>BSBN01000605.1:19852500-20226571 GCA_027924645.1 Cunninghamia lanceolata | reverse complement strand
ATAGCCAAACTCCATGATCATTTCTACTATCTTATTTACTTACACCAAAGGAATGGTACATGGGCATCCATCAAAAGAATAATGATAGGGGGATTCTTATCAAATATTATATTTGGTAACTTTCTAGTAAATATTTATAAAAACTATGGAAACATAGACAAGGCATTGCTAACTATTTGATAGAATGCCTCAAAAAAATGTGATTTCATAGACTACCAATGTGATTATAGGAAATGCAGAAAATGGATCTAAAAATGGACATTACAATGTTGTTATCAATGCTCTTTATAAAACTTAGAAAACAGACAAGCCTTTTCGATCATAGATGAAATTAGATGCAATGGTCATAAGAATATGGTGGGATATCGATAGACCACCTTTTTAGCATTTTACACAAAGCTAAAGATGAATTCTTATGACCATTGCGGGATATCGATAGACCACCTTTTGAGAGAGAGAGAGAAACATATAGGGTAAAGCAAAACGGATATCCATTTTGGGCAACCAAAAATGAATATCCGTTTTGGCCAACCTAAAACGGATATCCATTTTGTAAAACATAAAAAAGGAAAAATGGTATTTTAACAAAGCAAAACAGATATCCGTTAATAACGGATATCTATTTTGCTTCAGTTTTACCTAAAACAGATATCCGTTTTGTAAAACATAAAAAAGGAAAAATGGTATTTTAACAAAGCAAAACGAATATCCATTTTGCTTCGGGTTTGCGTTGTATTTAGGCTTGGGACTGTCATAGTTGACTTTCCCTGAATTCTAACATGTTTACTGGTTTCACTCTCTTCTTTGAACTTCACCCTTCGTGCTGATGACTTTTTTTAATGCAAATTTGATAAAATGGAAAGGGTTTATAGAGGAAATTGCCAACTTTCTAAAAATATAAGATTTTCTTGATTATCATTTTATTAAATAATTATTAATAATTTTCTATATAGTGTGTGTCTGAAATCCTGATGGATACACTGATTGAAAAACATCCATAACTTTCAAACCATTTCACCTTTTTTAGATCTGAAAGATGCGTCACACTCTATGCTCCGTTGGCTACAAGTTAAAAAAAATTTGAATTCCAATTTTTTTTATCGAGTTAGGTTGGCTGGACAATTACTCTTTAGTTTTTAAAAAAAGTCACAGTAAAAAAATCATAACTAATTATTTTATTGGAAAAAAATTTCAAAAAAATATGTGTCACATTCAGGCATGAGTCCTCTACTTATTTGAAAGTTTCAAAAAAATATATATTTTTTTGCTCATAGTTAGGTTGGCTGGACAAACACCCACTTTTTATTTTTTTCTAAAAAATTTAATAGATGTTCATTGAAATATTCATTTTTCACTAAGTAAATTTAGTTTTAAAAAAAAATAGTAGCTCATAAACTAGATTCAATTCTCCACAAATTTTATTCTTACATCTTTTTCAAATTGTGTAGATAATCCATTCAAATTTTCACATGAACTTGATTAAGTCTGATTTTTTGTATTTTCATTACCACTTAGAGGTATAGTTTGGCCCATCACGATCCTGCACATACCCCTTTGCAACAATTTGTTTTGCGGGGAATTTGTTTTAGTCTACATCTGGGGTTATAGTCTTGAGCTCTGAAGGCATAGGAAAATGGGGGGACAATTGAGAACAGAACCAATGAACTGCAATGAATTCAAAGAGGACCTGTACGTTTGGAGTATAGCGTATGAGGGAGGAGATACTGCTTTCCTGGAATCTCAAAATGGCTATGATGAAAATATATTGACCCAAATTGCTAAATCATGGGATGAGAGTCGTATGGTGAAAGTTGGCAGGGTCCAATTTGTTGTCTCTGAGGACTCCATTGCTGCTGTGACTGGTTTGTTGTGTTCGGGGAACAGACTCAAGAAGCAGACTCATGTCTCAGAGATGGAGGGCATGAAACTATTCTACAGAGAGGGGGAGAAATAAATTCGACTTCAGGGAGGCTTTGAACGAGAGAGTCTGGTCTCTCTGTGGAACTAGGTATGTTTTTTGATAATGAAATACTTTACTCTTGAGGGTAGATACATAGTGTTCTACCATTATCATTTTGCCTTCTTAAATCATTTTCGCCTTAAATCGCTGGTCAATTTCCCCTCCTTCCTGCTATCCAGCCTTGAACCCTCTGTAATGCACACCAAAAAAGCCCGTGAAGGGCACCTAGAGGTGATTGCTTTGCCCCTACACCAAGGCCTAATCTTTCATCTGTATCAATACCATCTGGCTCTGATTTCGCCTAAAGCCCCAGCTTCTCAGCCTGTGGATGATAGCTCCAATGAAGAATCTGAAGATAAAATCCCCCTAAGTGTGCGACTTAGGAAGCCAACCACTCCGATGGCCTCTCAGTCCACCTCCCCATGTAACCTTCCTATGAGCGCTCCCTCTGGCCCTTTGTCTAGCCCGCCTGTGTCAAAAGCTACCTCTTTTTTGAAGGCTACCCCAAGCAGCTGAATTCTGGGACAAACCTTTAAGACCTCTCAGGACTAGTCTCATGTTGTGGCTATTGAGGGTCTGTGTAAACTGAAAAATAGAAACCCCATGCAAGATAACAAAAAATGTAAGAGAGAGAATCATGCACAGAACAAAACTGAGAAAAATAAATGTAGTGAAGGGGAGGAGAGGAAAGGTGTTGAAGTGACTAATAAAAAGTAGGGGAATCAAGGGAAGGAGGAGGTCATGTTTGTTAAGGAAAAAGCTATAGGAAAGGGGGGCTCTGCCAGAACTCCAAGTATAAGGAGATCCTCTAGATTGGCGGGAGGTACGCCCCAGGGAATAAAGATTGTTGATTATTCCACTGCATCTTATCAGGATGACACTGTGCAGGAAGTGGACATTAAGGGAACCAAAACCACCCCTATGCAAGAATAAGAGGGCGCGAGCCACTTTGCTTCAATGAATAACTCATTCTATGACACTTATAATGAAGATACTGAGGTGCAGGAAACCCCCGACAAGGAAGCTATGAGTGCCAGAAGGGATGTGGATAACAAGAAACTAGAAATGGAGCTTGTTGCTATCAAATCTCGCCTGTCTGTGATGGAGAACAAAGTCAAGAATCTGGTTAAGTTGGTTCTGAGGTCTTCCCACAAGGTTGTTGAGGCCTTTTCTATTCTGCAGGTGGACCGAACAAAGACTATGGATTATCTGCTGGAGGATCAGGAAAATCTTGCTAATATGATATTTGATGACTAGAAATCTCTTCTTAGCTAGGTGGTTCTTGTTTTATTTTATTAAAGACTTGTTTAAAGACTCGTTTAATGTTTTGTTAGTTTTTGATGAATTGTTAATCAACTGTTAGTCAGCTGTTAGTGGCCCTGCGCCTATTCTGTTCATGTTTGGCTCTTGTTATCAGGTTCTGCTCCCGTGATAGCAACTTATCTATATCAAAAACAATCAATTTTAAGAGTACAATAAAGTTAAAGAGTAAACCCAACATACAAAAGATGTTCAAAAGCCTACTAAATTACAAGAGTTATATACTAGTAGTCTTTAAAACTAGCAATCACTCCTTGGTGTCCAATGGGTACACCGAAGAGCTGTGGAAGTTTAATTGCCATGTCTTTAAGTGAATGATTGATTGTCTTGTATCCTTATGGATCATGTCATTATGTAGCGTTGGAAGAGAGTATCTTAGGTTGTTGAGAGCTTTGTGGTATTTAATAAATCCCATGAATCAAAACTCGTCATTCATCCATAGTCATCACTTGAATAAACTTTTTTGGCGGATCGTCTCTGTTGGCCAACGAATCCACAATTTAACCTTTGCCATGGGTATCACCATGTGCATCTTTGGATCATTGGCATGGAATAGCCGATTGAAAGTCACTCTTTTTTTTTTATCGTTGGATCATTGGCATGAGAAGTACCATTTCATGAGGATCTAGTGGAGCTAGATGATATGCACCAAACCCATACCAAACTCCATTTTTTACATTGTAAAAGTACCATACCTTGATCTTTAATGTAGGGTTTTCCATTATAATGCTTGGTCGTAGCCCCAAGTCTATCACATAACATAACATTTTTTGCCACTATGTTTATGCAGTTAGGCTTAGTTTTGTAATCTCATGATGGCTAAAGATTTTGTGTTTTAGGAAATGTCTCTTCAATCATCATGGATTATGCATGTAGCCAAGTTCTCTAGTTGAAACTAAAAGGTACTTTGAATCCACAAATTTTAGTTCAACATTATAAGAAATAAGGATATGGTTTGTTCATACACCCTTTGGTATACTATACACATAGTAAAAGTAAAAGTAAAAGTAAGGTGGGCCTTGCTCAAACCATTTAAGATTTTACGACCGATGGCTGATTCCAATACAATTAACCACTCCCTTCTCTCTTTTTCTCTCTTTTAATTTTTTATAAATTGTTAAAAAAATTATTACTAAAATATATTTATTATGAATTAATGCTTTTAAAAATAATTACTCATATTTAATATAAATACCCATAACAATTAAAATATATTACATAACTATATAAAATATTTAAATAAATAATATAGCTAAAATATCATATTATATAAAACTAAAATATTAATAATTTAAAAAATATACATACAACTTTTATATATATAATCAATCTATTTATTTATAAAATTAAAATATGAATGTATATTTTAAAAAATTAAAATCATAATAATATTTTTTTAAATGAATAATTAAACTAAAAATAATATTATTTTCATAAAGATCCAAATGAAAAATATCTAAACTTTAAACTTGACACATAAGTGGAACCCACCTGGCCCTCATATAAGCTGCCTTTCAACCTCAAATATTTCCCTTTCATTCATATTATTTTTGAGAGGTGAAAGGTTGTAATCTTAACTCAATAGGCTTTTAGATTTTACAGAGTAAATTATGGTCTTTGTAGAAGCTACGCATTGTGTTACAACAATGTTAATGGAGAACAAGTCAAAGGAGGCAAAGAAGGTCAAAGCTTTTCCAAGTAAGGGCTCTTGAAATTTCAGAGTAATTGATTGATTTTTCAACTTAATTTCTGAGGGGTACTTCTATGAAATGCCATGATAGTTATATATAATTTATGCATTTTTTATTAAGGATTTTTTTAATTAATTTGACAGATGGTAGTAGTAGAGGCAATTTTTGGGCTGAGAAGTGCAATGGCTCTAACCAGTAAGGGATCACCTATGGGTTTCATTTATAAACTAATCTTAAGAATGATAGACATAAGATTTCCACAGTCCATGATGTTATATCTTTAAGTGTTTCAGGATTTGACTGCGTGAGAGTTTTTTTTGAACTTAGTCAAATCCTGAAACACTCAAGATATAAAATCTTAAGAAATTCTGTTAACTTAGCTTTAAAAATCAACTAAGGGAGGGGAGCTGACCAATATTAAGAAATCCTTTAAATTTAATCTCAAGCCTTATAAGAAATCTCAGTGCAATAATGTCACTAAAATTAGTGAAGCTGGCAAAACAAATCACCCAAGAAGGTTGCTGCTGCTACAAATAATGCCCAGTAGGCCGCTGATTAGAATTAGGATTAGAATGTTTTGATGGTGTACACTGTAAATAATGATGCATATAATGCTTGTAAATCTCCAGCCAAACTATGTAGTGTGGGTTCTTTAACACTTTGAATTTTACAAAGGTTGTAAGTTATCACAGTTGCCATCCATACAGTTGTAAATCCCAATAAAGGAGTTCTGCCTCCTAAACTCTGACTTGCTTGCAGAGACCGTTGATTACCATAACAATTTGAATGGGATGGGGAAAAAGGGTTCAAGGTTTCGTTGACAAGAGACATTTTAGAGTTTTTTAGACATGCAGGAAATAGTAAATTTTGACTATCGTCATATAATCTTTATATATCATTCAACTTTTGTGAAGTACAAAGATATATTTATACGATTGATATGCAATAAGCTATGTTCAACAGGAGTGGCATATTTTTCAAAATGTGTGAATCAGTAGAATTGCAAATTATACTTGTACAAATTAAAATGAAGAATAAACTGTGAATAATTGTATTGATTGATAGCTTAGGAATTAATACAATATATATAGTAGAAGATGAGCCATCAAGAATGGCAACTGTCAACTAGAAAACAGGCATGCAGCAACAATCTAACAACAGGGATGTAGCAACAACCTGATGCAGAGGCATCCACACTAAAACCTTGACATACAGCATGTATGTCTACAACCCATCATCATCATCATATTTCCTGTTGACATTGTCAGCATCATCATATTTTCTCTTGCCGACCGATATCCTCCTGCAGACAAACCTTCGACCCTTCGCCTGTCAGCAGCATCATCATATCCGGCTATCGGCAGCATCATCACATTCGGCAAGTGCAATCATCCTCCTGACGATCACTGTTCATCTTACCACCAACCTCTATCTTCATCATCATGATGTTCAACATCATGTTCATCAGCAGGATATAAAATATCCGGTTCCCTCCATATATCCTGATGATGACAACCTCTTGCACCTTTCCTTCGATGCTTACGTCACCCCGATATCCTAATGACGATTATCCTGATGACGATGATGTCACATGCAGCTCCTCCAATATCCTGCTGTCGGCCAAACTTAACATTATCGGCCCGCGATGGTTTTATCAACCCGATCTTCTACCTTACGCTGATACGCTCCTCCTCGACAACACCTGATGATGATCACCCCAATGCACATTCACTTTATGCAATCTACTGCATCATGCTCATCTTCATCTACTCGGATGACGCCCGAAGTAACTGCAGGATATCCACAAAAATATCCTGATGATGCCGTTGTGACGAATTTCCAACCTTAGCGAATTTCGATCCACCGAACCTCCTGGGATGACCCGATCTGCTTTCAGGGTGATCTTCCAGACTCTAACAACCAACACGACCTAGCACATACCCATGCTAGGGTTCTCAACACCTCTTGATCGCGATCCTGCAAACATACATGTGAACAAACAGAAAATGCAAACTAAATCCTAAACTACTGTACATAGCCATTCCACCGATTCGACGAATCAACCGGTGGAATGGATCAGCGAATCCATGTAACCACCAAAACAGCAACTCGATTACACAATGGAGATCAAACAGAAAATGAACACAAACAGGATCTTTATTGATTTCAAAAGATGCAATACAATACTCAGTCTCTCCTCTCTGTCTCACTCTCACAAAGTCTAATCGATGATCGATGATATGCAATACCATCCGATCCTACTACATAAATAAGATTTCCTGCGAGTACTACCACTCGATTCCCAGCGGCTGGGAGCTTCCAAGCGGCTGGGAGGATCCAACCGAACATACAGCATAACAGCTGTCCTAACAACCTACCTAAAAATAGTAAAGTATGGTCAACATGACCTTATTACATGCATTGGTCTTATCAGACCTTCTTGGAAACATTAACCAGACCTAAAACAAACTAACTGCCTCATGGAGGCTAGCTGTCAGGTAGGTGCTCCTGCACCATACTCCCCAACAGAAAAGAACTCATGTCCCATGAGTTAGGTTGTGGAAGTCCTCCACCTTGACACTTTGTCATGTCAGTGTTCTGACCTGTTCTAGCTTTGTCCTCTGCTGGCTCTCGGCTGCTCCAAGACTTCTGAACTGTAACTTGCTGTCGTGCAAGTAAATCCTCATGCCTGTCAATGTAGGCCCTTCTCTCACATACCTTGTGTTTGTCAGGTTGTCTGACCAGAACCTCTCTCAGAACTGCCTCTTGAACTTCTGTAATGTTCAACTCTATCTTCCTTTCAACCTTTATAGGACAAACAATAGTCCCAACTATGACAACATCCTTGTCATTCCTCTCAACTGGTTGCTGTTTGCAAACCTGTTTCTGCACCTGCTGCTGACCTCTGTCAGTCAAAACTGAAACTTTCTTCAACCTGTTGTCCTTAACAACTCCTTTCCCTGCAGTGTCCGCAACTGCCTTTATGCCTACTCCTATAGGCATCTGCACAAACTCCTTCTTTCCCACTAAAATGATTTGGGCTGCCCCCTGTGCTGTAGCTACTTCCTGTAATGGCATCAACATAATAGTTTTCCCATCTTTCTTGATGGTATAGGTATTAGCATACCCATCATACAGTACCCTCCTATCAAATTGCCATGGTCTACCCAATAGTAGGTGACAACATTCCATGGGCAAAATGTCACACAAAACTCTATCTTGATATGCTCCAATCTGAAAATCCACATATGCCTGTTCATAGACAAAAAGTGATTGACTATCACTCACCCAAGATGCCTTGTAAGGGTGATGGTGTGGAATCCTTTCCAAATGCAGTTTATCCACCATTTCCTGAGATACCATGTTGTCTGTTTAACCAGTATCAATGACAACCTTACATACCTTACCTTTGCTCTTGCATGTGGTCTTGAAAAGAGCTCTTCTTTGCATCATATCCTTTGATGTCTGCAAACTAATTCTCCTTAGCATCAATGCTTCTCCCTCCTCAGGATATCCATAACCATCAGGAACTCTATCTTCATGATAAGTGTTTGAACTCTGCACACTTTGCTCTACTTTCTCTTCTTGCGCAAGTTGTACTCTCTTGTCATTCGTTCTGTCATTTCTAGATGATGAACCCTTGCTTTCTGGACATTTGAAAAATGGATGACCAAACTCACCATAGGTGTAACATTTTCCTGAAAATGTAGTAGAACCTCTACCACCTCCAAATCTGCCTTTATTACCTTTCCATCCACCTCTGAAATCAGACTGTCCCTGTCCTTTACCAGTGTCTTCTTGACCCTCATTGGTTTGCCTTGTTGTAGGGGTTGATCCTCTTCCCCTCATATTGTTTCCTCTTCCTCTCATGACTTATCTTGTCCCCTATTCATCTTTTCTTCAATCCTGATTGCCATTTGGTAACAATCCTCCACACTCTTAGGGTTAGCTAAAACTAACTCATCCTGTATGTTCAATCTCAAACCAGCCAAGTACCTAGCCACCTTTTCTACCTCATTCTCATGATGACCAGATCTCATACTCAACTTATAAAACTCCTCAGTATATGCCTTCACATCCATTTCCTTCTGCCTTAAAAATTGCAGCTTCTTAAACATCTGAATTTCATAATCCCTAGGCAAGAATTTACCTTTGATCCTTGCTACCATCTTATCCCATGAAGTGATCTTTGACTTTCCTTGTTTCCTTCTCTCGGATTGTACATAATCCCACCATACCAAAGCATGACCTCCTAACTTGGTCTTTGCAATCTTTACCTTCTGATCCTCAGCAACATCTTCACATTCAAAGTGATTATCAAGTGCAGCAATCCAATCCAGTAACTCATCTTCATTCAAACTTCCATTATACTTGGAAACATCAACCTTTACCTTAGGTTTATCACTCTGCACTGCCTTTAACAGTTTTGCAAATCTCTGGTCTTCAGCATCCAGATCTTCAGCTACCTCTTCATACTCTTCAACAGCATCTTCATCTTCTTCTGATTCACTGTCGTCCACTTCCCTCTTTTTGTTCTTCTCCAAGGCTACAAGCCTGGCTTGAAGTGCTTCAGCAAGCTCCTTCATCTTCCTCATCTCTCTGGCATGTTTTTCCTTCATCTCCTGCAATTCCCTTGCAGTACCAGTACCTTTCGGAGGCATTTTGTCAACCTATCACTCCTCTACCTCTGTCCTTTCAGTGACAGAACCAACTCTACCTCTGCCCTTTCGGTGACAGAACCAACTCTACCTCTACCCTTTCGGTGACAGAATCAACACACAATAGCCTAGACCTTTTGCTGAGCTCTGATACCACTATGATGCAGAGGTATCCACACTAAAACCTTGACATACAGCATGTATGTCTACAACCCATCATCATCATCATATTTCCTGTTGACATTGTCAGCATCATCATATTTTCTCTTGCCGACCGATATCCTCCTGCAGACAAACCTTCGACCCTTCGCCTGTCAGCAGCATCATCATATCCGGCTATCGGCAGCATCATCACATTCGGCAAGCGCAATCATCCTCCTGACGATCACTGTTCATCTTACCGCCAACCTCTATCTTCATCATCATGATGTTCAACATCTTGTTCATCAGCAGGATATAAAATATCCGGTTCCCTCCATATATCCTGATGATGACAACCTCTTGCACCTTTCCTTCGATGCTTACGTCACCCCGATATCCTGATGACGATTATCCTGATGACGATGACGTCACATGCAGCTCCTCCAATATCCTGCTGTCGGCCAAACTTAACATTATCGGCCCGCGATGGTTTTATCAACCCGATCTTCTACCTTATGCCGATACGCTCCTCCTCGGCAACACCTGATGATGATCACCCCAATGCACATTCACTTTATGCAATCTACTGCATCATGCTCATCTCCATCTACTCGGATGACGCCCGAAGTAACTGCAGGATATCCACAGAAATATCCTGATGATGCCGTTGTGACGAATTTCCAACCTTAGCGAAATTCGATCCGCCGAACCTCCTGGGATGACCCGATCTGCTTTCAGGGTGATCTTCCAAACTCTAACAACCAACATGACCTAGCACATACCCATGCTAGGGTTCTCAACACCTCTTGATCGCGATCCTACAAACATACATGCGAACAAACAGAAAATGCAAACTAAATCCTAAACTACTGTACATAGCCATTCCATCGATTCGACGAATCAACCGGTGGAATGGATCAGCGAATCCATGTAACCACCAAAACAGCAACTCGATTACACAATGGAGATCAAACAGAAAATGAACACAAACAGGATCTTTATTGATTTCAAAAGATGCAATACAATACTCAGTCTCTCCTCTCTGTCTCACTCTCACAAAGTCTGATCGATGATCGATGATATGCAATACCATCCGATCCTACTACATAAATAGGATTTCCTGCGAGTACTACCACTCGATTCCCAGCGGCTGGGAGCTTCCAAGCGGCTGGGAGGATCCAACCAAACATACAGCATAACAGCTGTCCTAACAACCTACCTAAAAATAGTAAAGTATGGTCAACATGACCTTATTACATGCATTGGTCTTATCAGACCTTCTTGGAAACATTAACCAGACCTAAAACAAACTAACTGCCTCATGGAGGCCAGCTGTCAGGAGGTGCTCCTGCACCACAACCTAACAACACGCAAACTTATCTAGAGGAATATCCTAGAATAGAAATTCTACACTAACAATTTTAACAGGTGCAATTGGAACAAAAAAAATACAAAATATGCAGCAGAAAAAATATGAAACAAAAGGAGACTGATACAACAGAAGTCTATCTCAATTAAATGCTTTAGTGATAAATCAAAAAACAATTATTATGAACGAATGTTGAAATGGTTGCCAGGTAATAGATTAGTTTTTAATATTTTTTAAATATGACTCCCTTATTTGGACAGTTATATCAGGCCAGAAATGTCCTAAGAATCACTGGTTTCTTGAGAAACTGATTTAAGAATGTGATGGACCTTGACTCTTCTATTTTTGGCACTGTTAAAAGAGTTGGGATAGGAGCCCTTTGCTTCCATTTCTGTCATAAGCTGCATTGCTTGATGAGATTTCCCCTCCCTTAAAAGCCTCTTCCCTAGAACATTATTAGTCTTACTGTCTGGAATACAACTCCTGGAAAGCATATGACATATGAACTTCAGAGCAACATTGAGGTTGCCATCCTTGCAGAGAGAAAATATGATTTTGTAAGTATAATCATCAGGCATGTACCCGTTGCTAGTAAGCTAATTAAATAGTTCCATAGCTTCTTCTGCTCTTCCCTGCTTATGCATTGCATGGAGCACACTGTTATATGTAAATATATCTGGAGTACAGCGTTTCACAGCCATTTTATCCAGAAGCCTTCTTGTCTCTTGGGATTTCCCCACAACGCACAGACCTAAAATTAGAGTATTATATGTAACAACATTAGGCTTGATGCCCTCTCTTACCATCTTCTCAAGTAGGTATGTTGCCCTGTCTAGCTTTCTTGCTCTGCACAACCCACTGACTATTGCAGTAAAAGTCATGGTATCTGGATAGAGCCCATTTCCCTACATCTCCTCCAGAAGTTTAGCAGCCTCCTCCATTCTTCCTTGCTTGCAGAACCTCCTCCATTTCCATGTAGAATGTGGAAGGAAGACTGAGTGACTGTAACAAAGAATAAAAATAGGACAAATATTTACCATTTTTTGTTGTGAATGAGGTGTAAAATCACTATTGACTGTTTGACCATTGAAGTAGATGATATTTAAGTAGAGTGGTTCACCACAAGGTAACCCGCGAACAAAAGGTCTGTGAAGCTTTTTTTCGTACTGTACCAATGAAACTTTGCCAAATGTCTCAAAACGAATGGACGAAAATGAGTGGACAAGATGATTTTGCACTCTTAGATAGCAACAACCGTCAAGGGCAAAGTCAGGTCCTCTGTTTCATGGAGGGCAAGCCTTGGCATAAATATCATGCCAAAAGTTCATGTAAACCAATAAATTGGTACTTTTTCTTCAAACGAAGATAAGAAATCAATTATACTCATGTGGTACAAACTTCATTGGACATAATTATCATTTATGTCAAATGAAATTTGGACCACATGAGTAAATGTTTGTCAAGTTATGTGTTTCACAATGCAAAATACCACTAGAGTTGGTATTGAGAGCATCTAAACTAGCACTTGCACTCATAGAGGTTCAAGGAATACGCAGATAGGAACAACCAATGACAGAAAATTTACTGGCGTGAATTTTTGAGAGCTCTGGCATGTAGTATATTGGATTTTCTAGGTATTTCTTAATTTGTCAAGAAATTCCAACATTTTACAAAAAATAATTATTAATTTGTCAAGAAATTTCTTAACGAAGCTCAATTAACTGCTGTGCAGGACGATGAACATGCAAGATGGCCAAACACTTCCATATGTACAGGTGTATGTGTGTACACTTTAAGTGAGGAAGATAGGAGTATATAATTACAAATTTTGTTTTTGTTTTTACCTTGATAGAATATTAAATAATGAAGAAGGAATTAGGAAAGGTGTTCCCTAAAAGGTGCTCAAATAACCAAATATGTAAGGTGCAGATTCATTCAACAGAGCTTTGAGTGCATGTACACCATAGCATACAATAGGCCTGACAGGAAATTTGGGCCTCTTTAGGCCATACATTTCAGATGAAATTCACCATAAACAAAACACTCTTAAATACAAAATATATATTTCTCAGATATTTGTGTTTTATAGATAAAATTTATTTAAATTGAATTAAGTTCTTTTCAAAATTTAATATTCAGATTTGGTTTTAGGGCTCTCAAAGACAAGACAAGTGAAATAATTCTTGAATAAATTAATATTACGGTTTAAACATAGTGATTAGCTGGAGGGAGCCACCACATATTGCAATTATTTTGGATGCCATATCCTACTGCTAAAGGCGTGTCCATATCGCATAGAAAGGCTCCATGATGTCAATTTGAAACCCATTAAAAGGCTCTGCCAAAAAACAAGACAGACTTAAATGTCTTTAGAGAGGTGTGCAGTTGCAATATAATGGCGCTCTTAGTCTTCTAAATATCTCCTTATCACTGCAAATTCCCACATCTTCTTGCTGTTTGAATCTCCGTATAGTCCTGTAAGGCAAGCAATAGAGGGAAATTAATTAGGGTTAAAAGGGCAGAGAGAGGCCATTAATTTAGTGAAAGAGCAAATGGAAAAAAAAAAAACAACCCAGCCACCTTAAAAAAAAAAAAAAAAAAAATTCTCAATAGTCCACCTCTGCCAGGGGCTTAAGCCCAATATACATCTTCTAAAAAATTCAAAACCAAAGTCATATGAAACCGATTGCTGCTCATTTCACCGCCAGTGCAGCCACAACACAACAATAAAGTTATATTAAAACTAAACCTATTTCACTGCCTACATGTGTCAGTAAATACTAGAGAATAGCGGCCGCGGTTAAATTTCATATGCTACAATACTGTCTTCCCTGTTTTCTAAACAGAAACCTTGGCTTCCTAGCTATAAATTCAAAACCATTTGGCATATCAATTTCAATTACCACAATTGAAAAATTAAAACTTTTAAATACTAAGGGAAAGCATACTTTGTGTAGCTGCTTCTCCAGTTGCTTCTGTCTGCTGTCCTATGTCTGCAAAATGTTGTTTTATTTATAGATTGGTTGAGGCAGTGATAAAAGGGGCCAGCGAATTAATGTATTAAATCTATCAATCCAACTCTGCATTTACTCCTAAATCTATAAGAGATCTCTGCATCGGATGACTGCTGGCATTAACCGACTTTGCATTTACTGCTAAATCTATGAAAGATCTCTACATAAGATGACTGCTGGGAGTAACCGCCTCTGGGAATTTTCATTCCCGTTTAATTTTTATTGCAACATTATTAATGGATTTTCGGAATTTTTCGGCACAAGCACTATAATGCTCACAACTAAAAGCCTATCGGCTAAATATCTATTGATGCCTTGTGGATTTTTTTAGTTCCTCTTTAACAATGTTCCATTAAATTTAAAATTTTATATTAATATTTTTCAATTTCTATATCTTTTTTTAATTTTGTTTAGGACTTAATTTAAGGTTTAAAACTAGGATATTTATATTTTAAATAATATATTTACTAGCAATTGGACCCATAGGTTCAATGGGCACGCTGATAATTTTCAAAAGAAATTGTAGAATTTGTTAGATACTATGTAAAAAATGGTCTTGTCATTCTGCTCTTCACTATCAATATCTTCATGGAATTCGTGAACTTTAAAAATTGTGCTTCATGTTAAAAATTCAATTGAATAGGCACAGAAAGTCTCTTCTACATATTTAATTCATGGTAAACATAATCGTTTTAGGAGCCATCGTAAAGTTAGCATAGATGTTGGTAAAGAATTCAAGTATTTATTTTTCTTTTCGAGAAATAGTTCTGTTATGTTAGGTAAAGTATAAAAATTTATGTCTACAACATCAACAAATAAGAAGTGAGCTCAACGATGCAAAAAATGAATGGTTTATTTATTTTATAATTATATTATGTTATTCTTAAGGTACATTTTTTTTCCAAATTAAAAATATATAATAATATTCTAAGTAGAAAGGTAATAGCATTGATAAGAGAAACAAAACAATTGAGTGGAATCCTATTCTAAAACAAACTAAGAAAAAAACAACTTTGATTGCTTGCATAGTTGATTCAATTTCCTCCTCAATTTTACTAAAAAAATGTTTGTAATTGTGAAAATTACATACACGTGCCCTTATCCCTTATGATTTGGGCCCCTAACAACTAGGTAAGATTGCATATTTTGCATGGAAGTTAAAAAATAACCTTATCCTAGTGTATCCCCATAATCAGTAATCCCTAGGATGTAGATCTAATCTTAACATCTAATCATTCATTACTCTAATTTAGAATCATTAGTGTCTCCAAGGTGAGGTCCTATTTCCTAGAATTTGAAATTGAAAGAGTATTGGAATTCTTGACCATAACCTCAAGTTTATCACACAATGGAACACTTTTTGTCACTATGTTTATCACACAATTTGAAGGGACCTTTTTATTGCTAGATAGTTAGAGAACATGACTATTAGAAGAGAATAAGTTAGTGCATTCTTTAGCTACAAAAATAATTACCAATCAAAATAATAACATAACATAATAATAATATAAATAGCAATTGAACTTCCAAACTCTAATTAAGAATAAAATAACATAATAATAAAATAACCAAAAAACATTCATATTTTGTGTTGTTTCTCACTTCCTATTTGTTGATGTTGTAGAAATAAATTTTATACTTTATCTTTTCTATTTTGTTCTTCTAAATATATTAAAAAGAAAAGAGGATGTTTTGGTATATCCTAGAGGAGTGTGGTGTGTTCCCATGATTGATTGGTTTGAAACTATAACATTAAATAAATCATATTATATTAAATGTATATAAATATTAAATACTTAAATATGTTAATGTATTATAATAGTTTATATTAGCATAAGTGTATTGATAATATTAGATATTAGACAGGGCCTCTTAATACACTAATATATTTAGCATCTAATATTAAGTTAATACTTATGTTCAATAAATATAGCATATAGTTTTGCAATATTTATAATTATGCCATACAAATAACATATAATAATGTAAGATGGTTTGGCATATTTGAAATTTATAATGGAAATATATATGATAATATCTATTTCAATAGTAATGTAACGTTAATTGTGTTTTTAGAAAGATAGATTATTGGTATTGAACATTAATCCTTCAACCCTTTTAAGAGAGTTAACAGCACTACAATTTCTCTCCAACGAAGACACCATACCAGTTGTTGGTGTTACCCCCAACGAGTTGTGTGGTATACACATTGTCTATCTCACACCACACTTTGTGTATATGCTTTGATTTTTAAACATTTTCTTTTTCTCGATTTAAAGTTGTGTTAAAAAGCAAGGGAAATAAATGACGAGAATAGACGTGGGGCGCGGTAATTTAAAAAGACAGCAAAAATGAAGTCATCACAGATTCACAATTGATGAAGAAGTGCCAGTTTGCCAGATATTTTTATAGGGATATCAGAAACAGAAAAGGGCAAAAACCAAAAAAGCCAGTCTGTGTGTTGACGGAGACGGAGAAAGCAAATTCACTATTGCGACTTAAATTTATTCTTTGCGGTCACTTGAAGGAGATGGAGATCTCGTTTACGGTTGGATTTAAGTTTAATTAATTCTCTTCCTTGCTTTAATCGTTAATTGACGGCAAATAGGATGACTTAATTTTTCTGTCGATCTGTTCACGCGAGAGTTTTGGTTATCGTTGTTGATGTTGTTGTGAGTAAGCGTAATTGGTATAGCTTTGAGTATAAGAGGTCTAGGGTATGAATCTCTGTAGCTTCACTCTCCAATTCTCTACAGAAAGGGATAAAAAAGAAAAATGCTCAAATATGCCCTAGCAAACAACATCGGTCTCTTTGAATCCTATAGATTTCGGCTGATCCATAGTTCGAATCGTGCAGAGGGACAAATTTAAACCGATACCGAAGAAAAGCCAACCTGAAATTCAGCCAGCGGTTAAATTTCCCAATTTTTTTTCTTTTCGCAAATGATTATTTTTGGGGAGTTCAGTAGTACTGTTGTTTTTCCTCGCTTGTTCCACTTTTCATTTAAACGATGCGGTTGTTTTGCATTCAATTTTGAGCTCGGGAGTCCAAATTAATGATTTTTTATTTTCAGAACTTTTGTTGCTCGGGAGTTCAAATTCATCTTTTTGTTGTTTGCTCGAGTTTGGACTTAAGCAAACAACATCAGTTTCCAACGGGGCTCAGAGTTCTTGTCGTGGATGATGATCCGACCTGCCTCAAGATTACGACATCATTCCAAATTCTGTTGCTCACTACAAGAACGCTTAAAAATACAAGGAGAGATATCAAATATAATTTACCCATCAAATATAAAATTTATCCATCTCTTTTTACACTTTTCACATTATATTTTATAATAAAATATATTGTTTTAAGAAAAAAATTAAAATTATTATAATAGAAATAATAGAATAGAATTTAAAATAATAAAAAAATAAAAAATAAAACAATTTATAGAAAGTTAATTTCTTTTAATTTAATTAACATGTTTACAAACTTTTTCATGTTTCATCTATCAATGATTCCTTTTATTTTTATTATTATTTTTAATATTTAATGTACCAATCTCTAATTTTTAGTAGATTGTTATTTATACGTATATAGTATTATCATTAGATGAGATTATGAAACATTTATTTTGGGTTGCATTTTTGTTAAAAAGAAATGTGTTTATTTTTAGTTGTTTTTAGACACTTGTCTAGTTTATTTAGTTATGATTTGAGCTAAAAAGAAACTTTATTTGGATGGGTCTGAAAAATAATATGGTTGTTTTTTATAAGGGTAAGCAGGGATTTTGAAAGGGCTCAAACCCTTGTACAAAAGAGAAATAAAACAATGAAACCCACAGAACCACAAAGAACAAACACAGGATACTAACAACACAAGAGATGCACAACTACAGTAAGACAAACAAGAGGCAAAAACCTCAAAAAAATAGTCAATCTAAGTTCAAGGAGGTTTGAAGCCAAATTGCTCCAAAGATTTTTGAGTGAAATCACCCAACCTGTTGAAGTTCTGTTCAAATCTACCTTTCTTGAAAACCCCCTCTTCTCTTAGAACCTCTATCAAAGGAGTTTCAGGCATAGCTATTAGGTCCTCAGAATTCTTTTCCTTACTTCTCTCATCCTCATAAGAGGTCTTGCAAGTATCACCAGATGCTTGCACCTTTTTCATCCACACAAAATGATTTGTGTTGAGGTTCGGACAAACAGCAACAGCGTGGCCCACTTTGCGGCAACAGTCACATATAACTGGAGAATTCTCAAAAACAATTTGTTGCACCCAATTTCCTAGTTTGGAAGATAGAGTAATATGCAAAGTGAGCACTCTATCAACTTCCACAAAAACACAAAATCTAGCAGCAACCAAACGTCTCTTGAACTTCGTAATAGCATCAGTCACACTATACTGCCCGAAAGTATTAGCAATGCTCATAAAAATCTCCTCATCCCAATATTCTAAAGGCAACCCTGACAACCTAACCCAGATTGGAAACAAGTTGATGCAGTATTGCTCAGGGTTGATGGTGCAGGAGCACCCTTCAAAATAAAGCATAAGTCTAATTAGAGCATGTTTTGACTTTGTGATGTAATAAGGTCCATGTGACCAATTCTTATGTTTTTAGTCAATCTAGGTTTATGTGCAAGTCAGTTAGAAGTTTGTTATGCTAGCTATCCTCTCCCAGCCGCTTGGAAGTCCCCCAGCCGCTGGGAATCGACTCTGTACTACTCGTGAGGAGTAGATATATTTGCCCTAGCTCAATTTGTTGGAGATATATTGTTGCATAGGAGAAACAGAGAGATATTGTGTTTTGGAGATCAGACTGAGTATTGTGTTACAGTGGGGCTGTGGTATGCATTTTTGTTATTGAAATAAAGAAGATCCCGTTGTTTCATTTGTCTGATTTTTGATCTATCTGTGTAGTCGATTTTGATTTTGCAGGCGAAATGGATTCATTCATCCATTCCATCAATTGATTCTCCGAATCGGTGGAATGGACATGTACAGTAGTTTAGTTTGCATTTCTGTGTTTCTATTTATGCATTTCATGTTTGTGGGATCGATTTATAGCATGCTATGATTTATCCTAGCATCCTCATGTGCTAGGGTTTGAAGGTTAAATTCTAAGTTAAAGTTGCCCAGGAAATGGTTCGGCCCGATCGCAGTATTTTCTGTGTGAAATTTGTGAAGTTTTGAGGGTTTTGTCAAAATGTACATTTGACGGATATACAGTGTTTGTATGTGACATACAGTCTGTGTGTATACCACATTTGTATCTGTGTGTATATCGCTAACCGGTTCAGGTGTTAAAACATGTTAGAAATGCATGTTTCGAAGGTACAAAGGTGAAACAGTTCGGATATACAATTCCTGTGTATATCGCTTTTGTTTGTTGGGGACAATTGATGTGTATATCACTTTTGCATCTGAGGGTCATTTCGTGTGTATCCGTCATTTGCATATCAGGGTTGTAAGTTGTGGATTTGGTAAGGTGTCGATATACAATCTGTGTGTATATCGCAATTATATATCAAGTCAGACAAGTTCTGAGTATACTGCATTTGCATGTTTCTGTGTATACGCCAAATGCATTTTATGGTTTGTATATAGCGAATGTATATTTCAAATATACATTCGGGTGATACAAGGGAAGGTCAATGGTCAACGGATTACGGAAGGAATATTCCAAGGGATATTCGATGAATGCATATTCAGTGTTGTATATTTGGTTGTATGTTCGAACATACATCCCACGGATACAAAGAAGTCAATGCCAGTCAAACATACATTGAGGGCATATCCGGAAGAATATTCGGTGATTGTATATTTTGATTTGTATGTATCGGTTGTATGTGGAGAATATACAATGCGCAGATACAAGCGCTAGATACAAAAGTCGACCGACAGTGAGAGTGGAGGTGACCGGCGCCGACAGGTCAGTGTTTGCATGTCCTGTGTAATGGAAGCGACAGATACAAAGGGATCGCGGGTTTGGCCGGTAAATGTTTGTATGATGTTCAGTGGAGTGAACAGTGCTCGTAGGTATATCGCGAATGTATGTTGGAAGATACATTTCGCTAGATGCAAGAGGTGACCGACAGGAATGGTAGTGGAAACCGGTGGTCACAGGTCAGGCGTTGTATGTATGAGTATACAGTGCGAAGCAAATGCAAGGGTCGCGGGCACAATAGGTGAAAGTTTGCATGTATAAGGGGAAATGTACCTTGCGATAGGAAAATAAAGAGAAGGGTTATTGAAATAGAGTTTATATGCATATTTAATAATGCATGGACATACGATTGAGAATGTATGTTAGGGTTTTTGGTGGATGCTCTGCATCATAGTGGTATCAGAGCGAAGGAAGAATCTTTTGGGAAGATTTGAAGACAGAAAGATGTTGGATGAAGAAGGAACATCGGAGTTCCGGTAAGGATGACCAACGCTGAGTTGGCAGTTCTGGTAAAGAAGCAGATTGCAGAGAGCATTGCTGTAAAGGCTCAGAATCAGGCATTGAAAAATGAGTTGGAGAAGTTGAGGGACAGAGTAGGTTCTGGTAAAAAAGAAGATAGGGAAGAAGAAGAGATCCCTAGGTGGAACGAGGAAGATGTTCCTGCAGACCAGAGACCCTTGATTAATGCCCTCAAATCCATGGAGAGGAGAACCATGGATGTGAAACTGGATTTGCCAGTGTTTACAGGAAAGATGGATCTTGATTCGGTGATGGAATGGATAAACTCCTTAAACAATTTCTTTGAGACAGAGGAGATACCAGAACACCAGAGGGTAAAGATAGCCCAATCAAAAATGAAAGAGGCTGCATTAACTTGGTGGAATTTCATCCAAGATGACAGAGTACAAGAAGGAAAGCGCAGAATTGCTACATGGAAGAAGATGATGGCTTTAGTAAAAGAAGTCTATGTTCCATTGGATTACAGCATCCAATTGCATAAGAGGAAACAAAATTTGAAGCGAAAGGAGCTAGATGTCAGCTCATATACTGAAGAATTCATGAAACTTTGTGTCAAGACAAAAGTAAAAGAGAGTCAGGAAGAAAGAGTAGCCAGATACTTAATAGATTGAGGTTCAACATTCAGGAAGACTTGAATCTGCATAACCCAGATACAGTTCAGAAATGTTTTCAGTTGGCATTGAAAGTGGAAGAGAAGTTAAAGAGAAGACAAGAACAGAACAATAGAGGAAGAGGAAAATAGCAAAGAGGTGGAAGAGGTCCTTTCAGAGGCAGAGGACATGGATTTGGATATCAGGGAGAATCCAGTCATGACAACAGTAAGGGAGATAACAGTCAAAACCAGAGAGGAAGTTACAATCAGCAAGGAAACTTCAGAGGCAGAAGACCTTTCAGAGGAAGATCTCAGGGCAGATGATCTATCAGATGTTATAACTGTAATAAAGAAGGCCATATAGCTAGCAAATGTCCAAAAAAGGCAACAAGTTCAATGGGAGAAAGGAGAACAAATCTGATCCAAGAACCTGATAGTCAAAGTGCAACAAGCTCAAATGCTTTCCAAAGTGTGAATGCTCCGGACAATTATGGATATCCAGAGAGTGGAGAATCTCTGATGATGAGGAGAACAATGACTACCATGAAGGTACCTGACAAAGAACCCCCACAAAGAAAGTCTCTTTTTAGAACTACTTGCAAGGCAGGAGGAAAGGTATGTAGAGTTCTAGTTGATTCTGGTTCTACTGGAAATTTTGTATCTAATGAAATGGTAACAAAGCTTAAGCTTAGAAGATTGCCTCACCCATCCCCATATAAAGTCTCATGGCTTACCTAAGGTCAGCAAACAGTTGTAGAAGAGTAGGCTTGGGTAGAATTTCAGATTGGAGCATATAAGGACAAGTTGTTGTTTGATATCACCAAGATGGATGCTTGCCATCTTTTATTTGGAAGACCATGGTAGTATGATTTGCAGGCACGCCATGATGGTGTTAGGAACACCTATACAATCACCAAGAATGGTACAGTGACAAAGTTACTACCATTGACAGAGAAGGAGGAGAAATCAAAAGGAAAAGAAGTAAAGGTAATGCTAATGGAAGGAAAACAATTCATGAAAGAAGTAGGAGCAGAAGGTACAGTTACATATGCCCTAATTCCATGTCTCACAGTGAGTAGAGAACAGCAGCAAGGAGTCAAGAAAGAGAAGAAGCAGAGGTTCATAGACCTAGCTATCTAAAAGTTATTGGATAAGTATAAAGGCATCATCTCTGATGGAATGCCAAGATCCCTACCACCTGTAAGGGATATCAGCCATTGCATAGATCTAATCCCAGGATCTACACTTCCAAACAAAGTAGCATATAAGCTAACTCCAGAACAGAATGCAGAAGTAGCAAGACAAATTGAGGAATTGTTAGACACAGGTCTGATTGGTAAAAGTTTAAGCCCATGTACACTACTAGCTGTACTAGCACCAAAGAAAGAAGGCACTTGGAGGCTTTGCACAGATTCTAGGGCTATTAATAAGATAACAATCTGGTATAGGTTTCCAATACCTAGGATAGAGGATTTACTTGATTGTTTGGGAGGTGCTAAATATTTTACAAAAATAGATCTGAAGAGTGGATATCATCAAATCAAAATTAGGCCAGGAGATGAATGGAAAACAACATTCAAAACCAATGAAGGGTTGTATGAGTGGAAAGTTATGCCTTTTGGTTTGTCTAATGCACCTAGTACTTTTATGAGATTGATGAATGAGGTTTTGAGGGAATTCATGGGAAAGTTTGTCATAGTATATCTAGATGACATTCTGATTTTCAGCAATACAAAGGAAGAACATCTCAGACATATAGATTTGGTTCTCAAGAGGTTACATGAAGAGCAGCTGATGATAAATTTGGATAAGTTTTTTGTCCATGCAGGAGGAGATCACATATTTGGGTTTTGTCATTTCCCAAGGCAAGCTACAAATGGATAAGGAGAAGGTAAGTGCCATATTGTCTTGGCCAACTCCAAGGACTATGAATGATGTCAGAAGTTTCCATGGATTAGCAACCTTCTACATAAAGTTCATAAGAGGGTTTAGTCATATTTGTGCACCCATGCCTGATACTATAAAAGGAGGACAAAAGTGCAGATTTGCTTGGACTAAGGAAGCAGGTGATTCCTTTGAAACATTGAAGAAGAAAGTGGCACAGCAGCCAGTCCTTGCACTTCCAGATTTCACCAAAAATTTTTAGGTCGAATGTGATGCAAGTCACATGGCAATTGGAGTAGTACTCAGCCAAGAAGGTAGGCCAATTGCATTTTTCAGTGAGAAGCTCAACGATGCTAAAAAGAGGTATTCATCATATGATTTGGAAATATATGCTCTAGTCCAGTCACTCAAGAAATGGAGGCATTACTTGATGCCGAAAGAATTCATAGTATTCACAGATAATCAGGCTCTGAGTTTCATAAACAGCCAGGAAAAATTGAACCACAGACATATGAAATGGGTAGAAACTTTGCAAGCTTTTACTTTCACATTGAAGCATAAGAAAGGAGTCAAAAATAAGGTAGCCAATGCCTTGAGCAGGAGAGCTCTAACAGTCAACCAGATCCAGTTGGAAAGTGTTGGCATTGATTCATTGAAGACCATGTATGATGATGATGAAGATTTTGGAGAGATATATCAGGTATGTACTTCTTTGGAGATAAATATCATGCTGAGTTCTCTGAATTTCTGATCCAAGATGGATTGTTGTTCAAAGGTGGACAGTTGTGTATACCAAGGTGCTCTATGAGGTTGAACATCATAAAAGAGAAACATTGTGGAGCTATGGCAGGACATTTTGGTTTGGATAAGACTCTTGATCTTGTTAGAAGACATTATTTTTGGCCTAAGTTACAATCAGATCTCAGAAAATTTGTAGAGACATGTGATATGTCAGAAAGCAAAAGGAAGATCAACTAATGCAAGTTTATATCAGCCTTTACCCATTCCTTCCAGACCATGGGAAAGCATAAGTATGGATTTTGTGTTGGGTTTACCCAGAACTAGCAAAGGATATGATAGTGTTTTCGTTGTAGTGGACAGATTCAGCAAAATGGCACATTTCTTGCCATGCAAAACCACTGTTGATGCTCCATATATTGTAGATTTGTTTTTCAAAGAAATAGTAAGAATACATGGACTGCCCTTGAGCATAGTGTCAGCTAGGGATGTGAAGTTTATTGGTCATTTCTGGAGAACTCTGTGGAAGAAGCTTGGAACAAATTTGTTTTTCTCATCCGCATATCATCCTCAAACGGATGGACAGACTAAAGTGGTAAATCGTTCCTTAGGGAATTTGCTCAGATGTTTGACAAGACAACATGGAGACAAGTGGGATAATATCTTATCTCAGGCAGAATTTTCCTATAATGATAATGTCAATAGGAGTACAGGGAAATCACCTTTTCAGATAGTGTATGGTATACACCCAAGAGGTATTTTGGAGTTAAGAAACTTGCCTACAGGAGATTCTGTTAGTGCAGATGGAGAAGCTTTTGCCGAAGCCATAAAAGAGGTTCATGATCAAGTAAAGACCCAGCTATAGCAAACTACCTTGAAGTATAAAGAATATGCTGATAGAAAGAAGAAAGATGTACAGTTTGATGTTGGAGATTTGGTATGGGTTCATTTGAAAAAGGAAAGACTTCCTAAAGGTAAATATACCAAACTCATGCAGAGCAAGATTGGACCATGTCAAATTTTAAGAAAGCATGGACATAATGCTTATGAGATACAACTTCCTTCTGATCTTGGTTTGTCACCTATATTCAATGTATGTGATTTAACTACATACAGGCATAATCTAGATAAAGAACAGGACACATTCCAGGATACAGTCACTGATGACATTCCTAACCATGATCCTCCACAGTTGCAGAAGATTTTGGATTCCAGAGTGATCAAGAAAACAAGGAACAAAGAATATCTGGAATATTTGGTGGCTTGGCAGGGAAAACTTGATTCAGAAGCAATGTGGATGACTGAAGAACAGATCAACAAATATGGTTCAGACCTACATACTGTCATCTCAAGTGGACTTGAGATTTCTTCTTCTGGGGAGTATGGTGCAGGAGCACCCCTTCAAAATAAAGCATAAGTCTAATTAGAGCATGTTTTGACTTTGTGATGTAATAAGGTCCATGTGACCAATTCTTATGTTTTTAGTCAATCTAGGTTTATGTGCAAGTCAGTTAGAAGTTTGTTATGATAGCTGTCCTCTCCCAGCCCCTTGGAAGTCCCCCAACCACTGGGAATCGACTCTGTACTACTCGTGAGGAGTAGATATATTTGCCCTAGCTCAATTTGTTGGAGATATACTGTTGCATAGGAGAAATAGAGAGATATTGTGTTTTGGAGATCAGACTAAGTATTGTGTTACAGTGGGGCTGTGGTATGCATTTCTGTTATTGAAATAAAGAAGATCCCGTTGTTTCATTTGTCTGATTTTTGATCTATCTGTGTAGTCGATTTTGATTTTGCAAGTGAAATGGATTCGTTCATCCATTCCACCGGTTGATTCTCCGAATCGGTGGAATGGACATGTACAATAGTTTAGTTTGCATTTCCGTGTTTCTGTTTATGCATTTATGTTTGTGGGATCGATTTATAGCATGCTATGATTTATCCTAGCATCCTCATGTGCTAGGGTTTGAAGGTTAAATTCTAAGTTAAAGTTTCCCAGGAAATGGTTTGGCCCAATCGCAGTATTTTCTATGTGAAATTTGTGAAGTTTTGAGGGTTTTGTCAAAATGTACATTTGACAGATATACAGTGTTTGTATGTGACATACAGTCTGTGTATACCGCATTTGTATCTATGCATATATCGCTAACCGGTTCGGGTGTTAAAACATGTTAGAAATGCATGTTTCGAAGGTACAAAGGTGAAACAGTTCGGATATACAATTCCTGTATATATCACTTTTGTTTGTTGGGGACAATTGATGTGTATATCGCTTTTGCATCCAAGGGTCATTTCGTGTGTATCCGTCATTTGCATATCGGGTTTGTAAGTTGTGGATTTGGTAAGGTGTCGATATACAATCTCTGTGTATATCGCAATTGTATATCGGGTCATACAAGTTCTGAGTATACTACATTTGCATGTTTCTGTGTATATGCCAAATGCATTTTATGGTTTGTATATAGCGAATGTATATTTCAAATATACATTCAGGTGATACAAGGGAAGGTCAACGGTCAACGGATTGCGGAAGGAATATTCCAAGGGATATTCGATGAATGCATATTCAGTGTTGTATATTTGGTTGTATGTTCGAACATACATCCCACGGATACAAAGAAGTCAACGCCAGTCAAACATACATTGAGGGCATATCCGAAAGAATATTCGGTGATTGTATATTTTGATTTATATGTATCGGTTGTATGTGGAGAATATACAATGCGTAGATACAAGCGCTAGATACAAAAGTCGACCGACAGTGAGAGTGGAGGTGACCGGCGCCGATAGGTTAGTGTTTGTATGTCCTATGTAACGGAAGCGACAGATACAAAGGGATCGCGGGTTTGGCCGGTAAATGTTTGTATGTATGTTCGGTGGAGTGAACAGTGCTCGTAGGTATATCGCGAATGTATGTTGGAAGATACATTTCGCTAGATGCAAGAGGTGACCGACAAGAATGGTAGTGGAAACTGGTGGTCATAGGTCAGGTGTTGTATGTATGAGTATACAATGCGAAGCAAATGCAAGGGTCGCAGGCACGGTAGGTGAGAGTTTGCATGTATAAGGGGAAATGTACCTTGCGATAGGAAAATAAAGAGAAGGGTTATTGAAATAGAGTTTATATGCATATTTAATAATGCATGGACATACGATTGAGAATGTATGTTAGGGTTTTTGGTGGATGCTCTGCATCAGTTGAAGCTTGGAACCCATTTTTTTAGGAAAAGACCATTCTGCCCAAGGAACCAAGGACCTCCCAAGAGGATCCCAGAACAATCTTCAAAGTTAGAAAATGAAAATAAGAAGAAATTGTTAGGTAAAGCTATTACCTCGACCTGTCCGCTAACCTTTCATTTTTGGAGCACCCATTTTCTAAGCATATCAATATTAGGGCGGTTACCGCTGAATCTCCCAACAAGAGAGCTCCTAAACCACGCAACAGATCTATCAATAATAGAGTCTGGGATGCAAATGTGGGACTCCCCAGGAGAAGACCTAGAAGCTTGGGCCTCAAGAAGACCATTGTAAATTAAGGCCCTTGCCATATGACCCAACAAAGGTGACATTACTGGGCTCTGACCCCCAATGCCAGAAACCATATTCACCCCATTCACAAGGGGAGGAACAGAGGCATTCCCAAATGGATCCATTGACTTCTAAGGAAAGGAAATCCCCTGAACCTGTGGAGAGAACTGTCCCCAGCAGTCACACATGTCTCCAAAACCACCTCAGGCAGAGGCATAGAAGACCCACCAGAAGCATCACCATCTTGGTTAAAGGCAGGCCTCACTAGAGGGGAATCTATCAGACACACATTCTTCAAGGTTGTTGGGGATTTCTCCTCCAAGCAACCAATCTCGGACTACTCCAGAATGCAAGGGGCAGAGCCTGCCCTAGGGGAAGCCCCAATCTTCCCGCCAGAAGCAGCCCGAAAGCCAAACTTGGGGGAGAGAAAACCTCGCTTGAGGGCCTGGCTAAACCCGTCATCACCAGCAGCAGGAAGAGCATTTGACGGGCCTGAAGCCTCCAACTGTGCCCGAGAAACTGAGAAAATAATATGGTTGTTATTCAGGTAGACATGTTATCCTTTTGTACTTATGGAGAATCATATGTTCAGCTATGTTTTCTATTTCTTATATTTATTTAGAAATCATAATTTCAAGGGTTTACTCTAATATATTTTTCTAGGTTGTGTCATTGTCTTCTCAATTACAAGTTATGTCAAAAACAAACAAAAAGATGCCTTGCTAGTTCAAGCAAATCAAGTTACAAATTAGACAACATTAAGTCAATCAACACTTCATAAATAAATGAATTATATATACTATGTCATGAAATTTATATATTTATTATGAACTTTTATTCATACTATCATTATCACTTTTATAAAATTATATTTAATTAATTCTTAATTATATCTTAATTCCTCACAAATTTCATAACTATTTATTTTAGTATAATTCAACATTGTTTAATTGGAAAAATATATCAATAAAGATTGACGCTAGTGGTCAACCTCCCACTCAAATTTCCCATGCAAATTTCCCGTACAAATTAAAATTATCATCATTGTGATGAGCATTTTTATTAGGCTGAAAGTCTTCCCTATGTGAACAGCACATGATGGATTATATAGGTGAAGGGCCTAGATTAAAAGAACTACCATGAAATCAATCTTGTCCATTGATTGTTTTTCAAACTATACCATAAATTATAAAAAAGCAAAACAAATTAATACAATACCCCACCACAAAATATTAAATGATAAAAACTTTATTCTCCCATTCACTAAAGTTTACCATATGGAAATATTAAACAATTCCATTTCCATGCAATCTAGCAGGGTCTAGCAGCTTTGCTTGCAAATTTGAAGAAACTCCTCTACTTAAATGAATTTAAACTTGCCCCACATCCGCCACATTTTCAAGGTCTTTGTTGGAAAAATAATATCTGGCATTGAATTCAAGCTTGAGTCATAAGAATGAGTATACCGTCTCCAGAATAAATGGACTCATGATTGTCATAGCATCTGTTTCACACTTCCCAAACTGCTTCGCTGTTATTTCACTGTTCGTCAAATATTGAAGAAAGGAGATACTTGTTTATAAATATCTTGGGTTTCATTACATTTTAAAAATTTGTATTTCTTAAGGGAAAATAAAGCTACACCAAACTCTTCTCTAAATGCACCACAAACTGTACGGAATGCATTCTGCGCTCTATGGATTGAATCTGCACCTTACACGTTTCTTTTTCGCCTATTAAAAAATCACACTTCTCCTTTGAACTTCATAATAAAAGTTCATTTTTATAATAATAAAAAGTCTCTCTAATGATAGTAATGTTTATTCATAAAACCTTTCCCAGCAATAATTTAGGGTGGGCTAAAGGAGAAATTTGATATTGATGTTTATTGGATTGGCCCATGTGAACTGGAAGTTGTATGCAATTTTTTAATAATTAAATTTTATATTTTGTAAAATCCTTTAAATTGTTATTATTATTATTATGTTTTTATTTACTTTCTAAGGAATTGACATGATAATAATTTTACCCAACTATGTTTGTTCATGTCAATATGTAATGTAAAAAGAAATTTACTAATATAAGTGAAATAAGACAATAGTTAATGTGATAAATTTCAATAAGAATTGATAAAATAATTTAATGGATTAAATAACTTATAAATTAATAAATAATAAAAAATATCTAACAAATTCTATAATTTCTTCATATTGTTTTTAGTCTGCCCATTGAACCTATGGGTCCAATTGCTAGTTATATACTCCTAAAAAGCAAGCTATACAAATTTTGAAAAATATAGTAATATTTGTTACATTAGAACAAGACAATTTAATATTTCTAAGCCAATGTATTATGGCAAACATAAGAAACCAATTTGGCTTCTTCATTCAATACTTCTAAGTCAATGTATTATAGTCATAATATGACAAACATAAGAAACCAATTTGGCTTCTTCATTCAATACTTCTAAGTCAATGTATTATAGTCACAATATGACAAACATGACAAACCAATTTGTCTTATTCATATATTATTATGACAATGGACAACATATAAAACAATTTGGCTTCTTCCATAGTATAGTCAATATGTTTAACAATCAACAACACTAAAACCAATTTAGTTTGTTCCTCAATATATTATTTAAATATTCAATTAGTGGTCACTTTCCCCTAACAATTAATGGGGCCAAAAGCCAAAAGGAAGATGTTTCAACAAATTAAATTGTCTTCTTTATGCCAATTTATGGCAATTCAGTGAATCATTGTTCTGCCAAAATATTACAACCAATTTTAACGTTACATTTTAGATTCTTTGTATACAACATTATTGGAGCCTTTGTTGTAATACACTTAAAAGTTTTATATCCAATCTACTACAAACAAAAAAGGGCCACATAGGATGCCTTTTCTTTTTTAATTTATAATTTGTTTATTCTATTGTAATTGTAAAAATGATTTTTTATTGAATAATGTTGAATTATTATAAGAAAAGTAGTTACAAAGATTGTAAAGCATTAAAATATTGATTACAATTAAATAAGTATTAATATATAAAATATTCTTATTTATCATGGGTGTCATTGCCATTTATAGTGAAAATTAGTTATCTAACATTTGTTATATTTTGGGCTCATTTTGACTTGTTACATTATTTGCAATTTTTTAATTGGAAAAATCTTAGATGCAAATATTAAAATTTTCCAATTTTATTTCTACCATTTCACACCACACTTCAATGTCTTCTCAACATTAAATATCTTCTAATTATTTTGACCTAGTATGAAAAAAACAAAAGAGATAAATTTCACATCACTAGCTTACCTTCTTTAAGTGATTTGTCAACATTAAATTATAATAGAGGCTTTAAAAGTGTAAGGTTGAAAATTATATATTTAACAGTTTTCCTTTTAGTTTTGTATTTGTTTTAGTGTGTATTTATAATAAGTATGATTTTGACTATTTTAATTTTTTTAGAGTGCATATTATTTCAAAAATACTTAATTTCACATGGAGATGACCCTTCATACAACAAAACTCTTGTTTCATCCATGTTCTCTACCTTTCTGTCACCCAAGACACTAGTATGTTGCACTCATGTCTTAAGTACAATACCACAAGCATTCATGTCCTACGAATTCCTCCCCACCTCCTTCCCCTCCCCCTAAAGACTTGCCTTTTCACAAATCTTAAGCCCTTAGATTCACCTTCAAAAGTCAAATGGGCACAAGCATGCTTATTTAAGTGGTCTTGATCTAAAATAGAAGGGATCTAACACTCATCTCACCTCACCTTGCACTTCTAACACACACTATGTTTTAGCCACCTACATCCTCCTATATTTCCACAAACACCACCTACCTATTGAGGGGTGTTTTGACACACCCATCAACATGCTGGTAGAACACAAGAATGCACCACCTCTCTTGAAATGAAACCAACCTCAAGAGATCCATAACCCCAACGTCCTTGGTTTTCAAATCATGACTGTTTGATAGTTCAGTGGCTCATATAATTGTACCTGTATAAGGGGATGCTGGTAATCAAGTAAACATATGGTTAATTGCACAAGGAGATCAGCAAATTGAATGCACAATGCATAAACATGCTACTACAATCATCTCTTGCTAAAAAAATGGACACTTTCAACACTATATCAGCCATAGAACAACTTGCAAATATATAAGATCTAATTTAGATGCCAACATCAAATTGCAAGCATTAAGATCCTAATCTAAACCTAACCTACTTTTAATTTAACCAGACCTGCAAAAAAAAAAAGACAAAAGATAAGGGTTTATAGAGTAAATAAATTGAAAAATAAAGAGTTTGGAAGATTTGGTGAGATTTTATTAATCTACAATGGTATGATCAGTATTTCATGAATTTTATAAAAATTGCAAAGCAATTGCATAAGACCACTATATTACATCCACTATATTACATGAACAAATATTACACAATCCTTGACAATTCCACCATGAAAGATGTGAACATTTAGCACTTTATTGAATTTCACCAAACAATCCAAGTCTCAGAAAAGCAAATACAAATACATCACTACCCAAAGTGGAGAACTAGCAAGCCATTGGTCCAGCAGAAATCCACACTGAAAAATGCCATTTGTTCTTGTCCTTGTGCTCTCAAAATTTCTCTCTTAGATTCTCCCCTCAAAACCAAATGGCACTCCTTTTTATAGAGGTGATCTTTCGTTTCATTCCTTGATTAAGTCAGCTTAATTTCAAATTTAGGGACACCCTTATAGGGTAGGACCTAATTCAAATTTATAAGTTACATGTTTGCTCAATGGGCAAGAAAGGTCCTATTTAAACACCTTATAAACAAAATCCAAACTCAGCTCAAGAATCATTTCTTTATTTTATCATAGGTAGTTGTATCTCCTCATCTCCTAAGTGCAAGCAACATTATGTGGTTGTACAGATGATCAATTTCTTCATTAAAACTCATATCCAATCTCCCATTTTTCATGACTTCTTCATTTTCAATCCTAGCCCTTGCATCTCAGATCTGGAACAGCGAATATAGGCTTCATGGAAGGCTACAACAGTCATGTATTTGGCTACAAATCATAAAAAGGATCATGCACTCCATCTTCACTCAGCTACATTAACTTGTTGCCTTCATTTTTGGTCATTTCGTGCCCTAATCTTTCATGAACAACAGTAGCATGAGTAGATATTGTGTTGTCCCAACCTCTTAAACCTACAAGAAAACAAGAAGAGCATCAAATTCTTCACAACCAAATCAATTTCAGTCAGGAAACATCAAAATACATCCTATCAATCAATGAGCCTATCAATTTTGCACTTTAGCCAAATTTGTTTCCATTGGCAACTTCATAAATTTGTGATCCATTTGGCTCTCATCCCTAGATTTTCATCATCTTCAATATCTATCAACGTTATTCATCACTCTTCCAACATTTGACATATCATCAACACGATTCTTATGGACAGTTACAACAATAGTTCTATTATGGCTGCCCATATTGACTGTCAGGGAATGATTTTCCTATACCAAGATGATAGTTCTTTCCGAGTCTCTTTCCCTCATCAATGCATGTTATCTAATCCCACTGCCTCTCTACTTATTATGACCATCATTATCTTCTCGAATGGTTTCCTTATACGCACAAAACAATCTTATATGAGATAGTGAACCTCCCTTTCTTACGACAGTCGTAAAGTTAATCATGATGGCTTCTAGACTTATAAAGTTTGTGCAAACTCCCTTTATGCAGTGATAATCTTTAATGGTATGCCTCAAAACAGTAGAAGCCACATGATAAGGTTTCAGTGTATGACATTATTAGGGTAATGGGCTGATAACAATCAATTTTGAGGACTGTCTTTTCACCAATTGACCTCCAAGATCATTCCCAATACCAATTCATCCTCTCATGCATAGCTGATAGCGATTCTTGAATGAAGGAAATGTTTCCTTCTACTATCATGGGAGCCCACATGCATTATGAAAAATGATAAATCTCATAGTCATCATGACTGTCCTAGACCATATGCTTATGACAGGGTTGTACATGACGATTTGTAACAATCTTTTTGTCATTCTATTATACTTTTGCACCTTTTCATACCTTACCTTACAATCCCAAGGAATTTCATGCAATAGGTCACCACACACTAATACCAGCAATCACCCAAACCTAGCAAAATGATTGTCTTATGACAGTATAGGCATGACAGTCTCCTTCAAAAATGAGGACAACATATAGATTAGTGACCTTAGGAGTCCATTTAGTGGCTTAACTCAAGCGTATAATGGTTGCAAACTACTTATAAAAGATCTTGGTGAAACAGGAGTATCAAATTTAGCTCAAACCCCAAGAGATAGCCCATCCCAATGTGACTGTACAATCCTCCCAGGACAATATTTGCATGTGGAAGTTAGCCTTCAATAATAGTCTCCTTAATTCCTTAGGGTTTCAAACATGATGCATGGCTCGATTTACATGGTAATGGATGCCTTTAATCCCCTTTAACTAACTTGTATAGTTGTTGTCCTCATGTGAAAAGGTAGGGTTCTAAATGACAGTCTCTAATAAGATTGTGGCAGCTTTTATAATGGACAGTGATAGTCTACTAATGGCATTACAATAGTCCCTTTCCCCAGCACACTATATCTTGTCATCCCTTTCTTTTGAACTCCTAAAGAGTAATCACGCTTTTGCACTTGTAATCCTCCAAACTTAACAAGGAAAATGACTGTCCATAATAGTCCAGGTCTGATAGTTTAGCCTCATAATCACGTGGTGTTTTGACAAGTGACCCACCTTTATGAGGAATTAATCATCTCTCCTTTTCACTTTGAATGAAGCTTTCATAATCTTGTTGTTGCTTGTGACAGTGATCTTGGCAACTTGACCTTATGTTTAGAAACTATGCATGTCCTTGACCGCCTTCTTTAGGATTGTATTGGCATCATGAACATGACTATCCTTATGTTGATCATAATAGTCCTTGTGTGACAGGGCAGTTTTTGGGTCCTATTTCAATTCATGACAGTCTTTGTATGAAGCACCATAACAATCCTACTTGCAACATTCACAACAAAGGGTTTGGTGAGGAAGAAAACATGGAGCTATGGTTTAATGATGCCAAACCCTCTACATTAGTCATGACAGTCTTTTGCAGGGTTGATCTTACTTGGAGGTCCTTCCAATTGCTTTGAATGTTCTCAAATATAGCCTTGGCAGTCCTCTATCTATGTTTGAATACCTTTGCTAATATCAAGACTGTATATGCAGCTTATGACAGTCATACATGCAGCAGTCCATGACTATTTTCTAAGATGCGATGCCCTTTTGTTTGGAGACACTGCATGGCCTTGACTTTCTTCTTTAGGACTGTATTGCCATTATTGTCCTAATGCCTGAGGTAGTCTTTTGACCATTTTGGAATGTAATCGTCCCTCCTCAATATGTTGATGGCCTTCGATTTAAAACTCTGTATGAATGACAAGATTATTAGCTCTCATTTAGACCCACCGACCATATCTACCCCACCATGGTATGACAGCGCTATACGAATGCTATACAGTTCTCAAAAGGTATGACAGTTTTGGTGTGAGTCCTTCTCTGATCACGCTCAAGAGAGTAATGTGATTCTTATCTCATGATACCAGTGATAGATCTTGTCCATATAACCTTGACACTTTGAAGGTGCCCCCAAAACATAACCATTCAACCTACAGAGTATCTAATGATGCAAAGATTAACCCAAGGAGATCTATGACGATCTAAGGTTTCAATACAAAGAGATGTTGTCAAGATCAACTTTTTTAAATCAATGATAGGCTTGGAATGCCCGGCTATTGGATTGGTGACAGTATTTAGATATCATTTAGGTAAATCATGATTGTTAGCTTGCATCTTAGACTGCCTTGGATCGCCATAACTACACTACCTCCAAATGCTTCTAACCCTACAATCAATAGAGGAAACATCAGACTATATCATGAAATCACAACTTGACAAGCATAAGACCCTTTCAAAGCCCTTAAAGCTAATAAACCCTTAACCTTGCACACAGTTCATGATTTGAAGCATGTTTAACCTACTCCGTTATAAAATTAGTGAGGATAGGCCTCCTCAAGTGAACCAGGCAAAGGGAAACCAAAGAATATGCTTGTAAGCAAAAATTAACCTCTTAAATGCAAAATAAGCCTCTTAGTTGCCCAAACTATGACATGAGGGCCCTCCTTGTAAGGTTAAGGTGCCCAAATTAAGCCTTTAACAACTGTGTTAAGATGAAAAGTTAAAAGGACAACCAACATAAGGCTAGACGTGTGAAGGAGGGTTTCCTCTTTGTTATCTAAATGCCAAATTTAGGAATAAAGGTAATGAAATATTATAATTAAGCCCTTACTACCATGCCCACATTTTTCATGTGGACATGAAAACTGAACTAACAAAAAAAATTCTTAAACCAACTCTAACACCCACTCACACACTACACATGTGTTTGCTTAAGGTGCACACACAATGTCGTTGCACAAGCAACGCACGTGCAGCATGCCACACAAGGTGAGGAAGTGGAAAGAGGAGAGAGACGCATGAAACTCCATCCGCACCCCTACGTTAGGAGGTTAACCAAAAAGGGGTTTGGTGATGCATCTTCGGTGCCACGAGGGAATACCCCTTCCGAGGTAAAATTCTTCTAGGGTTCCTAAATGTTGCGGAAGTTGATCTCACCTAAAGGATGAGATCTAACACCTATCCTAAAAAAGAAATCCTGATCTCATTTCAATTGGGCGTATTTTAACTGTAATTTTAATTAACATTCTCTTGTATCAAGTTTTGATTAATAAAATATTAAATTTATTTTTTTTTCCTTCCGCTTTAGATATAAGTTTTTGGAAACATATGATCAGTGTTTATAACCCTTATTACTCGACCCAATGTTTAACAACATTTTGGAGCTTAGGGTTTAAATTTTTGGTTAGGTGTTAGGTCTCGCCATAGAGTGAGATCAATTTCTTCAAACACTTAGAAACCCTAGGGGAATTTCACCTTGGAAAGGGATTCCCTTGTGACGTCGCAAGACATGATGTTAAACCTAGTTTGATTAAACTCCATTTTGTAGGGTGTGTTAAAGGAGATTCGTACACCCGTCTTTTGAAACCCTCTCCCCGTCTAGTGTGGCGTGCCAAACGTACAATTGCACATGCGATGTTATTGTGTGTGCGTGTAAATGATCATGTGCATAGCACGAGTGTGTGAGTTAGGGTGTATTTAATGAAAAAATTTGTAGGTTTAGTTTTCATTTCCATGTTCAAATGTGGACATGACACTTACCTTTTTTAGATTTTAAATGGTTTTGGCACCAAAATCACTTTTGAGGATTTAGGACCGGACTAAAGTGTTATAAAGGTAAATTTCAAGAATCTTATGGTGAATAAAAGCCTTGTACAACGTAACAAAGGTAAATAAATTCCATTCAGCCATGAGGAGATCTCCAAATTGAATTCTTTGAAGGTGAACCTACTTTAGAGAAACATATACTTAGTATAGCACTCAAAAGTCATGCCAAAGGATTCTCAAAGGCACAAAATATGAACTCAAACCTCAATGCACATACCCAAACTTTGGAGATCATCATGGCATGAAATTAAATGACACATCAAGGGGCCAAAGGCTACATGGTGTTAGAGTTGGCTATGATTGGAGCCACCCAGGATCTAGGACTTCATGAAAGCACAAGAGAGATCAAATGAGAGAATAATGCTATTCTATCAATGAATGCAAAATATTACAATATTACATTGTACATGATATGCCTTGGTTATAAAGACAAGGATGAGAGCTAGAAAGGAGGAGTGGAAAGTGGATATATTCCTACAACATGTGACAATTAGAGGATGATAACTAATTGCACATGTGGAGGATAAGACAACTCACTCCAACTATCAACAACTCAACACACAACTAGACTCAACTAGACATCTAGAAGACTCACTAAGTCAACTTAACATGTGTGAATTATGTGTGATGTGTGAATATTATTTAACTAGTAATTAGTTAAATAAGATGAATTATCCACACAAGGGTAAACTAGTTAGGTGATAACCCTGTTCACACCAACACATGGATGATAAGAGAGAGAGACCACCAAAACTCTCTATGTTTGCCAAAAGATAGATGAAACAAAGAAATATTCTCAACCTAAACTCCTCAAACTAAAAGCATTCTAGGATCTCTGATGGACATGCAAACAAAGAAATGACAATGATATCAAACCAAAGCATTCAAAGCATGAGAATCAACTAGGACCAATGTAATCCTGAAAATGTCCAATGAAGGGCTCAAGCCAAAAAATGGGGTCCCCATTTTGCTGACCAGTACAAATTTTGGGGCATGTGTGCAGGGCACAACATTACCTCCATAGTTACAGTCACCTACACCTAGGGCCACACATTTCAAAACCTATCCATATTACTTTTGTTGGACAAAGCCTAAGGGTTTGGTTGAGGCAAGCCCCTAAATATGCTATAGGCACCAATTTTTCCTTTTAGGTACTGTAGCAAGAGCTAAGATTTTGACAAGCACAAGGATTTATGTTAATAGGGATAAAGGATTGTGGTCACACCACTAAGGGACACTAACATGTTGCATCAAACATCAATGTGTTAGGAAGGACCCCAACATGCAAAAAGGGCACAACTACATGCAATTTAGTCCTTAACAAAACCCTAATAGAACATAGAATTTTGATGTTAGTTTATTTCTACCTTCTTCCAATAGATCAACACAATAGTGGAAAACTAGACATGTCTCTTAATCCCTATTATTTTCTTAACAATTTCTAAATCTTCTGCTATTTCAATTTCAAATCCTACGTTCAATTATTTAAATAAAACATAAAATATGTTACATGTTTTATTTACTATTATAAATCAAGTTTGTTAAATAAAAGATCGTATTTAATAATTAAAAGAAAAACAACTTTCTTAAATATTTTATATTTAGTTAAAAAGACTCTTATACAAATCAGTATATCTTATTGTAAGACAAAGATTACACTCACATTAACAATCTTGGGTAACTAAATAAATGCAACAAATTAGCAAATAACTAACTTAAATTTAAGCACTAGGACTTGTTGTCACTTGGATTTGCACCCTGTGTTGAAGTGTTGTGCTACAACAATCTAATGAAACATGGGAGTGATTTCTAGGTGTGGGACCCTGCAAAGGAAATCAAACCTTTAGAGAAAGGTTGGTTCCTCTTTATGAATATAAGATTCAAAGTATACTAACACTAAACCTAATCTATCACTATTGGCGAAAAAGGGAAGAAGGAGAAACTGGAAATGAAAAGGTGATACACCAGGTTTGAATGTTCAACCCTCAGATCAACCATATATGCACATAATAATAACAAACGAGCATACATGAGTCACAAACTACCTGTAGAGGTAAAGGAAACTAAATGAAATCCAAAAGGAAAGAAATCTTCACAGATGGAGATCAAACAAAAGTATTGCACAGAGCAGAAGAAGTGCATGAAAAGGTAAAAAATCTTATTGTTTATTGTCAAAGAGGCACAGTTATAGCTGATACAAGACATGGATTTTTTAGACCAATAGCCAACAATAATACATTTGATTTCATGCTTATATAGCATTTCACATTGAGGCACAATTACCTACTTCCATAAATTCGCCCCATGGGGTTGTCAGAAGATATTTCTACAAAGGAATGTCTAGATACATATGTTTTGTTTTGACATAAATGCAAAAAAATATCTTCTCTGGAGTAGCTGAAACAAATATTTGTGTTGAAATTTTTTCATTTGATTCTCCCACCTGCAACAATAAATACTTAACAATCACCTCTAGCTAGAGTTGAATGCTTGACCTCCAATTTTGGCCCGTATTCTACCTTATCGGCAAAATGTTTTCCTTGTAAACCATGGCGAACCCTTGGTTTCACCTCTTTTTCCTTCACTTTTGAAGACCGTAGAAGCCATCGAAGATCGGGCCTCACGCCTTCCGCCTTCCATCTTCCAAGGGAGAAGGAAAAAGAAAGGATAAAACCCCACCCTCTGAGTCTCGCTTTACTTAGGAAGAAATAGCCGACATACTTTGGGCCTCGGGCCATCTATCTTACGCCTTCCTAGAGAAGGAAGAAGAAAGAAAGTCTGAGCCCCACAATTCTAAAGACTTAGTTGTTTTGAGAAAGTTTCAGCGAAACTCAGACCTTGGGCCTTCCATCTTCTATCATCCAAAAGAAAAGGAAGAGGGAAGAAGAAAAGTCCTAAGTCTGACCCCCCGAAACACTTAGAACTTGTTTGAGATGGTTTGGCAGAACTTAGGCTTCGGGCCTTCCATCTTCTGCGTTCCAAAAGAAAAGGAAGAGGGAAGAAGAAAAGTCCAAAGTCTGACCTCCCAAAACACTTAGCTAAATTTTCAAAGGGAAAGAGTCGGATCTCAGACCTCGGGCCTTCTACCTTATGCCTTCCTAGAGAAGGAAGAAGGAAGAAAGTTCGATCCCCAACACCTAAAGAACTTTGAGCACTTAGAGGATTTTTGCAAGGAACAAAGCAGAGTTTGGAGTTGATTAGTATGGCATGACATGGGGAGAACTCTGAACTCCGAAAATACAAAAGGGTTAAATCACAAGGAAAACTCAAGATTTTTGGACTTAGTCAATTTGAGATGTTTTCCTTGCATCTCTAAAGGGGAAAACACTTAGAGATTTCATGGATTTGGGCTATTTGGCTAGGGAGCAAAATAGGACAATAGGACTAGTTATTGAAAATTAGGATAATGATTGCTCAAATAAAGGTAAAATTTAAATAAATTAATTGCATGGGTACTTAGTACTAATTTTGATGTAGATGTCTCTATTGAAGTAATCTGATTCAAGCCTAAGAAGATAATCAAAGGATAATTTACAACCTATTAAATGATACAGTTCATTTAAATAATTATATGAATTATAAAAGGTGTATGGAACTTAGAAAACAAGATGCAAAAACCATAATACATTTAGACAAAGAGATATTAGAAAAAAAAAAGCTACTTCTATTCATATTTGAGAATAGGGATAAATACATCGGTGTATTCATTATAGAGAAGGATGAGAATGAGAATTCTCGTGATTAGAAAAGGGATGATACATCTCTTCTTGTTCACCTAAACTATGTTGAGCAAAACATCAGATGCATAGAGCATGTCGATGTGATAAAGTGGAGCCAAAGTGTTAGACTTGCTAGATTGGAGTGTGGAACTACAAAGTTAGATGTGTCAAAGGCTCTAGTATGATGCATCCCTATTGTGTAATTGTAATGTGTATAACTTGCTAATATTCATAGTTGAAGCTGACAGCTAATAGCTAGTCTATTATGACAAGTGTTACACACATACATGGTTGGGTGATATGTGTGGATAAAGCATTTCCCAATGTTAGACCCATATGGTGTGGATTACATGTGGCATGGGATGCCACTATGTGCTAGATATATATGGTACCAAGTGTTAGAATTGTATGGAGCCATTTTATGTGGCACAAGGTTTACAAGGTGTCATTTATATGAAAGCATAACATGTGGATGTTGATGTTTCAACTAGTTCATTGCAAAGTTTTCAAAGGTAGAGCATGTGTAGGGCATGTGCTAGAGTACATAATGTGGAGACATGTATAAAGCATATGCAAAGGCAAGATGCTTGAGGATCTTTACAAATTTGTCGAAGCTTAAATGTAAGAGACTCCTAATGTTTCATGATTGTGCATAGAATGGATAAGAGTGATGTACTACTAGATATGCATCTATGTGCAAGCATGGCATGCAAGGTCTATAAAGAAAGAAGTGATGTTGATGGTCCAATGTGTAAGGTTCTGCTTAGATCATCAAGTATTATAAATCCATTCACCAAGGTTCTAGAATTTTATATTTTGTTGTTAACTTATAAATTTAACTATACACTATATAGGTTCATTTCCATGAGTGTGGAAGTGATCCCCATAAGTGTAGATTTAAATGGGTACACAGATCTAAACCTATAAGTTAGGGATCTGATCTAGGACAATTCTACCAACTAAAATTGGCTCACCTTGATTTATGGTGCTAAGATTTGTGTGAGGATAAATGATGTTTACAAACATCTTTTGGGAATCTATTGGATCACATGGTTCAAGTTCTCCTCGGTTAGACCTCTAGTGGACCAACTTTATAGCTTTGAGTGAAAGATCAAAGACAACAAGCAAGCATGTAATGGACCTAGGATGATGTGCTCTAATAAATACTACCAAAATTATCTCATAATTTTTTATCAATAACCCTAGCATGCTCCTTTTGATGACTCGTAGATCATTCCCCAATTTTTCAAAAAGCTCCAAAAAATGCATTAGAGATATGCTCTTTAAAAGTTATTTTGTGGCTAACACAATTCTTAAATCATCTAATCAAAGTTTGATCAATGATATGTGGTATAATGGTGATCTTTGAAAGAGATTTTTTAGAAACCCTTCTTTGCATGGTGGTGGCTAAGCAAGAAGATATCAATGAACTACTCAAACAAATAGCTACTATCATGGCACATGTGGATAATATGACTTATATGTTGAGAAATATCTTATGCAAAATAAAAATGAAGAAGAAGAAGAGGAGGAAGAAGGAGGAGGAGGAGGAGGAAGACGAAGACGAAAAGAAGAGAAGATGAATGATAAAATTACATGTATTAGCTCCAAAGGAGGAAGATTCTACCCTTCAATTTCATGGATGTATTCAAAAGGAAAAAGTTATTGTTTCTATAAACCTTGGTAATAGGTATAATTTTGTCAACATATAACTATCCAATAAATTATAGGTACAAGCAAAGCAAATCAAGGATAGTCAAATAGAGGGTAAGGACAACTTTCAAATATTTGAAGCTCTTGATAGATAAATATGTTTTGCATTCAATTTTTTATGCTTCAGATATGGATATATTGGATATTGTTCTTAGTTATCCATGGTTATAATCTTTGAGGATAATAAGCATTAATGTGCAAAAGAAGTTCATGAAGCTTTAGTATAGAAGTAAAAAGTTACATTGCAAGTTATTACACATAATGAAGACCAAATGAAAGTCAAGATAGAGAAAGTTTAGGAGCCTATTGAATATTGTACGAAAGAATTAGAGGACAAACAAGAGGAACAAGATGTATAGAAAAATGTGGAAAAGACTATTTCCCTTCATGAGCCAACAAAACAAGTGGCGACAAAAGGTGAAGAATCAAAGAAGGTTCTAGAGATAGCAAAGGCTACAATACATAGATATACACATCATTATGACAAGTAAGAATCATAGAGGTATGATACTACATGGAATTAGTAGGCCAATCCCCATGGATATACATGGAATTAAAGGAGAAATTATAGCAATCAATGACATCATAGAAGTAATGGCTATTTATGGAAGAAAATGAGGACTTATTATGATGAGGAGTGGAATCAAATGGGTGCAACAAAATGTCAATCAAGGATTGCATCTAGGTACTTTGAAGATAAAATCATCATGAATATTACTTATGGATAGTTAGATAATAAGAAATGGCATCATATTTATGACTTGTCTAGTGGTCTTACTGTTTGGCTTCTTCTCATGTTTCATGGATGAAACATGTCAAGGAAGGATGGCATGCTATATACCTAGGGATATGATATTATAATATATAAATGCATAGGTCAATGGAGATGCCAATCTGTGGCACACATCCCTCAAGTTATTTATATTGGTCCATGTGGACAACTAGTGATTAATTATATTAGGTAATGAATAAGATTGCATGGGTTTAGTAGTTTACCCCTCCATTATGTTATTAGGAGTCTAGGTCTATATAAAGAAGGTGAATATCATTGTAAGGACATGTGAAGAGTATGTTATGTTTTTGGGATCTTTTGGAGATAAATAATGGAGTGGCTTATTCCATAAGGAGTATTTGATGATGTTACCCTACCTCAGGGGTTTATTCTATTTTAGTATATATTGGATGTTAGGGCATCTTAACCCACAAACATCTCTTATGTTGTGTGTGATCTATCTTCTACATTATCTTATTAGCATTATCATATGTGTAGATCTAATCAATTTGAGTACCTTAGATGCTATCACACTCATGATTTTGTCCCTTAGATAGGATTGTACATAGTCATGTCCACAACATTCAAAAGCATATTTTTAAAATTTTGATGTTGCCTTACCTAAATGACCATAAACAATCATGAGAACTATTTATTAAAGAAAAGGATTATTTTAATCAAGGGATAATAGGATTAATCTAAAATAACATTAGAGTATTGAGCATATTTATTACAAAATATAACAATGCATAATATAATCTACTACAATAATAATACACCCTCATCAAATGTTCAACATGACTCCCAAGGCTATAATATTTCAATATTTTTGAATCTTAATGAGGCTTGATCATCATCAAAGAAGTTTTAATGTTCAACCTTCTTAAGACAAGCCCCCAAGGGTGTTTATGATACCACATAATCTAAATATCTTTTTTTCATTATAGGTAATAGGTTGCATAGTTACAAAGGACAAAACCACAACTATATAGGACATCACCATGGCCAAGGGACACTATCATAGTCCATGGACATAATTTCATGTGAGAGTGTCCTCTATACATGGTTATGGTGAGTAGAAGCGAAAAAGATGATGCAATTACTTGATATCAGTGTCTAAACCGTTGTAGCCTTGAACAATAATAAAATGACATCAACCTATAAAAGGACTACAATTCTCTAACCATTCTCTCTTATTTTAACTTTAAGTATTGTTATGTTTATTTATGTTGGAAATCTAGATTAGAGAACTTTATAGATAATAAAAAATGAGAAACCTCCACTTTTATAAAAGTTTATAAGATCAGACCTTAATGGGTTTGGGTATATTGGCCTCATTAGCACATATGATGCCTCCCTCTTGAAAATATAAGGTATCGAGAAAGATTGTGGACCTCTAAAAATACTTTATCATATCTTACTTTCATTTTATATTTTTTAATGAAGAATCTTTTAACTTGATGTCTTGATATAAAATGATTTGAAAAACATTTATGAAAGCTGTCTATTATCCTATCTAGAAACCCCTACATCTATTGGGAATGAGGATGAGGTCCCTTAGTTATAGCCTCCCCAACTTTGATTGATAAAAAAAACATTCCATCAAAAATAACTTTAACTCGGATTGATTTCTAAAAACAAATTTGGTACATATTCAAAATATTTTTCACCCTATTCCTACTATATAAATGTAAAGTGCATATTGTTCGATGATCTGAGATAATTCTACTATGGTCTTGTTATCATTTATGTTGACCTTTGTCTTTGTTTGTCAGTCTTCTTCTTTCCCTATGTGTGCCTTCATTATTATTGCCTTGGTTTATTATTGATATGCCTTCATGGTGACTTGGTTCACAAAGGTCTGAAATGGACATCAAAAACTTGTTATGTATCATGTATTTGTCATAATATATGGTCATTTACTTGCTATGGTAGTTGAACTTTATTTAAGTGATATTTTCCTTTCGTTAGTTGACCAACTACCAAATTCTATAAATCTATAGATCAACAAGGTTAGTTAAATTACATGACATTTACATAAATAAATCCAATGTGGAAGTCTTTCACAATGGCATGGTGATATGTATTCTTTTGATTGGGCCATGGTGAAACTGGTTCTGAATGATACAATATGTTTGGAAAAATGTAGTGGGATCCCTTTTGACAACAAAACCAAAGGCAATGTGGTGGCATTATTGATGAAAATGAGTCATTTGGATGCGAACAAGTTCTTTCCTTATTTCCAAGATGTTTTCCAATCCTTTGGCCAAGTTACAAGATAAGATGTTAGAAGAAAGATACATGCATCATTGTTGGTGTTTCTCTTTAATAATTAGCACCCCTCTAAAAAACTTTGTATGATTTTGGGGATTGATAGGGAAATTCACAATGAGATAGTCGAGTTTAAAAGAATGAAGCATTCCAAAAGAGAAGGCAATCATTTCTCTATTATATTTTCTTGCACACCTTAGTAGATGAATAAGATGACATGTTGAGGATAAAACTAACCTCTCCTAAAAGCCCAAAGGGCCAAATCAAACTAGTATAACTATGACCTATTCATATGGACATACATCATATCCATTCATCATATTGTATTTTGAGAATTATTTTATGAATCCAAATATTAAATAAAATAATGGAGGAAAATAGGCCTAGGCTAACCAAGGAGGTATTGATATTTATTAGAACCCTACTTATGGAACCAACTAGAGTGTTGAAGCATAATTAGGGAGATTGTTTATTTTTCCAAGAGTATACTTTGATTAGAATGTTTGGAGCCCTAGCTAAACCTTACATGTTGCCATAGAAATCGCAGCTTTCAAACTTTTGGGAAGGGATACATTTGATGCAATGATTGCATATGTTGACAAATTTGGCATGAGGTTTTCTCACTAAAAAGATTATGATCCTACCAAGTTTATTGATGGATTTAAAATATCTAAAAACAAGTCAATATTATAGCATGCATATGATGAATATGAAGAACTAATTAGAAAGTGCATCAATAATGTAGAAAATAAAATTAAAAGGGATGCTTAGCTAAGGATTACTTTGATAGAGCAAAAAATGTAGATGATTAATACCAAGTATCTAGGATCTTTCCCCCTCCTTTTAGACAAAATTGAAAGAATGGCTGCACTCCTAAAAATGTTCAATTCTATAGAGTCGTGCCTAATGAACTTGATCTTGAACTTAAGCCAGCACATGATGACACATAAGAAGGTGATGAACATGATGAGGATGAATCTATGCAAATAATAGGAGAAGCAAGACTTTCCAAAGTTCCTTCTTGTGCAACATTAGTAGCTCATCAAACACCCCAAAGGAGAGAGCAAGTAAAATACAAATTGACCCTTCCTCTTTCATGGAACTCTATGACTAAGATGGTTGGGATTTTGTGCCTCTGCAAGGGTGTGAACTTAATTCCAATAAGTGTCCCCAGTATCTAGGAGGGCAACTATCATCCTAGACATTGATTTTGTTCAATTTTACAATAAGCAATAAATCGACCAAGAACTAATTCCATAGTGATAGACCCAACACTATTTATGACCAAAACATAGGCTAAATAATGTTATTTTCCCTTAATCAAAAGAGAAAAAATAGAATGCAAGAGAATGAATAGAATGAAAAAAATAAAGCTAAGTGAGTGCATTTATAGGAAATGCAAAGGAGAATGAAGGTTGAATATGAAGAGTCACACTCACTACACTCAACATTATTATGCCTTGATAAACACACCTAAGATTAAGCTAAAGTAGGTGTAGAAAATAAATAATTTAAACTAATAAAAAAGAATAAAAATCCATACCAACACCCTGTCGTAGGTATAGCTTAGGTCACTGAGCAACTTTGGGTCCTAGAAATGTGTATCGAATGAGGTATCTAGGAACATAAGACTCCCCCACTTAGAGAAGAATCCCCCTACACCAAGAAAAGAGAGAAAATATCTCCAAAGAAGAGAGGGAAAGAGCCCCCAAGGAAATGAAAGGAGAAAGATAAGGACCATGTAGCCCTATAAAATAGAATAACCCCTGTAAGATTATTGACTTCACATAGCAAAGAGAGAATGTAGATATATATGGTCTAATAATGAGTGTTGTAGTAGGTCCCTCCACATCGAACAATGCATCTTCCTCTTAGAGGAAAGAAATCCCATGATGCTACTAAATTCCCACTCCAAAGGTGGAATGAATAGAGGAAGCAATAAGAAGGTCTCTAGAAACTACTCAATTTTTCCATGCCAGTGTTGAAAAGTGTCAATCAAATCAAGAGTCCCAAGCCTCACTAAAAAAGTGACCTCTCAAAACCATGTAGAAATAGATGAAAAAAACAAGTACCAAATATGTGGAGACAATAGCTAATGAGTAACTACCATCAAAGATGAAGACTAAGTCCTCAAAGGTATCCTCCAAATTTTCAAGATAGGACTCACAAAATAAACTTGATAGATCTATCAAGTACTCATCCCAATGTACTACCTCTAAAACATAATGAAGATCTTACTACAATTAATCACTAAAATCCATGGATAAAGCAACAATGAATTCTAATGGAATAACATGTGATGATGAAGATGAGATCTCACCACATGTCATTTGACTACACTCCTCATCCAATGATGTGTCCACACAAGATGCCTGAGTATGAACACCAATTAAATTTGTCGATGTTGAAATGGAAGCTTCCTTAGCCCTAGGATGCTAACTCAAAGATAAAGAAGATGAACCCTCTAAATCTACAATAGGAGTCAAAGAAGTTAAATAATCAACATAAGTCTCTACAAGAGGAGGAGCATCAAGAGAAGTCTCTATGTCATCATGATGTTCAAGTTCTTCCTAATTGGCAAGCACCTTAAATATTTTATGATCATGTGGTTGGAAAACATTAAGGGGAACAAGATTGTTCATAACAAGATCCTCTAGGAATGGAGGTTCATATGGAATGCATATCCCAAAGTGTGGTCCATAGGTCACAAGGGCACTCAATGTGGGTGGTGGCCATCATATTATCAATATCAACATTACACATAATCACTCCCAAGACATGTTCAATCTTTTCATCCTACACTTCATTCCATCAAAAAGAAGTGAGTTCAAGAACAAGTGCATAAATAATGGGAAAGAGTGTAAGCCATCTAAAATATGACCACGTCATCTTACCACAACTTATAGTTTTATGTATCTAGTTTGACAACAACAAGATGCCTTTTGATACACATGGTTAACTCCTCAAATTAGTGACACAATAGATATCAAGAGACCCCCAAAATGGAACTTTATACAATATCCCATAAGAGACACACCAAACATGTACAATAATTTGGTACTTTACCATTAGTGCATGTATAGAACCTAATAATGTTTTTAAGTTCTCAAATAAAGCACAATGCAAAAAGTATAATTCATACATATAATAATGAGAAGAAACAAAGGACGCTAGCATGAAGTACATGAATAAAGATGCACGTTCAAAAAATGGGACCCAAAAAATGAATGTGTTTGTGCAAGATATGGCCCTTTAAAGGCCTCAAAATAAGAACTACACAACAAAAACTCTAAGAAAACCTAATTTCTAAAATTGGAGAATGGGAACTCATAACAAATTATCATCATGAAGCCTGTGAAAGACTACCCCATTTTTAAAAAAATTGCACCAAAGTTGAACATCAGACAGCTTAGAATAAAGCTCCTGAAGGCTCAGATCAAAGTTGAGATTACACAAGCCAAGTTAACCAATGCCACTACATTTAGAACCTCTTCCAAATTTAGTAGTTCTATAAAAAAATACCACAACTTTAGGGAAGTTTCCAAATAGTTTGGAGGAGCACCTAGATCTAGGGAAACAACCAAAATATAGGAATCTGCCAAAAAACTTGCCAAATGTAGGGGCCAGCTAAAGATAGCAAACTATAGTCAAATTTAAAAATCTAATAAAAATAGGGTTTGCTACCATATATAATGGTAATTTCTAAATTTAGTTGTCTACCATGCAATATGCTAAATAGAGAGTAATATTTTTTTAAGTTATTCTAAAAATAGGAGGTATGTGTTAGGTGTATGACCATGATGGTATATAGATCATGCCTTAGAGTAGGCTATGGCCCTTAGTGTAGGTTGTGGGCCTAAAAAACTTTGGCCCATTTTTTTTCTTTCAAAATTTTTTTATTATTTTTGTTTTTCAAATGTTTGATTAAAAAATAACTTTTAAAAAGTGCCTAGGCCATACAACCTAGGAAAACAAACAAAATTGTCTTATCTATAAATTACTCAAATTTCAATGAATGGACAAGCAAACTTAGGGCTTTTTGCCCTCTTGGACATAATGGTAGCCTCACAATTTTGTTTTGATGCCCAATACTGAGTTGTTCATAGAACACAAAATTGAACCAAGCATAAACTATAGAAAATCTCCAAAGCCTCTAGAAAAGTTGTCTAATATGGACAAGTTTATAGTCAAACTTGATGACTTTTGTGTTCTCAAATCTAACAGTGTACTCAAATTTTGGCCTGGATACCCTAAAATTTGAGCCACCTATAAAACCCAAGCTTACAAACCCAAAGAAATCACCAATAATAACTCAGCTTCCCAAAATCTGATTTTGGTGAAACAAAAATCAATCTTGACTATGTTGAGCCTTCTAGACACAGTAGTGAAGTCTATATCACTACACCCAGAACCCAAAAAGCTAAGATTTCTCACAAGCTTTCAAAATGAAGATGAACTAGACTAGGACATCAATCAACCAAAACCTAATGTTATAATGATAGCCACAACACTATTAAAGACCAAAAGATAGGCTAAACAATGTTATTTTCCATTAATCAATAAAGCAACAAAATATACTACAAAAGAATGAATATAATGAAAAAACAAAGCTAAGTGAGTTCATTTATAGGAAATGCAAAGAAGGAAGGTGGAATATTAAGAGTCACCACTCACTCTACTCATCATTATTAAGCCTAAAAAAGCATACCTAAGCAAACTAAACTAGGTTAGGAAAATACCTAATAAACTAATAAAAAGGAATAAAAACCTACACCAACAAATACGCCATTAGAGAAATATGGAAATGTTGAAGACAAAGAATGTATTAATAAATCCTTGCAATGAACTCTTAGTATATGACCAATTTGTCAAGCTCCTTAAGTTCGAGAAATTTTCTTGGATGATCAAGTGCAAAGATAAGAAAGCTTAGCTTGTAGAGAAGGGTAAGGTTGTCTTTCCAATAGAAGAATAAGATACGATAGAGAGCAGTGACTCTCCTCCTAATTTTGAATTTAATGTAGAAAACATTACACCAAAAGAAAGGAGAGAGATAGTTAAGGCTAATGGGTATTTGTCATTATCTAACTAGGATATTATAGAAGCTATGGTGTTTGACACAATGATGAGAAGAGAGAGTATTGATGATATTTTTAAGGACCAAGTGGAGGTTGCTTAGTTTTTCTTTAGGTCATCATTCAATCCTAATTTACAAACCTTGGTTATCTAGGCATTGGCCCCCTCATATAACAAACATCAAATAGACTATGTCCCTCAATAGTTAGCAAGACAATCTTTGATCAAAAGGGTTGGTGATGTATCAATAGTAAATGCAACAACATTGGTAGTCCATACTACCCATTTCAATCAGGCCACCACCCAAAAGCTAACAACAAACTATATAAAATCAGAAGAAAAAAAATTAAGGTTAAGGAATGAATTGATAGACTTGATGGTGACATACAACAAAATGAAGGAACAAATACAAATGGCTTTTCCAGTGTTCCTATGCTCCAATTATCATCCACATTTATAGGATGAAGGGATGAAATGGAGTAGAAGATAAAGGAGTTGGCAGATTTGCTACATACAACCAAGAAAGAGGAGAAAAAAGATAAATTAGAGGTTGAAAATTACAAATCTCAGTGCATATACTTGATTCAAGGGATTTTTAACAATAGAGTCCAAATAATTTTTAGATCAGTGAGGACCTGTGGAAGTCTTTTGAGAATATTAGTAAGAAAATAATCATACATGCCAAAGTAGAGGGGGTGTCATAAAAATAAGAGACAAATGGATGTCTCTGATCCATCAAATGGATACAATATACCTCACCACAAAATATACTAAGCTAGTAGAATTCCCCAAGATCACAATAACATATGACATACAATCTTATTTCATTTATTAATCATGTGGGGACTAGATTGAAGAATAAGTTTCAAGAGTACAATAATTTAATAGAATTAAACATACTTGAGCCTAGAAATGTAAAAAGAAATCTCAGAGTTGAGAATCTAGAAAGATCAATTTATGGAATTAGCATATAAATTTTTCAAAACCCCTAATTCAAGATAAATAATTGAATTCTACAAAGTTCCATAAATCCTTTGAGGATATTTTAGCACTAATGTCAAATATAGGGTGAATGACACAATGAGAAGATTAAAAATTAAGTATTTCAACTTGATTAAACATGTGATTAAACCATAAAGATTAATGAAACAATGGAGAAGCAAACATAAATACATAAACCATATGAACACTAGATATATATGGAGAAACTCTTGCAAAAAGAACCACCACCAAAGAGACCCAAGCTTTTATTAATCATAATAAAAGTGTATACTAATATAATCCACTTGTCCCTCTAACTGACAGTAATCCAATAACATAAGAGTATCTATAAAAAAACCTTACAAACCTCGATCCTATGCCTCTAATGTAAAGAAAAGTTAGAAAAAAGAAACTACCAAGTGGTATCCCAAAACTATGAGTCAAAACCATTAGCCATAGCAAAAATCCAACAACCCTATAGTCATGGCCAAACAATTTAGAATAGCAAGTAACTCTTATTACACCTTTTCCACATCTTACACCTCTCTTATGCATCATAGATTCTATCATAACAGTTAAATTAAACAATTTCCCAAATTTTGGCAGTCCATAATGGTAATCAATGTTGTGTCATAACATCCAAATTAGGAAGATGCGAGCTATAACTCCTAATTTTGAACTTTTCAATGTAACCTCTCTATTCAATGCCTTCTTACACAATATCTAGAGTATCCCAAAGAATAAATAATAAATAATATCCCCAACTTCACATGGGCATCCTATTTTGTATACACCATGATGTTTGGAAATCATACTATTATTTATCATCTACATAATTAAATACAATTTACAAGACATATGATTTGTAAGGTGAATGAAATGCGTAATCCTAACATTCTCCCACATGATATGTACATTGCAAAAACATAATAGAAAACTAAAAAATAAATCAAGTGCTAGAAGAGGCAAGGTCCATGGCCTCTTTGCACCAACATAGCTTATTTGTGCACACTTGCTTAGTGAGAGAATCTACAAACATTAACCAAAGTGCCAACCTTCTTGATCACGACTTTTCCACCTTCAACCATCTCATGGACAAAGTGATACTGAACATCAATATGCTTCATATGAGCATGGTACATTAGGTTGTTCAATAAATAGATAATACTCTAACTATCATATTCGATCATGACCTATCTACACCTAAAACCAATACCAAAACACAATCTTAGTAACCATAATACCTCCTTGTAAACATGTATTGTATCTATGTACTATGCTTCTATATTGGACAACACAACTGTGGATCATTGCTTACTCATCTAACTAGTAACTTCTTCAAACATAATGAACACATAACCATTCATGGATCTCCTATTGTCCAAATCACCAACCCATGTTGAATCAACAAAGTCTTGTATATCAAGCAACCTACCCACATCATTAGTCCCATGATAGTAAAAATAATGATCAAAATTCCCTCACAAATATTTGAAAAGCCTTTTCCTAAAATCCTAATGCTCTCTACCAAGGTTAGACATAAACCTACTAAGAACTCCCACTACTTGTGCAACATTACTCTTGTAAGGACCATAGCATACATTAGGCTATGAGACACTAGCATAAGAAACATTATACATATTCTCCAAATCATCATCTGACTTAGGGCAATAATCCAAAGATAACTTAATACAAATAGGTAAGTGAATATTCACTAGCTTACATTCATAGTAAAGCAATATAAAATAGTCTGAGCATACTTACTATGACTAAGACAACTTTTTTCAACCTAACCTCTAATATTATCTATACCCAAGATGTATTTTTCAGACCTCAAATAATTCATGTCAAAGGAACTAAAATGTTGAATTTTGAGTTCCCTAATCATACCCTTACTATTTCCAATGAACAACATCTAATCAACATACAAGATAATGATTAGTAACTAGTCATCACTCAATTTGAAATAAACACAATGATCAAAATCACCCATAACAAACCCAAGTTCCAATGTGAAGGCATTGAACTTTTGAAACCACATCCAAGCTAATTGCTTTAGACCATAAAAATATCACTTTAACCTGCAAAATATGTTTTATTTTCTTTTTATCACAAAACTATCAAGTTGTTTCATAAATTTCTTCCTAAAAATTCCCCTGCAAAAAAAAAGTCTTAACATCCATTTTCTCTACTTCTAAATCATAAGCAGTAGCAAAAAAATGTAAGAATCTAATAGAAATTAGTTTTGCAATGGGAGAAAATATTTCACTAAAATCTACCCCCTCAACCTGTGAGTATCCTTTCACCACCAATCTTGCCTTATAATTCTCCAATTGTCCTACTCTTAACTTCTTTTTAAACACCCACTTGCAACTAGTGGGCTTCCTTTACTTGGTCAAATCTACTAAATCTCATGTCTCACATCTATCCAAGGCCATCATTTCCTCCAACATGGCCTACATCCAATACTCGTGCTCCTTCAAAGAAAGAGATTCTTTCATAGATCTAGGTTCAACATTAGTACAAAATAAATTAAATACAGAACATAAATTTGGTGGCCATACTTGTCAACTAGTTTTTGTTATCTTGTGGACCTTCTCAAGGGTGTAGTAAGAGGATCATGTTGTTCTTCTCTTAAACTCTCTGAATCTGAACCTTCTTCTTCCTCTATATTATCATGTCCATCATGTTATTCTTCCACCTACACATATCCCTGATCTTTCGTTTTAGTTTCAAAATGCACGGTCTTCTTTTTCTTTCCTTTGGTCGTCCCTAATCAAATCTAACTCTAAGTTCCTCATAAAATCACATCTCTAGAATATATCATTTTCAAGGTTTGAGGATTTGAAAGCTCGTAACTCTTAACATTATTTCCATAACCAACAAAAATATGTGTTAGACTTCAAATCTTTAACTTAGACCACTTTTCTATAGGCACATGAACAAAAGCCTCATAGCCAAAAACTCTAATGTATAAAATAGAGGGTTTCTTACATGCCTGCACCTCATATGGATCTTGTCAACTAGAGTAGAGCATAAAGATCTATTAATTAAATAATAAATAATACTTACAACCTCAACCCGATAAATTTGATCCAACTAAATACTACTCAACATACCTCTGGCTCTATCCATTAATGTCTTATTCATCTTCTCTACGATACCATTTTGTTGTGGCATATACAAAGTTGTTTTCTGTCTCACAATATCTACATGTCTATAGAAATTATCAAATTCTTTAGAACAAAATTCTTCTCCCTTATCTAACCTTAATACTTTAATTTTTTAATCCATCTAATTTTCAACAAGGACTTTAAAATATTTATACTTCTTAAAAAAAGTTAGACTTATGCTTTAAAAAATCCTATAATGTAAGTATTCATCAATAAAAGAAACAAAATAATTAGATTTACCAATGGAAGCAACATCCACAAGACCAAAAAATCACTATAAATAACCTCCAATAATCTCTTTGCTCTAGGGCTACTAGAATTAAACTTAACTCTATTTTGTTTTCCAAACACAATGCTCACAAAAATAAAAATTTACAAATTAATCAAATAAACCACCCACCATATTTTTATTTTAACTAGGTCTTAAGCCATTTTTCACCAATATGGCTCAACCTATGGTGCCACAACATACATTAATGAAAATTGGCAGATACATTAAAAAGAGTTACAATATGTAAATGCTTCAAGCTTAAATAAAGTACCACATTGATATCCCTTAGTTAGCACCAAAATCCCTTTAGCCAACCTACAACCATTTTTATCAAATGTGACATGCACTCCTACAGCATTCATCTTAGAAACTGAAGTAAATTTTATGTTAATCCTCAAATGTGTAACACATCTATGAGAGGTCTACTTTCCAATCATTGAACACAAATTTTGCCTTCCCTTTGCCAACAATTCAATGCAAATGGTTGTCACCAAGGAATGTTGACCATCATAATATGCTCTATAAGAAAAAAACCACTCCTTGTGAGGAGTCATGTGATATGAGGCGCCTAAATCAAAAAGGCATGAGTCATCACTAGCAATGTTAGAAGAAATAAATAAAACGTCATTTTCATCATTAGAGGATTTTCTATAGAGAAATCATAAGGAAAAAAAAATTCTTTCTACATTCATTTTTTCAAATGGCCTCATTTCCCACAATTTAAACATTTGACCCTTACACTTACTAGGGGTTTTAGACTGTCCATTTTAGTTGGATCTCTCCTCATCTCCCTTTTACCATCTTTTCCTTAGGTCTACCCCAAATATGTTATGCATCCCTATAATCCTCATCCATGGTTTTTCTCCTCATTTCTTCGATAAACAAAGTAGCAACAAGGGCATCCATCTTAATCTCTACAACACCACCACTAATTACAATTATTAGGTTCTCTCAAGATTCAAGTAAAAAGAAAAGCAACAAAATTCACTTATCCTCTTCATTAAGCTTAACATCTATACTTTCTAGCTAACTCAAAATAAAATTAAAAATGTTAGTTACCAAGTCTTTTTCCTTTATTTTTAGGGAATACAAATTTCTTTTCAAATATAATTTGTTTACCAAACTCTTTATTTAATATATTTCACCTTTTACTCTCCACAAGTTGTATGCAATAATCTCCTCAAATACATTCAGAAGGATGGAATAGGAGAGCCACAACCATATAGTTTCTCCAGCCTTCTTGTCGAGCTTCTTCTAGTCTTCATTTGATAACTCAACAAACTTTTCTTTATCTAACACAAATCTCCATTGATCTCTTTCCTCCAAGAGATCCTCTATTTTTAATTTCGACAACTTGTATTTAGAGCCATTGAACTTCTCAATCTCCAAATGGGATATGCTTACCATGATTCTCTTACTACACTTAGATTTACAAAACCACTAAACAAAATACTTTCATTGCAACCCAAATAAAAAACATTGCAAGAAAGACAACCCTCTCTAAAATCAAGTCATAGCTTTGATACCAAATGTTGAATACATGGTGAACAACAGAATGAGAATATTCATAATTAAGTGTTTCAATATAATTAAACATGTGATTAAACCATAAAGATTAATGAAAAAATGGAGAAGCAAACACAAATATGAAAACCATATGAACATTAGATATACATGGAGAAACCCTTGTGGAAAGAAACTCTACCACCAAAGAGATCCAAGCTTGTATTAGTCACAATAAAATGTACACCAATACAATCCAATATATAAAAAACTTTGTTTTCAATCAAGGATGGATATTAAAAACTTTTTAACATAATATATGGAATGCTATGAATTGGTGATGGAAAATTAAGGATCTCTTTTGTAACACATTATCTATCTTATCTTGAAATTATAAGCTCTTAAAGAAATCTTGTTGCAAATTTGCTAGTAGGGTTAAAGGATTTATAATATTATTGATTATTGATTTTAAAATCAGACTCTATCATACACGGATGAACACACCAGTCTCTTAGGAAGTGATTGATCAAATTTTTATTTCAAGAATGCTTTATTTCATTGTAATTTATGTTCTTTCAAACCTACAAATTGTTGTCTAAAGGCGTAAAGAATCAATTTAAAAATATCATTTGAAATTCTTTGCAAATAAATACATATGTAGGTTAAAATTTGCTTGAAAGATCTATAGTTGTAAGATCATAGAGACTAGCATAGAAAGTAGTAAATGACAAATAATTGGATTGGTTCTATGCCATTATGGTTTAGTCTTTGTTTGTTGTTTGTTTGTGTCATTTCTCTTTAATTATCATGAGAATAAAAGGGAACACCATCCCAAGCTTGGTAGAGCTTAAAGAGTAGAGTAGTTGTACTTGATCATGTTAATTAGCCTAGATTGTTTACAGTTTGATTATGAATCCCACCTAATCTATCTAACATAACCTTATTCCTTGGGTTTAAACTTTAAGATGCATCCTTTAAAACTATAAAGTACATTTTGGAGCATCAATAATGCTTGTTTAACACTTTCCCTCTTGTTTAGCACCTACTTTAGCCCTTAGTTTTAATGAACGTTGCAACGCCCACTTATGACGAATTGGCACATAATTCAACCCTAAATCCACAATCCATGACACCCCTAATCTTATAAAAATCTAATAACCCAACTCGATTTCATCCCAAACCATTTTAGCACATTGGACTCCACCACATTTGCGGTTCTATCCCCTAGATAAGACCATGCGATCGCATTGACAACGATCAATAACTATTTGCATCCCCATCTTCTCCTATGCCCAAATGACCATAAACAATCATGAAACTGTTTATTAAAAGTAAATGAATTAATTTCAAATAAGAGAAAGCAAGATTGATCTAAAAAAAATATTAGAGCATTAAGCACATCTAAGCAAAAACAAAACATTGTGTAACATAAGCCATTACTGCCCTCGTACCTACACATCCACATCAAACATTTTACATAAATCCCACAATTATCCACTATTACAACTTTGTCAAATCTATGTGAGGCTTAATCATCACCGAGAAAGTTTTGTTGTTCAACCTCCTTTGGACAAGCCCCAAAGGTTCCTAAGGCACTACCCTATCTAGATATCAAGTTTTCATTGCAAGAAATAGGTTGTAGATTTATAGAGGACGTGACTCCAATTGTACAAGACACCTCCATATCCAAATGATATTATTACATCTATACGATTACAACCACGCAAAAAAAGATGAGACCACACACGATGGCATCCTAAATGACACAGAGGTGGTGAGTACAAACCCTAATGTAAATTCATGATTCCAAATCTTAAATAGAACAATAAAACAATATTAACCTTACAGAGCAATACCCTTCTAGTTTTCTATAAACAACCTCTTCTCTTCTTTAATTTAGAATGATTAAAGTGTTTGAATATTTATTTCTAAATTAAAAAACACTTTTGTTAATTTGTCTTTCACTTCCAATAAGATTTCAGTATCTATAAATGTCTACCCTGTTGGCTGCTGAACTTGTATTTAAAGATGCTTTCTCCTCTACTGGCCCTGCTTGGACCAGTCCATCGTCGGTTCGGGTGTGGCTTATTTCCAACACCCACACCCCCTCTTAAGACACACCTCTTGTGTGCTTGGGGCTCCTAGCCTGGCCCTAGCTCTGATACCATGTTGAGACATGGACCAGCTAGGACTTGAACCTAGGACCTTCCATCACTGCTGGAGTGCTCCACCACTGAGCTACTGGCCCCTCTTGGACCAATCCATCGTCGGTCTGGGTGTGGCTTATTTCTAACACCAACACCCCCCCTTAAGCCACACCTCTCGTGTGCTTGGGGCTCCTAGCCTGGGCCTGACTCTGATACCATGTTGAGACATGGACCAGCTAGGACTCGAACCTAGGACCTTCCATTCGCTACTGGAGTGCTCTACCACTGAGCTACTGACCCCTCTTGGACCAGTCCATCGTCGGTCCGAGTGTGGCTTATTTCCAACACCAACACTCCTATTCATATAGGACTTATTTGGATTTTATGAAGAAGAATCTGATTGGGAAACTACTACCTATAAATGTGTACCCTGATGCCTTCTCCTATTCATGTAGGACTTATTTGGATTTTATGAAGAAAAATCTGATTGCGAATTTTGGTTGGAAAAGAAAAATCACTTTGTCTGTTTGCAGCTTTTGACAATTAATGTGTGAAGTTGGTGATAGCATCATCCGTGGGGCCATCTGTAAAAACCTCCCTGGTACAGGAATCTTGTGGAATCCTGCAGAACCAAACAACTAATTTTCTCTGACAGTAAATTTTCCCTCAATAGCCAATTTATTCTCTTTGCTTGATTATTAAATCAATAGAACTTCAATGCCTAATGGAAAATGACAAGTGGCGGAAGATTCTGCCTTTACAGCTGTATAGAGTGAGCCCACACACTTCAAAGCTTTTTAATTCATTACGTATACTTCTTGAATTCTTGGAATCTTGAACCTGCCCATCACTTTTGACGACCTTTTGGAATCACAGAGTATCTCCAGGAACGGACAAACAAAGTAACAGTGAAACAATACTTTGTGTACCCAAGTTTTTTTAGAAGCCATTAATCACATTTTTAATTATTGGTTATACAGTCTTAGTCTAGAGCGAAATTGGTGGAGAAATTTGTATATAACTGATGCCAACGCACCCCAAAATTCATAGTTAAAGATTCTGAATTGTAGTTGGAGACCATTGAATCTTTGAAAGGTAGTTGGGTAGTTGGGATGGGTTTGGGTATTGTCAAGTGGTTTGTGGGTGTCCTTGTGCTGTTGTTATGCTTTCTGGATTTCAGTAGAGTTGTAGAAGCAGCTAGGGTCCATTTTGATAGAAAAATTCAGTTGCCTTCAGAGAGTGAAGATGAATCTGCTGGGACTAAATGGGCTGTTCTTATTGCTGGCTCTGCTGGATTTTCTAACTACAGACACCAGGTGATTTTTGTGCACATCCATCCTCCATAACCATATTTATCTATCTACGCTGCTTCCTCCAGGCTTCCAAGGCTCATGAGGACCAGAGCCCTTTTCTTTTTAACCCTTTCTAGAGACTACATGCCCTATAGTTTGTTGTACTAGGTTGATTATTTTCTGCCTTCAGCTCTCTCATAGCTTAACTAGGAAGAGATTGCATAAGCATCATCTAGGCTCAGATGGTGGGTCCTGAGGAGTCCCAGATCTAGTTAAGAGTGCTTCTCCAGAGCAGAAGGATTCATCTCCTTGAGCGAGGCTTTTCTCTACTTTGACTTTCCTTGTTCCCTGTCATATTGGTCTGGTGCTTCCCTGCTATTCTGGTTTCCAACTTTAGGCTAAGATTGCTATCTTCTTTTTGTTTTTAGTTGGAAATAGGTTTGCACTCCTCATCTCATATTTTATATTGAATATCTTGCAGTCCAGTTGGCCTTTAGGGGACATTAATATATAAAGCATGATTAAACTAGATAATATCCGATAGATCTACATATTTGTTTATTTATTGGGTGAACAGATAGATACATCTATGTGAAATAACAAAATCTAGTTGGCAAGATGGAAGAGTTTGATGCGTTCAAGACATCTTTATCTTTGTTTCACATGAATCTGCAGGTCAATTAAGCACGAGCACAGATTTAATTATAGACGACAAATAACAAATAAATTGAAGAGATGTAGCAATATGGGTATTCCAGAATCATACATATAGATCTAGATTCTCTATTTCACTTTCTATAATAATATATTTGTTAACTAATACACTTTAGTTAGTGACTATGAAGGTAGATACTTAAATTTCTTGGTCCTTGGACTTTGATTCAATCCATGAAATTTGATTCAATAAATCCATTCCTACATCCCAGACAATTATATCAAACTACAGAATAGCAGATGGGTATATGTCTAATATAATCAATACTAAGAGTCACAGTAGTTTTTAAGTGTGTCAAAACATCATAGTACGGACACAACTAAAGTATTATGCTGAGGATTGAATGATTGCTTTTGCAGGCTGATGTTTGCCATGCATATCAAATTCTTAAAAGGGGGGGGCTGAAAGAGGAGAATATTGTTGTGTTCATGTACGATGACATAGCAAATAATTTTATTAATCCTCGACCAGGGATTATCATCAACAATCCTGAAGGTCAAGATGTGTATGCAGGTGTTCCTAAGGTGTGTCTATTTTTAAAAGTTTCCTTTATTTTTCAATTCCTGAAGAGACTGCCTCTTAATTGGGTGACTTCATAATCATAGTTGTTCTGTTCCTGAAGAGACTGTCTCTTAAGGCTTAACCATGTGTCTTCATATGCTATCATTTAGGACTGCACTTCCTCTAACAGTATGTTTTCATTTCATTCAGGACTACACAGGATGGGATGTGAACGTAGATAACTTGTTTGCTGTCATCCTTGGAGATAAGGACTCTGTAAAAGGTGGAAGTGGGAAGGTCGTTGACAGTGGCCCTAATGACCATATCTTCATTTTCTACAGTGACCACGGAGGACCAGGGGTGCTTGGTGGGTATATTACTTCATAGTTGCACACTAAATCAAATTGTTCTATGTTTGTTCTCTTGTTACTTCTTAATTTTTTGATTCAAACCATGTAAAACATTCTGGAGTTTCCAAGAACTTGGTCACAAAGCAACTGAAAAAGGCAAAACCTCATCGGTAGAACTACATGGATCCTAGCCAACCTTGTCATTCCCTGATCAAAAAGGTGCACTAGGAAAATAACTGTGCAGTAGAAGTTAGTGAAGTCAAGCTTCTTGACCTCTCTACCTTTAGAAAAGGAGAGAAAATTTCCAATTGTATGTTTGTGAGGCCTCCTAGCATGATTAGATCCAAATTTCCAAGAGACCAAACGAACGAAACGAGTGATATGCAGGTTAGCTTGGCCATTTTTTCATGTGATTCGGGAATGGGGTGTTTTCTCAAAACAAAAAACAACAGAAGGGACTGATTTTTTTGTATCCTATGTTCAGAAATTGTATATTAGAAGGAAAAAAAAATGCTTGGTACAAGCCTTTATAAATATTCTTATCTATGATTTAGACTATATTTGTAATTTGAATTTCAAAACTAATCTTACCAAAAAAAGTTTGTATGATATTGGTGTTTCATATGAAGTTCTAAGCCTTTGGAGACCTATTTATATGATTGGTGCCATGACTTGCAGGAATGCCTTCTGGTCCTTATCTTTTTGCAGTAGATTTTATAGATGTCTTGAAGAAGAAACATGCCGCTAGCTCCTACAAAAAAATGGTGTGTTATTCTAGCTAACAGTTAAATTTTGGCTATTTTCCCTCAAAAATAGAGTTTATATTAGATGCATATGCACGGCCCCAGCAATTATCATTTTACATATTTTTTGCTTCATTACAACCCTCCCACACAACTATCAAATGATTTCTGTTTCTATCCATCTACACTACTTCCTCTCAAATCTACTTAATACCTATAAAGAAAGCAAATTTCTTTCCAGAAAATGAATCTACTGCCCTTTAGAGTTTGATTTTAGAGAACATTTGGAGCTCTATAGTCTTTTTTCTCGAGGATTAATCTAAGGTATTTCATCATTTAGGTAATTTATATCGAAGCATGTGAAAGTGGAAGCATTGTTGAGGGTTTACTTCCAGAGGGAATGAACATATATGTCACAACAGCATCAAATTCAATAGAAAGTAGTTGGGGAACATACTGTCCTGGAATGGACCCCTCTCCTCCCTCTGGATATTACACCTGCCTTGGAGATCTGTACAGTGTAGCTTGGATGGAAGACAGGTATGCTATACTATTTTGTAAAAATTCCAATGAAATTATCCACTTGCAACTTTTATAATGAATCTTTTGCTTTTTGTGCTTGCAGCGAAGTGCACAATATGATGGAGGAAACATTAAATCGGCAGTATCTAGTGGTGAGTATAGACTGCATCCTCATCTCAGTATTGTAAGCCTGTTTGTGTAGACCACCTCAACTTTTAGAATGATTTTGCGGCTGTCTATATTTCATGTTATACAAAAATATTTATTCTTATAATTTAAATTTATCAAGAATTGCATGATTAATTATTTTCTTATTGTATGTGTTTAGACTGTTTGATTAAATGGTTCGAGAATGCCAAGTCCTCGTATTAGTCCCCAATCCAGATCTTCTTGCGGATAGACCACATCACAAAATGCCATAGTTAGTGCTACTTGCATGAGAAGCTAGGGCCTATACGGTTGCACTACACATTTCCTAATATTTTAATGTCTTTGAAGCAGGACAACTTTGCCCTTTCAATTTCAACCACATAAACAGTCCAATATTTAATTTCCTGAGTGCAGCAAACAGTTAAATTTACAAATATGTCATAACACCTTACACTGGAATAAATCATTTGATAGCAGGCACATAATCAGTTTTTTGTAGTACATCATACTATTCAAATAAGTAGCAATTTGAAGATACATGTTTAGAGCAAGATCAACTCATTTTATGGTACACTGAATTATTGACATTCGCTTCACACGTTTTTATTATCATTTATTGCTTTTTAGTATTGATGGAGCTACATTTTACAGGTGAAAGAAAGGACATCAAACTACCATACATTTGAAAAGGGCTCCCATGTGATGCAATATGGTGACATACCTCTTAGCAAGGAAACATTGTCCCTATATATGGGTTTTGACACTGCCAATGCTAATGCTACCTTAGAGAACAATTTACCACGACGTCTTAAAGATAAAGATACAACAGCTATAAATCAGAGAGATGCAGATCTTCTTTACATGTGGCAAAAGGTTGGTAAACATTTAAAAAATAGATTTTATTGCAGTTGAGTTAATCTTAGTCTGTCTTTGTCCTCTTCAGTTTATTTTATACTACACAATGCATTAGGAAGATATTCCTAAATGGAACCATTGTCTTTGGTTTGAAGCATCATAAAAGAATTGTTTGTGGTCACTAAGGCAACTATGATCAAAAGAAAAATATGGAAGATATTCTAGTGCTGCAATGTCACTCTCTGAACAATATCAGTTGGTTTCTTTCCCCACTTACAGTATAAAGGATCCAAGGATGATACACCTGAAAAGTTGGAGGCTGCAAAAGAATTGGTTGAAACCATGACACATCGCATGCATTTGGACAAAAGCATAAAACTTATTGGTAATCTCTTATTCGGATCAGAAATGGGTCCCTCCACATTGAATTTTGTACGACCGCATGGGCATTCTTTGGTTGATGATTGGGACTGCCTTAAAAGAATGGTAATAGTTTCAATCCTAAATATTTATTTTTCCTTACTCATCCTGATTCCAACTTCTGCATTACATAGAATCAGAAAAGGAGTTTTTCCCAACATATCCCTTGAGTATGTCATGTTTGAGATTAAAAAACAAACTATTAGTTACTGTAAAATGGTAGGGAGTATCCTCTGCGTTCTACACCATACAGCATCTATTGATTGCTGTTAACACTACTTGTATGTGACAGGTACGCACTTTTGAATCACACTGTGGGTCACTTTCCCAGTATGGAATGAAACACATGCGTGCTCTAGCAAATATCTGTAATAAAGGTGTCAGTACAGAAACCATGGATGAAGTCTCTGCTGAGGCATGCACTCAAATCCCACCTGGCAAGTTGAGTTCACTCCAAGGCGGCTACAGTGCTTGATTACTTCATATGCATTGGTTAAATTCTACAAGCATGTATTTGTAAAAGGAAAATAAGAATTGCTGGACAGATTTTGATGTACATATGTAAAATATCAGGATACAATATATTATATCAGTGACTAAGCTGAAATTAAAGCACATTGCTGGGAAGTATTGAGATATATTACTTAAAATCAACTTACTACCCTTGAGAATATTCAACTATGTTAGTTCCTCAGACTTCCTCTCATGCCAACATGGCAATGTCTCTAAATTATTGTTGTAGCTGTTGTGTATGTCTTCTCATAATCTCCATCTGTTTCAAAATTATTCTATTGTCTCAGATTCGTTAAGATGGCTCAGAACAGGGCAAGAACACAACTTGCTCAGATGTATTGAAATATATTTGATTACTTGAAATATGAAAAGACATACATGCCCTTTGATTGTCGAGTTTTCTACAATCATTTAAGCTCTCTTCATTTGTGACTGCTCCAGATCAAAAACTAGCCATCTCAAACGGAAATATGACCTTAATTTTGATCTCAGGGGTTCGAACTTGACATTACTTTTGAATCTCTTAGTGGCCCAAGAATTTCTATACATGTATATCAAGTCAAATATTAAATTGTTCAATGATCTAATATTGATTTTGAAGAAAAGAACTTGGCAGAGTATTTACTATTTACAAGATCAATGATAAACTCTGAAAATCACCTGCACATTGACCAGTTAGCTATGATGACCATTTCTCTTTTGTAACTAGTTGTACATTCTAGTCCCATTGACCTACTTTGGTCATTTGTGGAATTGATATATTTTCTCTCTTTTTTCTTTGTATGTGAACTGCTGGGTATCACTAGTTTGTAATTTTGTACTAGAGAAGAAATTATTGAAATAAATGCTAAGAAGTTCACACTTGATAGTGAACATTCTCGGGGTGTGCCTACACCTAGCTGCTTAATTTGCAGGCCTCTGAATTTTAATTTTCTCAGCCCATGATGATAACAAGTAGGAGCTTAGCACCAACTTGGATCACATCTACAACATAAGTGGCTGCTTGAAGTGTGGAAGGAATAAAGTTTTGGCAGTTTCTACATACTAGGTTACATCTGTTTTTCGCTGGATCTCAAGGAGATGCTGGAGAATAAGGTTCCTTAACCACTGGGGATTAGCCAGAGTCTAAAATATCCTCCTGCTCCTGCATTTTATGAGATTTCGTTTTTGCAGTAGCATGTCTCCATGGATAAAGACTTGCTTAACCTCAACATAAGCATCCTAATGTGACGATTGCCCTATGCCCTATTCTCACTAATAAAAGGAACACAGGCACTTTATCTACTCTCGAAGCATGGAAGAAACTCTGTCAAGATCCTGAGGCTCTTTGTTTTGCTGGGCGCTGTTTCTTGTCTTTTGCTGTTTTGGCTGTGTGGCCATGGCTGCTCTTGCAGTTGATCCTTGTAATTTTTTTATTTATGCTTAATCCAATAAAAAAAAGAGATCCTGAGTATCTTTACTAAGTATTTGCTTAAGGGCACCTGAGCTCTCCAATTTCTGAGTTTGCATGAAAATTATGTATTGCTAGCAACAGGGAATCCTAGATGAAAGACAAACATATTCAAACAGAAAAAGGGGATTCTAAGATTTCAGGAATAAGAAAAAAATTAAAATGTTTTATACATATGCAGTAGCTAGTGGATTTTAACTGTTGTAAACAAATGATGAATCATCCAACTTCCTGCAAGAATAAAATGTATCATATTCAAATTGACAGTTGAAAGTTAACTAACAACAAATGATTTCACACAGAACAACCACCTTTGTTGCTGCATCCCCGCCTTACTACCATAGCCAATTTCTTTGAAGCGGGGTTTGAAACATGACAGTCCCTCGCTGTTACATTTATGATAATATAGTGAGAAAAAAAAAAACTTTTAGCCATTCAAAACCTGTTACATTTCTGATTTCACAGCTATCTACATCCTGATGATGGATCACGGAGTGTAATCCGAAACATTGATGCTAACAAAATTATACACAGTTAAATCCAGAAACGCGATTAAACAATATTATGGACTGTGGAAATCTGATGTCTTTAATTGATACCCTTCATTGGAGGGAATTATGTCACAAGTACTTCCTTTCCAACTAAAAGCTACTCCTAAGAAGCACTGGGTCAATTTTCTGCATATTTAAAAAAAAACAACAATAATTACTACAAATGTACTCTGAAAGAAATCACTGACTCGCACAAATCACCGATTTTCATGGTTATTACTGCCTTCAAGTTGCACACTACGAAGTCCTTAATCAAACCAGATGAGCAAAGAATGGACGTCAAAATGTTTTTGTTTATATAACAATGCAAGATATATGGATGAAATGGTGAGATCAAGACGCTATGAAGAAAAACAAAAAATTGGACTACAAAGAATCTTCCGCAACGGACTCCTACCAGAATCTTAGATTGTCAATAAGAAAGGTAAGAAGGAAATCAAGTCTCTAGGTGAGTACAAGACAAACTTACATAAAACTTCCACTTGTTAGGACACCTGTGCTGAAAAATCAGGTTGCAGAGGTATTCTCCAATAGAGAATACACACCTGTAGCTGGAAGCAGGTGAATGGAGTAATCATCCCAGCCTGGTGAATGGTAAAGGCCCAACAGTATCACCTCTGCAGTCCCAGCATGGAGAACATTTTGATGCTATTATAAAGAACTTCAATGATTCTACAGGACAAAAAGTGTGATTTGCACAAGAGTTTTTCGAGTATGCACTGGGAAGTTTCATCTAGGGTCTACTTGATGCCACAGAATAGTGAATACCTATCAGTTCTTTCAAGTACTCAAGGTGGCATTCACCAGAGTTAAGTAAATTCAAACTAAGAGCTTGATTTTGTTGATGCAGGTGATGCAAATGCCCATTTGCAAAATGGGCATATCTTACTCTCGAGATGGCTCCCTATAACAACTATACACTGATGCCACATGCTTCCTCAAAATCAGCTGCATCTGTCATTATGCAAAAGCATTTATTCATCCAATTTGCTAGGTAGATATTTAAAATGGGTGTATGCTGAGCAAGTTTTAGAACAAAGGTGCAAGCAAAAGAATAGATCCAGTTAAAATAATGAGAGTTATGGGTAAAAATAAAACACTGCTGAAGGCAAGGTGGATAAGATTTCACTGGCAAACAATTTCATGAATTAGCAAGAGAGACATCCATGAGAACAAGGAGATTCCTTCAGGCTAATATTGAAAAACATGAAATCGAATGAAATTTAATATAAGAAACACCGCACAAAACTACCCTATTAACATTTGAACAAGATCAACTAACTAAATCAGTTGTTTGCAACAGATGATCAGTTATATACAAAATATTGCAATAATATCCTAGAGCTAAGAATTTAGCTTCTACCAATCTTTATACAAGTGAAATCCACCAAAGTTGTTGGGATCTTGCATTTTATAGAGCTAGATCCACAACTATTGGAGGGATCTGTACATTGCAAATCTTTTTCCGAAGCACTGCTGAGTATTATGACTTCAAAACAAGAAGCAAAAAGCAAAGCATGGATAACATCTAGTATTCGGAAAGAACATATGCCACATTTCCAAATAGCCTAAAACCTGAAAAAGAAGTTCCCCCTGTTAAAAACCTAATGCCTGCTACCAAAAATACTGTGCAAAACAACAATAAACGTGTGTGTGCGTATATAATAAATAATTTGCAACATCTAGGTAATAGGTAATTTGCAAACCGTTTTCCCAAGCACTGCTGAGTATTATGACTTCAAAACAAGAAGCAAAAAAGCATAGCATGGATAACATCTAGTATTCCAAAAGAACATATACCACATTTCCAAATAGCCTAAAACCTGAAAAAGAAGTTCCCCCTGTTAAAAATTCTAATGCCTGCAACCAAAATTACTGTGCAAAACAACAATAAACGTGTGTATGTGTATGCATATACAATAAATAATTTGCAACATCTAGGTAAAGGGAGATTGGCAAATTTGAACAGTCAAAACATAACATCTATACTAAAATCACTACTACTTTTTAAGCATCAATAAAAACAAGAAAGAACTATTGTATTATTAAAAACACTATAAAATAGCATCCCAGCTCTGGTCCTCCAGGTGTATTGGGATTGGTTGGTAAGCTTTGGTTTACTCTCAAACTAAGCTTAGTTTAAATCCAAATCTTTACAACTAGAGTGACATAATTTGAGCTCTATATACTGTAAAAAGGGGGCAAAATCCCTTGTGGGTCTTCTACAAGTAGGGCAACCTCAAACTCCAAATTGGAGTCTGCATTTATAGTGACCTAAAAACAGAGCCTTCACTTTTACAGGCATATTAACGACCAAAATTAGAGCAAACCACTTATGGCTATAAATGGATCCCAAAACTAAGAACAGCTCTGACAAACTAGGCAGTAAATATTGATAGATAAACACCGCTGATAGATTGAGAACAAAGAATTTTTAAGAGGTGTAACTTAAATAAAGATGAAACAAATTTCCTTTTAAACTGTCCCCTTTCTAAACATATTAAGCAGAATTTTAACCCACATTAAATAATCCTGCAATACGCAAATACCTCTGTATCTCTAGAGGCATGCAAAGATTGTAATTTCAAAACCCATATCAACAGCTCCGTGATAGAATCACTAAACACCTCTGGATTGCTAATCTAGTATAAGATCCTGATCTTTCAAGAGAGAGGTTAGACTTCCCTATAAAATGTATATACCATTTATTAAAAAAAATTCAAAACCCATTTCATTACTGAAATTACCTTGTCGATCCAGACCCACAATTCGAGTCAAATATAATAATTATATGGTGATGAATGAATGTTGGCCAGGATATGCTCGAAATTGGTACTCAATATGCTAAGATCTTCTTGGTATAAAATATGATGCTTTCTTTCCTGACTTTTTTTTTTGCCAGGTTTGTTTTTGTTTTTGTTTTTGTGCTTTATGGTGGTAAGGATCCCTTACGATAAGATTGGCTCTTGGATTTTTCAGAAGCATCTCGTGAAATATGATTCACGTGCACAAAAAGTTATGGATAAGGATGCATGCATGTCGTTGGAAAGTTGACCTAAGGTGTATCCCATGGTGAAAAAAATGCACTTCCCTTAGTTTTTAGTCAATGACTGGGTTTTTTTTTTTTTGTTTTTTTGTGTGATGAAAATGCAAGTTATCTATTAAAACAAAATAACACTTCACAAAAAAATAATGGGTGGTTAAAAGGTACACCCCGATAGTCACATGGGCTAAGCCCAGAAAATTCTAGATCAAAGTATCAAAGGGTACAGAACCCATATAAAAACACAGAAAAAAACAGAATTAAGCTGCCAATGCCACCCCTGCAGATGGCGGATCCCTGTCCTCTGGTTTCCCCCAAATATCAGCAGGGTCCGGGTTGACATCAAGCATAACCCAGCCATCTTCATTTTCATGTTCTTCATTCTGAACATTTGGCTCCTCGTGCTGAGGTGAGATAGCCAAATTCAACTAGGGGAAGACTTTAGTATTATCCCACCCTGTATTAGGTGGAAGAGAAGGACCAGGAGCATTCCACCCTGCATTATCCATTGCAAGCCAACCAGTATTATCTCCAGTGGGCCAACCCGCATTATCTCCCACCCACTGGATCTTTCTCTTCAATTGGATCCACTAGGTGATCACCCGGATGTGAAACTGGGCGGGCAAGGTGCCTGGCAATGATAGGAATAAGGGGCACATCTGCTTCTGGCTCTGATGTCTATATGTATATAAGAATGAAACGCCTTCACAGACTGGAGGCTAAGCGGTAACATGGGTTGCATGAAACGTTGGTGAACCACAACCAAAAAATGTGCTGGCCAATACTCTATATCCTCCCACCCAAGAGCAGAGAAATACAAGGTGCTAGTGAGGATGCAGGGATGTCCCACCCACTGGATCTTTCTCTTCAATTAGATCCGCTAGGCGGTCACCTGGATGTGAAACTGGGTGGGTAAGGTGCCTAGCAATGATAGGAATAAGGGGCACTTCTGATTCTGGCTCTGATGTCTATATGTATATAAGAATGAAACGCCTTCACAAACTGGAGGCTGAGCGGTAACAAGGGTTGCGTGATGCCTTGGTGAACCACAACCAAAAAACGTGCTGGCCAATACTCTATATCCTCCCACCCAAGAGCAGAGAAATACAAGGTGCTAGTAATATGCATTCTTATGTATTTGACTTTATTCCATCTATTCCTACACATTTTCCCATACACTTTACATTTATTGCATCCCCCATGTTTCGACATTCATTCCCCTCATTAGATTTATTGTTTCATTATTCTTAATCAATCCCTTGGTCGTGGGATCGATCCTACATTTGCATATTTGACCCTTAAAAAATTAAAATTTGAATTCAAATTTTAGTTTTCTTGCCCATTTCTTTCCTACCATGAGCCAACTCAGTACACGTTTGGCATGATTTATTGATATGTATTTGTATTTAAAGGCATTCAATATGCATCCATTCGTCATATTGTAATCATTTATAAAAATTTAAGTATTGGAGAAAAGAATCATTCTAAGAACACTTCAATTAGAGCACTAAAATGAATCTAAGTCTGCATAATCATTCTAGGGCATTTGCATGTCTAAAAATTGTTGTCCTCGATCATTTACACAACCATAAAGCTAGTCTTTCTAGGGGGTTGGCCTAAGAGAACTTGACCCTAGGGATCTGACAACCTCCCCAAGAATTTAAAAATACCACTAGTCCTTCACAATCAACGAAGAGTAGGGAATTAAGCAAATCAGAGAGCAAATGTGCACATTTAGCCAGATCACTTCCATGGCTACAAGATAGATTTATGTCCATAGAAATGACCCAAATATATGGATTCAACCAACAACAAATTTGACATAATGTTTATATTTCAAGGCAAAGTACAGAGCAAGAGGAACCATTTTATGTCCCAAGACAAGTGGAAATTAGTGTGGCACCAAAGTTGTTTTTTATCCATTGTCCTAGAGCTAAGTACCATCTATTGGTACTCAAAGTTGTAGGTTCCCAAATCCTTAAAGCTAGGTCATTTCTGAGTGCCAAGGGTGTCAAAATCTGGGCAAAAGACCTTTAGCTTATGGTTAGGCAAGGATAACAACAAATCAATTTGATAAGGCTAGGTAATTACTTCTTCTACTTTAGGCTATACTAGGTTAAGGGGGTATTCCTTGAGGTGTTATATTAAAGATAATTATAAATGATGATATGAAAATAAACCATACCCATTGCATAGGAAACTCACATTTGACTGTCACTAAGTGCCTATATGCTAGTTTGATAATACAAGTGTTTTACACCTTCATAAAGTAGATAAACAACCATGTAAAGAGTTTGAAGATGTGATGTGGTCATGGTGGGAGGGTCCAAGAAAGGATTGTCCAACCGTGCAGCCCACAACAAAGACTTAACAACAAATAACTACAACACACAAGAGATTCACATGAAACACCACATATCATTGAATAGATAGCTTGTAAGACTATCACTAGGTTACAACCACAAGCTTGTTGCAATGGGCCATCTTACATGCTAGGTCATAGTCATTTGCTTACATAAGATTAATAAGATTACATATATACAACTAACTATGGAACACTACTTCTAGACTTTCTACCAACAACCACGTAATGGTTTCCAGTATAATATAACCTTAGAATTCTACCATAGACTTGCCGCATGGGCTACAAAATGACTCAAACACAAGTACTTTAATTCACACCTCAAAACAACATTTTTATATGCCACATTAGATACCTTCAGATTGTATCTCACATCATATTGCTAGTTACCACACTCTGCCACTCAGATCTCACTCCCTCACTATTGAACTTACCTTCTATGCCTTACTACATCTGGGTCTTCTTCTCTTGCTTTCTACCAATTCAAAACCTCTTATTTATATCATTCTCAAGCTCCTCATATGTTTTGCATTAGCCTCAAGTGGTGCAAACCCTGAAACCACATGAAACATGTTGTCAACTAAATATAACAAACTTACAAATTAGAATAATCCAACAGTGGAGAATCTCCACATGGTACACCACATACCTTCACAACGGTTACTAAACACCTCACAAATACTCATCTATGGCACAAACCCAAATTAAACCTCTACAAATAGAAACATTTCCAACAACACACATTGTCATCCCATAGTCACTCTATGAACCAAATTATCAACCTCTACTTATCCAATCAACCTCAAACTTTAACTGAAGATAAAAAACCACATATAGAACTACTATCACAACTACTGAAGCTAATTCATCAATGCAATGAAGTGCACTAACATTTACCACAACAAATTGTTAGCCATACATTTACACACACACAAACTATCAAATTTGACCACCAATTCCACTTCCTTAGACATGATACCATATTTTTAGGATGCCCTAGGATGTGCTTGCATAAGACTCTTAGGCTAAATAAAAAATGTCCCTCATTTTCCAGGGTAGTCTACCACTCCTGATTGGAGATTCCACTTTGTTGCTCCTTCAATCGCTCTTTCCACCCCCTCGGGTATGCCTCAAACAATCTACCCTATTTGGCAAGATATAGAAGGTTGTGAGGCACCACACGTGTAATTTGGGTCATTTCTAGACCCATATATCCATTATATACCACTTAAATAGCCCTAAAACACCTCTAATATACTTAAATAAGCTATAAAAGTGTAAAATATCATAAAGGAAAAGGTAAATTCGTGGGAAGATGATAATTAAGTGTTATTATAAAAGGATATGATGGAAAGACATTATGAAAAGGCATTAAGAGGCTATATAAATAAGGGAAAAGTGAGAGATAAGAGCATGGACCATATGAATTATATATGTGTTAGAATAAGGAAGACGATATGTGAGAGTAAAGCATGAGGAATTAATTATAAGACACATATAAGCTATTAAAGTGTATTAATATATATTTTTATGTATATTGATGTATGTATGTATATAATTTATTATAATTTGGTTTGTACTTATTGCATATCTAAGTTCTCTCTTTTTATTGTATCACATGGAGGTTTACTAAATAACTAAGTAAAAAACCTTAGACTCCGGTCTAGGTTTTCCTGTCAAAATTTGGTTCCATTGTGGGGACCTTGGTTGTTGTTACATAAGGATGGGGATCATACTAAAGAAAGAAATTAGTGGGAAAATTTTGAGAAGTGAAAAATTGGGATTCTTTTATAGAACTTATACATGGTGAAAATATTTATTATGAAGAGGTGTGGTAATACACAATAAGCACTAGCCATCGAAGAACAATGCACTAAGGTGATGGCATAGAGAAGGGAGGAGTAAAACAAGAGAGGAAGAAATAATGAGATATAGAGAATAAAATTAGAGGAAGAAAAAAAAGAAAGAGAAGGAATGAGCTAGTTAGCAAAAATATTGGGAGATCACCAATTGCTAGAATCATTGAGGCCATGGTACATGGACCCATAGAAGATGAATAAGTGTTTAAGAGTATAAGAGAGAGAGAAGGATGTCTTAGAGGATATGGGTGTTTGAGAAGGGGTAGCCAACACCAAGAGGTTTGAGGATGAAATTAAGATGGAGGTTGATAAAAGGAAAGGTCCTTGGAATTGATGGATTGTGAGGAAACTATGGAGAAACCCTAAGGAGAGGCAACACCTTATATTTAAAAGATATGAATTTATGATATAGAAGGAAGAGAGAAATTTTAAATAAAGGAAAAGTAGTAATGTAGTTAACTAGGATTAGAAGAGAGTTAAAGAAATCCCAAAGGATGTGATCCCCTACATCAAGAGACCCCATGAGGAAAGGACCCTCCCTAATCGCATGCCATCCCTAGTGTCACTTATGGAACATTACAAAGAGAGGAAAACAAAGGACTTGAGAATATAATTTGTGAAACAAAGAGAAAGAAAGAAAAGTAAGGAACATAAGAAGAATTCCAAAAATTAGTGTTGCAACCACTGATGTGGTACCACACAAAAGACTTGAGGAAAGAAATGGGGAAGGTATTAAGATTCATCATGGGAAACAACATATTCCTTTTTCTTGAATTTTACAACAACAATGTATTGGACTTGTTCTTGGATTTTACAACAAGAAGATCAAAGAAAGACAAAGGAACAACATGTTCCTCATTCTTGGATTTTGTAACAAGATCAAAGAAAGACAAAGGAATGACATATTCCTCATTCTTCGATTTTATAACAAGAAGATCAAAGAAAGACATGGGAGTGGGTGAAGATAGAAGAAAATTTCTACACAACCTACAAACTTTGTAAGCTAGACATGAAGAGAAATCAATTAAGGGACCCACCCTCCAATACATATCCAAATGAGAATAAAATAAGGAGAATAGGAAGGATTGGTAGAATAGAAAAAATGCAAAAGCATAGTTAGAAAAGGAAAGCAATAGAGGAACCTAAAAAAAGAATTAAAAGGCCTAAGAGGAAGCTACATATTATTAAATACTATGAGGATGAAACTTCACACGAGGAACTGCTAGAAAAAGAGTTGGAAAGCAAGGTAGAAAATGAGCAAAAAAATGTGAAGGAAGAGAAAAAGAGAGAACAACTACAAGAAATGGTTCTGGTATTGCCCATGTATATCCACAATTTACATAAAGAAATAATAAAGTCTGAAGGAGTAGAACAAAATTCCATCACCATAAAAGTAAGAGAGGAAGAAGAAGAAAAGTCCTTGATTAATAAATATATAAAGCATCGAAGGATAAAACAATACCAACTAAGGTCTATTGAGAAAATAAACTTAAATAAGAATATACATAAAAGGAAATTGCCATTACCATTAAGTTCTATTGCATAAATAAAGGTAAATGAGAAGATTCCTATAAGAACAAGGCTGTGTCAATTGAAATTCATTGAGAAAATCAAAGTAAAACAAAATATACCTACAAGGACAAGACAACATCAACTAACATTCATTAAAATATCAAGGTAAAGATGAAGATGTTTCCCTTAATTTGGAAGTATGATAGGTAGTAGAATAAAGGGGTTTCATATAATATAACCCCATAAGTAAAGAATAAGGGCAATGACACAAACAAAATAGAAACATGTGACAACAACAAAGAGGTGTAGTGTGAATTTCCACCTACACCAATGAAGATCCATAGAAAGTGTTGGATATGTTCCTAAAATATTCTTATGTTTCATCCTCTAGGGTTTTTCGTAGAGCACTATACTAGGGTTTATCCATAATTATGTTTAAAACCCTCAATATGTCAAAGTCTTTTCCTTGGTTGTGGGTGTTCTGTTGTTGACTGGTTTGATCAAACCAGTCACAGTTCACTTAAGTCATCACCAGAGCCCCTTGTCATTGTTCGTCAACTGGCCCTTTCAATTAAGTTACCCACTATCATCCATTGCTCCAAGTTTTAGTTACCCCATGTTATACAGCCTGAGTTGGCCTGTTGGTGAAAAACTTGCCCTCTTGAAAGAGAGGTCACAAGTTCAAATCTTGCAGGGGGTAGGGTATGTATGACTCATATTTGAAGCACAGTTAGGTGCCTCCTGCATTATGGAGTATGAGGTAGTCCCATATGTTATAAGCCAGCTGTAGAGCCAAAAATAGGCCGCTTGACATCGTGGACTATAAAAGGATCCATTTCCATTTCCATTTCCAATCTTTTGGTGGGTATATGAGTCAACATCCATATGTCCAAGCATTATTACATCATAAGGTTTCAATGCATCGCACTCTCACTTCCTCAATTCCCTTTGAGTTTGTGAGCTTCCATGATGATAACACGTGTGATGATAGTTGCATGTTGATTCAAGTGATTCACTTAGTGGTGGTCCCTACCAAGTGACATTTTCTTATTTCATCACTACATTTCCTTCATAGCGCATTCTCAATGGGTGGACCTGTCTTTTCATTTGTGATATGTGAAGCCCTACCACTAAACCTTCACTTTATGGGTGTAATCCATGTGGCCCATTTTTATTGCATTGCATAGGAATGTATGCATCGCAAACTCAAAAGAACCTCTCACATCCAAGTTTGTGTCATGCGATGGTTATATTTTAAGAAAATTTGACTTGAGTTTTAAGTCCTTGTTGAAATAAGATTGGGCCACGTGTGAACTATCAGACCAGGAGGGCCAATGTGTATCTTCCTAGAACAAAGAAGTTGACACATATCAATAACCTTTTAAATAAATGAGAAATTTCATGCACATCGTCGATCTGAGTTGCAATCGACGGGAAGAATTTCAAATTCACACAAAAGACTTGAGGAAAGAAATGGGGGAGATATTAAGATTCATCATGAGAAACAACATATTCTTTTTTCTTGAATTTTACAACAACAATGTATTCGACTTGTTCTTGGATTTTACAACAAGAAGATCAAAGAAAGACAAAGGAACAACGTGTTCCTCATTCTTTGATTTTGTAACAAGATCAAAGAAAGACAAAGGAACGACATATTCCTCATTCTTTGATTTTACAACAAGAAGATCAAAGAAAGACATGGGAGTGGGTGAAGATAGAAGAAAATTTCTACACAACCTACAAACTTTGTAAGCTAGACATGAAGAGAAATCAATTAAGGGACCCACCCTCCAATACATATCCAAATGAGAATAAAATAAGGAGAATAGGAAGGATTGGTAGAATAGAAAAAATGCAAAAGCATAGTTAGAAAAGGAAAGCAATAGAGGAACCTAAACAAAGAATAAAAAGGCCTAAGAGGAAGCTACATATTATTAAATACTATGAGGATGAAACTTCACACGAGGAACTACTAGAAAAAGAGTTGGAAAGCAAGGTAGAAAATGAGAAAAAGAATGTGAAGGAAGAGAAAAAAAGAGAACAACTATAAGAAATGGTTCCGGTATTGCCCATGGCTATCCACAATGTACATAAAGAAATAATAAAGTTTGAAGGAGTAGAACAAAATTCCATCACCATAAAAGTAAGAGAGGAAGAAGAAGAAAGGTCCTTGATTAATAAATATATAAAGCATCGAAGGATAAAACAATACTAACTAAGGTCTATTGAGAAAATAAACTTAAATAAGAATATACATAAAAGGAAATTGCCATTACCATTAAGTTCTATTGCAGAAATAAAGGTAAATGAGAAGATTCCTATAAGAACAAGGCTACATCAATTGAAATTCATTGAGAAAATCAAAGTAAAACAAAATATATCAACTAACATTCATTAAAAATATCAAGGTAAAGATGAAGATGTTTCCCTTAATTTGGAAGTATGATAGGTAGAAGAATAAAGGGGTTTCATATAATATAACCCCATAAGTAAAGAATAAGGGCAACAACACAAACAAAATGGAAACATTTGACAACAACAAAGAGGTGTAGTGTGAATTTCCACCTACACCAATGAAGATCCATAGAAAGTGTTGGAAATGTTCCTAAAATATTCTTATGTTTCATCCTCTAGGGTTTTTCGTAGAGCACTATACTAGGGTTTATCCATAATTATGTTTAAAACCCTCAATATGTCAAAGTCTTTGCCTTGGTTGTGGGTGTTATGTTTTGTTGTCGACTGGTTTGATCAAACCAGTCACAATTCACTTAAGTCATCACCGGAGCCCCTTGTCATTGTTCTTCAATTGGCCCTTTCAATTAAGCTACCCACTATCATTTGTTGCTCCAAGTTTTAGTTACCCCATGTTATCATTTTAATCTTTTGGTGGGTATATGAGTCAACGTCTATATGTCTAAGCATTATTGCATCACACTCTCACTTCCTCGATTCCCTTTGAGTTTGTGAGCTTCCACGGTGATAACACGTGTGATGATAGTTGCATGTTGATTCAAGTGATTCACTTAGCAGTGGTCCCTACCAGGTGGCATTTTCTCATTTCATCACTACATTTCCTTCATAGTGCATTCTTAATGAGTGGACTTGTCTTTTCATTTGTGATATGTGAAGCCCTACCACTAAACCTTCACTTTATGGGTGTAATCCATGTGACGCATTTTTATTGCATTACATAGGAATGTATGCATTGCAAACTCAAAAGAACCTCTCATATCCAAGTTTGTGTCATGCGATGGTTATATTTTAAGAAAAGTTGACTTGAGTTTTAAGTCCTTGTTGTTGAAATAAGATTGGGCCACGTGTGAACTGTAAGACTAGGAGAGCCAACGTGTATCCTCCTAGAACAAAGAAGTTGACACATATCAACAACCTTTTAAATAAATGAGAAATTTCACGCACATCATCGATCTAAGTTGCAATCGACGAGAAGAATTTAAAATTCTCAATGGTTGCACCAGTGCCCAAGGGATACAACATGTAGGAGCATTAATCAGGAAGGTGACAGGGTTTTATGCGAACTAACTTGATTTTACAAAACATTTTTTGCATAATCTACCCTAGAAGTTACAGATGATGAACTATGTTGTCAACTCCCCGGTGACGATTAACATCTAGTGGAGAATTACATAAGAGAATGGAAGGAATTATGTGTTTCTCAGGTGCATCATAAGGTACATACTTTATAACTATTTGAATTCCTTTTTATGAAAGAAGGATTAGGGCAAGAACTTTCCCAATTGTATATCGGGTAGGGTTTACATTTGTGAGGAAAATTCCCTGAAAATAGTTCATATCTAAATTCTTGTGACCATTTCAATTACCACTATGAGTCAAACTTAAATCCAATCGAGTAGGCCCAAAATAGATTTAGACCAGAAAATTATTGACTTATTACCTGACTCTTTAAAGCAAAACCAAACTGGCTCAAGGCATTGGTATTTTATCTTAGAGATTAGAGGATAGGAAGGAGAGTATTAGAGATCCAATTATTCCTTGGACGGGATGGGATTTGTTTAAACATTGTTATGCCCATGCTAATGATCATGTGCTAATCTCAAATATTTGGTGATTCAACTTAGGGAAGCTAGTTGTCCCTAATGTCAATGTGATCCCTGAACTGATATGTGCAATTAGTGATCATTATAACCCAAACAATAGACAATTAAAAACCAAAGAAGGAAAGGTGATGTTTACATTAAATATAGAATTGATTGTAGAGTTTTTCAATTTGAACCCCCAAGCCAATGTCAAGATTGATTCACAAGAACTATATCAAGAATTCTAAAGGGACAGGATCAGTTATAGGGTGAAATAGTTACCTCAGCATAGGAGAAAGGGATTGAAGGACATTTGCTCTGATGAAATGGAACCCTTCGATGAATCTCCATTCCATGATTATTTTAGAAACACACTTATGGCTTTGTGTTAGGTTTTAGGGGTTGATTATAAGATACAGATGCATGTTGATTTGATGATGATGACATTTGAAATCCAACACTAGGAAGTAAATAGGTTATTTGACTATGAATCTTTTATAGCAGAAAAGATTCACCAGGGGCTGGTGGTATCAGGGGAGGAAATGGGCTTCTGCTTTGAAGATAGCATGTAAAAGACACCAGATGGTAGACCCATGCAAATTCAGGTGAGAACAAGTACATATGGGATTCCCACTGTCAGACATCTGATTACTACATTTTTGAAAGGTTTTTTGTGAGAAGAATCTTGAATGTACTTTTGTATGATATACGGAGGCTGTCTCATGCTTTTATGAAGTTTCTGAGACCTAGGAAATTGATCCTAAGGGGAATTGGAGTCACAACTTTGGTGATTAGTTCTTCCACAATGAATACATAATAATCAGGGTATATGGAGCTAAAGTAGAACCACACTTTCTACCTATGTTTGTGCCAAATAGAATTGCATTTATTGAGGCAATGTGGAAAATGAATGAGTCAAATAAACTTCACTTGAGAAACATAAAGAAAGGGTCATTTCTACCTCCTACCATTGATTTTTATGACTTCCTAGTCATTGCCAAGGAGGGGACCTATTTCAATTAGAGACAAAATTGATAGGGTATCGATTAAGGCTAGGTCTGAAGAGAAGGTGTGACCCTGAACATCATATTGACCAATTGAGAAGGTCAATGGGTAGGTCAAGATACAACAATCAATTCAAACCCACTAAGGATCTTATCAAAAAATTTACATCCTCAACAAAAATCACACGGAAAGAGATATGGGATAAGATTGCAGCATGTGAAAAAAGGAAGAAGGAATTGGTTCCTACCTACAACTTGGAGCATTCCACACTAATGCAAATTTTTTGGCAAGAATGGAAATGATGATAAGCAATGTGGATATCTTAGGGGCGATGCCTAAAGAAGGTGTGACAAATATTAAACGTATTGTCCACCATGCCCCATTTATTCAAGCCCCACTTGTGTAGGCTCCATCCATGATCTCTATGGAGAGTGAGGAGGGAAAAGGTCTTGGTAAAGTTGAAACACAAGGAATGGTTCCACCTCTGGTAGATTATGATGTTATTGAGTGCACTGTGAGATTATTATTGAGCATCAAGATATATTGAAGGCAATTCCTTCTCCAAGGAGACTAAGCATGGCCCACTTCCCTTGTGGGAGAACATTGTTGAATCTTGCAGAAGGTGACCAAACAGTTGCAGATGTCAAGACTTTGGCCTGTCAGGAATTCCTCTTTGATGATGATTTTACCAAAATTGATGCATTCAATACATTTTTTATCAAGGCTAAAATAAATGCAAATATGAAAATGAAGTTGGGTGTTGCTTGGCAAGAAGAATATGACAGAGAAGGATGATCAGTACAAAGCATCCAAAAATAAATTGAGTTTGATTTGTCAAAGATAACACCTAAAGAAGGAAGGAGAATTGTCAAGGAAAGCGGATGCTTGTTGTTGCCTAGATGGGATATAGATTCTGTTATAGCGCTTAACACTATCATAAATAAAGTTGTTGAAGAAGATGTTTTGGGAGATGAAGAACAAGCTGGAAAGTTTTACTTTGGTTTGGTTTTGATGCTAAACATGAAACTTTAGCCATTTGGGCTATAGCACCAGAACACAGTAAGCCTCAAGTTGTCCAAGACATTAGTGAGCTTAAAGGAAATTAATTGTTAAAAGGTTGAGTGATACAATAGCCCCATAGGTTACTTTTAGCAACCAGTACTGCCAGGTTCAGCGAGGCTACAACAAAGAAGTTCCAAGTAGATCATAATAGATTGCAGGTTGAAAACGGTAAATTGATGCAGGACTACAACAAGGTAAAGTCATTGGTTGATCAACCTAAAATCACCATGAAAGAACATGTATCCCCTCTTGTCTCTTCAATCACAAAATCCCAATAAGATAAGGAACTTTCCTACTCAAAATTAAGGAGCTAAAGGAAGAATTGAGGAAAAGCCAAGAAGTGAAAATTGTTGCAAGAGCTAAAGGGGTGCATGACGCCTCTAAATTGGTAAGATGCCTTTTTGACCACAGGATATCTAGTTTATTGGGAAAGGTTGATGATGATTGATTATACTTTGACATGTTAAGAGAAGCAAAGATGCCAAAATTGTACAAGAGCTAGATCTCTAAAGCATATATTGAGTGCATGGATTCCAAGGTTATCTTCACTAAGCACAATCCAAGGAGTGGCAAGTTTCAACCCAGATGCCCCGCAGTAAATAGGGATTACTCATGAGATGGCAAGTTTATTGGGTGATGTTTCATCTTCCCAAGGGAGATATGACTTGCTAATTAAGGAAAATTTTGAAAACTTCAAGGCTCAGGAGGAATATCAGTTACCACCAATTTTAAGTGTTGTAGGAGATATGAAATTATTGAGTTTATGGAAATCCAAGTTCCATGCCATCACCCCAACTTTGATCACATCAATCACTCAAGGTGACAAGATAAATCCAAATTTATGCAATGCCAAGTTGGAAAGTCTATTAAAATTAAAGTCCAGACTAGATAGTTTCATGAAAGGGGCCAGATTAAATGCAAGGTACCAAGCCAACATGAATAAATTGGAAAAGATATTAGAGAATTCATGGCCATCTAATGAAGTCTTCCCAAGTTGGATGCTCAATTATTCTTCAAGTTTGGTGTGAGGTGACTAGATGACACATGGGAACTTGTCATAGCTGACTCCTTTCTTTTACGGATTTGATAAGATGGTTTGGTGATTGGATATAGGGTTTTGAATTGATAAATCAGATTAATGTATAATCAAAACGTTAATCATCAACATTTTTGACTATAAAAAGTAACTGAAAGCTGCATTTAGCAATCAATCTCGGTTATTAGTCTCTTTTAGAAATTTTTTAGTTAGAATGTAGTTTTATTCACTAGTGATGACAGTTAGAAGAATTAAGTAGTTAGGTTATTATCTGTATCTTGAAGGGCCTAGTCCATGCAAAATGAAAAGGTATGAGTCACGTAACTGTGAAATCCATATCTGATATGGGAGGATCTAGAAAGATAGCAACTTGCTTCCAAACTCATGTACCTAGTTAGACGTTAGCTCTCCTATTTTAAAGAGAGCAGGTAGGAGCGAGCATGCAAAATGATACTATCAAGAAGAGATGAAAACCTCCCTGTTTGGGATATAAAGTGGATAAAATAGTGTGTCATTTTGTCTCAATCCTCTTTTACTATAGCTTAAGTCTCTCCTTCTAGAGCTCTCTCAACATGTCTTTGATTCTTATCTTTGGTCTTTCCAACAGCAGAGTGGATGCTCACGCATCCATCTTGTAGTATTTGGGTGGTGGCATCTCCCCATCCATTTGTTTCTCCTTCCTTTGGGCCCACTACATAGGTGTATTCAACACTGGGGTCTTCATTTGTAGTATTGGGAGCAACAAGAGGAAGCACTTTCCACTTCAGCTAGATAGGGTGGGTTGTGTGTCCCATGTCTGCTGAAAATAGAGACACGGGCATTAACATCTACTAAGAAAATGGGTTGCTTGATTCATGTAGGCAATCAGTTGGAGGTTTGTCACCTTTAATTAGATAGTCTATAGGAGGATGGTTGCTTCTCAAGTAAATCTAAATGTAAAAGGTTGAAATGACATGTAAAAGGTTGTTTGTAAAGTTGTTGTAAAGTGACATGTGTCACTCATCTAAGAATACTTTTCTTTGTAACCTTTTCTATTTAAGGATGTAGTCCTTGCTTTGTAAAGAGAGGGAAAAAATTAGGAAAATTGAGGAAATAGTATGAGAACTCTATAAGGTGTCTTGTTGGGAATAACAAGTGATTGTTATGTGTCCATTGTATACTCTATAATACTAATCTTAATATGAAATATATGAGAAATCCTTTTGTTCACATTGTCTCCAGCTGATTATTTCTTGTTTCTTTAAATAGAATGTCTAAGGGTTGTTTTCTTTTTTGCATACATTTTCTATGACAATATTTTACCATTGTTAGTTGTTGCTTAAGGATCAACGTAAAACTTTCAGTGATAATTGCAGGAAACTTGGATTAAGAAATGGATAAATAAGTAGAGTGTTGAACTGTAAGGTCACACATGCAAGTTCTATTGTTGTGAGGCAGCAATAGCTGAATGAATCATTAAGAAATGTTTGTTAGTACAGAATCACTTATGCACATTAGAATGACTCTATGACTCCCTGAAGGAACCAATCTTCAGAGCATAAAATTTTCCTCCTCCATTTCAAAGCAAACTTTGAAAATCTAGAATTTAGGATAACTTAATTTAGTAAGTTATTATCCTTATTCATACCCAAGCATGAAAGATATAAGGAATATGATTGTAAACACATTTTATCTTGCAAGTTCTTGACATATTTTATGAATTATTTATCTACAAGCATGATGTTTGTAAATGTCTTGTTTATTCTAACCCAACATGCACTATAGGGAAACTCACCTTGGTCTTGCAGATCCTAAGGTGCAGGGGAGACTAAGTTAGTATCTCCCATTCGTTGGCCAGCCCTTCTATAGTTTTGAGCATATAATCTCATAATTCTTAGAGATTTTAGTATGCAAGTTAAGGAACCAATAGATTGGTGACTCTATTGGGGAACTAGTAGTTGTCCTTGGGTTAGTGTCAAATATACGAGATAAATAATTATTTCGTAGTTTGTGTGTACCCTTGCATTAGTCTTTGTATCTTGTTGCAATTTTGGGTTATTATCGGGGTCATTGTGTTGTCTTGTATCCTCCTATCATTTCCCTTAGTGGGTGGTGACTTTGTTGATTGAAGGATCTGTTTCTAGTTAAATATCTTACAATGGACAGAAGGAGATGTCTTTACTAGAATGACCTAGAGACAAAAGGTTGGTGGGAGACATGAAGAAAAAGGAACATTCCACCTGGAAAGAAAAACATGCAAGTAAGTCACCTAATCCTAATGCTAATCAATTCAAGGTAATGAACACCAAATTGTAAAGAATAACGCATTGGGATATGAAAGTGATAAATCTGCACCATAAGTCATTAGATCTAGAGAAGAAAATAGATGGTATGGGTCAAAATACCAAGAAATTGCTAATGAAATTGAAGATGAAAGAGAAAAGAAAGAAATTGAAGCCAAGATAAATGAAGCACTCATGTTTAGGATTGTCATGTTGAATTTAAACATAAGAAAGAATGGTTTATTTGATAACCGTGTGCCTCCTCCCTCTAAAGCAAATGAACACCCCTACTGGTATAATGTGAATATTTCTTGTGAAGACAATTACAAGAAGGGTGGTGAGGAAGTTAATAATGAAGAGTTGAAGGTGAATTGTGGTCCCAAGGACTATGGTCTAGTTCTAGAATTGGATACCCTTAGAAAAAATTGGCTAGGTTGGAAGTGGAGAGAACAATGGAAGATCTTAGAAAGAGGATAGAAAACTTGAGAAATGTGGACTAGCTTGCCAACTCGAGAAAAGCCCCTGGGAAAGACCTGCAAACATCAAATGACCCAACAATAGACATGGTGGGCGAGTTGGTGGGCAAGTAGTCATTAGACCACCCCTCGATTTAGAGAGATATAGACAATTGGACTTTACTGGAATACTTAGATATCCTAACCTTGTGTCGATAGAAGTAAGGTCAAGATTGTTGAAATTCCAAGGAAATAATGCAGTATCTAGAGAAGATCACTTAAGAGATTTTAATAACTTGACTGATGACTTTGAAATTGAAGACGAAGATGTCCTCATGAAAGTTTGCTAGAAGCCAATATATATTGATTCTTGGGATGGGTTTCAAATGGTATTTAGGGAACATTATGGTGACAAAACTGATGCCAGATTCATTTTAAATGAATTTACAAACATTGTCAAAGGCTCAAATAAATTTGTATCTGATTTCAATACAAGATTTTTCAGGGTCATGGAAAGAATACTCACTTATCTGAGGCTGAATGAACCTATGTGTCTTTTCCTCTACTATAATGATTATGATGCAAAGACGGGAAACTTATTGAGGGACAAAGACTCCCAAACCCTTAGAGATGCTTACAAAATAATATCAAACATAGAGAGCAACTAGAGAGCTTCTAGGAAAGTCCATAAGAGAAGTGATGTCAGAATCCTACCCCATGAAAAAGAGTAGAGTAGTAAAGTTCCCGTACCTACTGATAAAATGGACCAAATGATGCACACCTTAAAAGAATCAAGTTACAAGGTGACTAGAAATGAGAAGGGAATATCAAATGAGAAGCCAAATCATGCTAAATAGGAGAGGATGCCATGACTGTCTAACCAACCTTATAATACTAATTGGCATAATGGTAAACCTATCCAACTAGGTTACAAAGGAAATGCAAACAATGAGACACCTAACCCTTTGAAAAATGGGGTACATTACATAGAAAATACTCCCTGGTGTGTAGCTTTCCAATTACCTCGTTCCCCTATGCAGTGTGCAGTGGCATTATCAATAAGTGATTCAGATAGACCCTGTGATGAGTGCAATGATTCTGAGGACCATGAGAATCAAAATGTTAACATGATATCATGCCAAAGGTGACTGAGTAGTGATGAGTACTCACCTGTAGAATAAGGGGATGTGGACATGGATGTTAATGATAGAAGGTATGTAGAAAGTTCTTATCATCAGTAAGTTTTTTCCAATAGATCAATGTGTTTACAACTTAGAATCTAGTACCTACAATTTTTAACTAAGGAGACCATCAAATGAAGAGATACAATCTCTCATTTTTGTCATTTTTGTTCAAGTCAAGAGTAACTATAATCTGAGAAATAAGAAGGTTTAAAGTGAAGGCAGTAATATGGGGAATGTTGGTAGCCTGTTTATCAAGGAAAAGTAGTAAGGACATAAGATTTCTAATCCTACTAATGGACATGCAAGAGATACAACAGACACTTAGGCCTTACTCAACTAGGAGATAACTAAGACTGACCCCAAATGCAACACATATGACCAAAAAGGGAAGAATTCTGATAGCAAGAAGGTTGATGCCACCAAGAGTGTCAATGCCAAAGAAAATAATGATGTGTAAACATTGGATAGCAATGTGAGTGGTGTTGTGGTGAACCCCTTGCCAAAATATATCCCATTGGACATGGCTCAAGATTTTAGTCAACTGAAAGTTATTGTACCATTATTGGAGATGATGAGGATCACTGAACATAAAGATAGAACACTAGCCCTTATTGATAAATCATCACCAATCCAACAAGATGCAAGTCCCAATGCTGATGTATAGATAAGGAAAGAAAAACAAGTGGTGAAGAGATGTAAAGAACCAACGGTTAAAATACCAAAGATATATTTTGGGACTACAATACACAAATGTCTTTCATAGGTAGATCCCTTTTGTGTTATATTGATTATAAATGATAGGTTGATAAAGAACTACATGATAAATACTAGAGCATCCACAAATATTATACACTTACAAGTAATGAACCAGTTGGGTCTACAAGTAACTAAGTCATATGGGAAGTGATTTGAAATGGACTCTAGTGAAGTCCCAGTCATTGGTGTCATGAAGAACATAGGTTTTAAGTTGGTCGCTTTCCCAAAAAAGGATTATAAAATGAATGTAATTATGGTCGATATTCCTCCCCATTATGGAATGTTACTATCAAGGTAGTGGGCATCAACTATGGGAGGAAACATTCAGATGGATTCCTCCTATGCCATGATGTTACACCCCGTGTATTTTTATCCATTTACTATTTACCTAGATTGGTTAATTTGTTTGAAAATTGAATGATTATGAATCTTTGCATCCATGTATGTTATCAATCTTGAATGAAATATGTTGAAAATGGAATAATGCAATGTCTTGTATTAAAAGTGATTATTGCTAAGTAATGTATGAAGCAAATGATTATATTTTGATCAGCTAACTATTGTGGTGGTGATCTAAGTGGATGCAGGAATAGGTTTCTCCTTCGGAAGGGAGGGGAAGTATCACTTAGGAGAAGGACTTGGTATGGTAACCCTAGAGAAACCTAGATTGAGCAAACACACACACAATCCTATTTTGACCTAGGTTATGTCGAGTTAGTGTGGGTAGCGGTAAGTAATCTATGTTGTAAATCTTGAATGCTTACTGTATGAATGTTTGTGTGAAAAATGTGATTTAACATGCATGTTGATTTAAGTCTTCTTTGATAAGTTTATGGTTGCATAGACAAGGTTTATATTGCAATGGTTAACTCGTGCAAGTCTACGATATGTCCATACATATGAGACGATACGAGCATGAGTGTATGTAGGTAGATGTACCTACGCACACTCATGAGCATATTGCTCATCAGTATGGGGATATTGAATTGGACTAGGAGGAGTTAATGTCGCTTGTACGAATATGGATTTCATGTCATCTGTGTTATGTGGATTTATGGATTTGTGAGAAATATGTTGTATGTGATATATATATATAAAGTTATTTTTATAAACATATAGTTATATTTACGTAATTATTATGTGTTTTGGTGAAATGAGATTATTTGTATTTTAATATTAATAAGGTTCTATTTTAAAGAATCTATATATATATATATATGAATGTTATGAGTGACATATGATTTAGGCGCTGCCATAATGAGGCATGTAGCCATAATGCAAAGGAAATCTTTAACCATAGCAATGCTTAGAATGGAACTTAAACTTAGTTCATAACAAACTAATCTACGTGCCTTTAGAAGTGTTGACTTAGGTGCATAACATGGGGATTTATGTTATTTGTTACGTGGAGCTTATGTTTGTTTTATGTGAAGTTTGGTAATGCTTTCTAAAGTGCTATATTCAACGCATATATTATGGACATTGTTATCATTTTAAAGTATATTCAGAGACAAACGCTTGGGCAGCGCTTGACTTTGTCATAGGCGTGGAATTAAGTCTAAACAGTTTCATTTGTTTAAGGAGTCTTCATGTGAGCTTCAACATATGCAATGACATTCTTTGTAACCAGTTTTTCTAGTAAATAGGAAACATGGTTGATTTTGTGTCACCTTTATGAAGTGGTTTTAGTCTTTTAGAAGTCCATTTTCTATATTTTGGCTAAGTTGTTTCATAAGTGTCCTCTTATGTGTCATTTTTCATTGATTCTTTCTGCCACCTCTAAATCTGTTTTAGATGAATGGGGAGTTGTGGCTAATTTACAAGGTAATTTGTAGCCTAAGTTCTCTTGGTTTTCTTGTATAAAAAGGGGAGCATTCTTATTATATTGCACACCAATTTTTCTAGCCAAGAGCTTTCTTACTTTGCTGTTGTAATTCTGAGTTAGTGTTGTGAGGTTTTTGTTATTTTGTTGTGGATTGTGAGAGGAAGTATAATAAGATTAGAGTGAGTTGATTTGCTTTGAAAGGGAGATTTAGTTCATTGGGAGGATCATAGGCAAAGGATTTCGTTGATCCGTTGGAGCTAATATCACAGGCATGAGAAATTCTTATCCATTATGTTTTTCTATTCTAAAGGCTTTATGTGTTTGTTTTTTATTGAGGAATGAATTGTTTGTTTATTATATATATAGTAAAAGAATTACATTATGAATGTGTAGTTAATCTCCATAGTAGAGATTTTGTGTATTTGTGGAATTTTATAAATAATTATTAGATTAAGTATGATTAGTTACTTGTTTAATGGGATAGAATAGTAAAACTGTAACTTGCAACTAGTATTTTCGACATACACGTTGGTGGTGTTCACCTAGGGTTAGGGTTTTGACTTCCAATTTGCAGGTTCCTGTGTGTTTTCCTTCTGACCCTTAGTGCCTTGGTTTAAATTGTTCCCCGGCCTGCATGCACTGTTTAATTATTTTTCCTGTCGCATTTGAGAAAATTGTTAAATTCTGTGTATGCAAAGGTGAAATGTGTGTTGGCAAACTTGTGAAATCTCCCCTCGGTCCCTCGAAATTGATAAAAAATGGGTCAGATGCATTTCTGAATGCATATCGGGTCACTATTTCCAGTTTCTAAATGTTTCTATCAGTAGCCGAGAGGGTCTCATATTGCCAATGTCGTGGGTCTGCCAAGTGTTGAGCCCCAGTTTATTGCCGCGCTTTTATTTTTGAATGTAGCTTCAACGCGGATGGCACCACGTGTCAGCTTCTAACAGAGTTTCACCAAAGTTTCAATGAAGTTTCTTTTAAGTTACTATGTGTGCGCAGAAGGCACCACATGGAGGCACCCGAGTGACCCTAAGGGTTTCACCGTTTCTGCGAAGTTTCAAAGACTCTTAATGTTTCTAAAGGCCCGCGGAGCGTGCCACGTGTCACTCTCCACCGAGGTTTCAAAAAGGTTTCTGAGCAGGGGTGGAAGATGCCGTGTGTCCCTTGTTGTGACTGCGGAGGCCGACAAGTGTCGGCGTCCACGTTATATTTCATTTGTTTCGGGGCTAAGTGAAGATTGTGGTCGGTCCCAACAAAAACAGTTGCTACTGCGGATGTTGCCAAGTGGCAGCCTCCGCTTGAAGTTTCAAAGGCCCCTTTATGAAGTTTCAAATGTGTCGGAAAGTGCCACGTGTCACTTGCGGAAGCATAGTTTCTAAAAGTTTCTAGGCAGGGGCGGAGCGTGCCACGTGTCTTTTGTAGCTACTGCGGAAGCCGACAAGTGTCGACCTCTGCGTTGTTTCTATTTGTTTCTTGGTTTGGTGAGGCTAGAGGTGGGACCCAGTTTGAGTATCAAGTGGAGCACAGAAAGCGCCAAGTGTTTGCTTCCGCGTTAGTTTCAGAAAGGGTCTCTAATGTTTTTGGAGTGTTGCAGACGATGCCAAGTGTCGGCATCCGTGTGAGTCCCAATTGTATCTCCATTGTTTCTCGAGAGGGGCGCAGAAAGCGCCAAGTGTCGATTCCCGCGGAAGCTTCAACAAGTCTCTTCTATGTTCCTAAGGAGTGTCTCAAGTGTCGCGGGTGATGACAAATGTCATCATCTGCATAAGTTTTAGGGCGACCCCTTAAAGTTTCTAAGTGTTTCAAGTGCAGCACAGGGGGTGCCATGTGTCTGTCTCTGCCAAGTTTCAAAAGAGAGTCTTTAATGTTTCAGGGGTGCCGCAGAGCTTGCCACGTGGTGGCTTCCACGTAAGGTTCCAGCAATAGACTCTCGACGGGAATAGATAAAGGAAACAGGGAGGAAAAGGACCCAGCGATAGAAACTTAAGGTGCCTACATGGCACGATCTAGTTGGTGGCGACCTTTTGACACTTTTGGGGCCATTGATAATGGCGATGAGTTTTGGATCGACGGCCATGTTTATAGCTTGCAGCGATAAGTTTTTTCTTTGTATCTGCGACCGTTTTTGGCGGGAAAACTCCGTGGCTTGCTGCGGCTGTGTTTCCGAAGGCCATGAGTAGTTGAAGCATTAATGGCGATTGCACAGAGGTGTGGGTCGATGATGGACAGATCAACTACCATTTTTATGATGCATGTCCCTGGGTGGCGGTGCAGATCCTGATTCTCACCTGCTCCTCATCCTTCTCTAGCTTCTCCATGATTTGTCCCCTGTTGCATTTATGATTTTTGAGCGCCATTTTTTTGATACTGTGTATCTGGTGGGATTTTTGGCCTCTAATGTAATTAATTTGCTGGGTCCATTCTCTTGCTATTTAAGCAGACTGTGGACCCATTTCAAGGTTGTTGAATACTGGACATTTTCTAGCTCTGTAATGAAATACATATGATCTGGTTGCTCCGTGTAGTGGATTTTGTGAGTTTATGAGTCTCATGTCTCATGTTTTGTGCGTAAACTTACTGGTTTCATTGTTGTTTTAGATGAATAATGCTATACTGCATGTGTTTTGTTATCTGTCTCCTGTACTGAATATACTCTTCTTTTGAATCTGGATATCTAAGGGGTGTCTTGGGTTCTAGGATACAGGTTTACTGTATTGAATGCTTGATCTTTCAACTTCTGCCCAAGGGGTAGATTAAAATGTTTTCAGATTGAGTGTTGAGAAGAATATATTGCAGTAAGGATATCATAAGCAGAGATAACTTGATACTCTGTTCTGGGATGTATCTGTAAGGCAGATATCACACAAATCCCCTTGAAATCTAGTTTTAGTATGTTTATGCTGAACGTTTACATGTCTATGTCTATGACTCCAAGCCTTGGATAGGCACCAATCTAACTCTGTGTTGAGGTTATACACCAGGTCCAGCTCTGCATCCAAACACAACATCAAAATCAAACTCTAAAACAATCATTAGGATAGTAGAATTAGTTTTAGGATCCCAAGTCCTCTGTCTACAACTGAAAATAGGCCCAAGGCTAGCCCCTTTGCTCTTATCTTGCAGTTTTGGTCTACTTATGGGAGGACTTATCTGCTTCATGTCAGCATCCCAGCCTTTGTATGCATATTCTCATGGGTGTTGAATAGGGAATACCCCCTAGGTTTTGCAGAGCCTAAAGAAGAAGAGGAGATAAAAATAGAGTCTATCTCCTTTACTGTTGGCCCTTGGCCCAGAGATCCTGTTGATCATTGATGGCTACTTTGTAGGGAAATCTGGGAATAAGCATCCAGTCTGGGAAAAAACCAACAGAAATTGGCGACTCCGATGGGGATAAACTTTGAGAAAGAACCTTGATTTAAAATAAACAGTTCCTAGTAATAGGTGGCGACTCCGAACCAATCTCCCAATTAGTAAAGTAAAAATTTGTATGCAAGGGAGAAGATCCCAGCATAACACTCTATTTGAAGAGTTACCCATAAAAATGATGTTTAGAAAAAAGGGGACTGTTCGAGCCAGTCAAGATGGTTCTCCTAGCCCCAAGAAAAATGATTTTATTTAGGATAATCCAGGATCCTTAGAGAAAATAGTACCTTATTTTTCAAACACTGAGGCTGAAATCCAGAATGTGTATGAAAGACAGCAAGGTAATGGTTTGAGAATAAGGTCAAAGGTGTTTCAAGAACGTCCTTTTCATGATTCTCCTGACAGATTTGAAGAGGCTGAATCCCTAAGGGATGATGATAATGATTATTAGAATATGATAAAACCATCTTCTTCTATGCCTAGAGAGGAAGAACTAGCTGATGAGATTAAGAGCTTAAGGGCTGAGTTAGAATATCTGCAAGTAGTAAAAATCAGAGATGATATGAGATAGAAAGTGCAGGCTTTGAGAGTTGCTCAAAATGATTCAATTCCTACCCTCCAAAATGCAAATATGTAGAGAAATCAACAAAGAAATGAGGTACAATATCATCAGAATAATGATCAAAGACAAAGTGTAGACAATGCCAGAGCTCCATTAAATAATGTGAGAAATCAAAATGTAAATAGAAATGCAAATGCTAATTAGTTTGAGAGGCACCCAATGCAGTTGGATAGATTCATACAACTTGTTTTTGATGGCATTCCTGGTTATCCAAACCCTGTTGACAAACATGTGAGGCTGCAAGTGCCTAAATTTTCAGGAAACAATACTGTCTCAAGAGAGGATCATTTAAAAGCTTTCCAAAATGTCATGGATAACTTTGAGGTTGAGCATGAGGATGTTTTCATGAAATCATTTATGCAATCCTTAGTTGATGAAGCCAAGGAATGGTATAAAAGTCTACCTGATAGAAGCATTTCATCATGGGATGATTTCAAAAGGATGTTTAAGGAGCAATATGGTGACAAAATTGACCCTAGCTTTTTTGTAAATGAGTTCACTAGTATCACCAAGGGGTCAAATGAGCAGGTTGCAAATTTTAATGCAAGTTTTATTAAAGTGTTGAACAAATTGCCACATCACATGAGGCCAAATGAACCAATGTGCATAATATTATATATTAATGCTTTTGATGCCAAAACAGCATATGGGTTAAAAGATAAGGGTCCTGCTACTCTCAGGGATGCTTTCAAGATAGCAATAAATATTGAAAATAACAGAAAGGCATCTGGTAAAACAAACAGAAGGGATGATGTGAAAATTCTACAGAATCCAAACAAACCTCAAAACACTCAAGGTAGTACATCTACCCTTGAAGATAAAATAGATAAATTGGCAAATGTTGTTAAGGATCTAAGCTATAGAGTGGCTAAAAGTGAAAAAGGGATAGGTCCTGATAGCAAGCTTATCAAAGACAGGAAAAGAGACCATCATTGCATGATATGCCATATAATACCAATTGGCATAAATGGTAGGCCTGTATTGCCACATAACAACACAAATCAAAGAGCTCAACATACCAAGGAAACTCCTGATCCTTTGAAGAAGGCTATTAATATTGTTAATGATACTCCATGGTGTATAATATGCCAGATGCCTCATTCACAGTCACAATGTATGATTGCTCAGTCTCTATATAACAATGCCATGGCCTGTGATGAGTGCAATGAGCCTCATTGCATGGAAGATGATAATGTCAACATGTTGTCTACAAATAGAGAATACTCTTTTCATGATGCTGATGCCAATGTAAATGATGAAACTCAGGGCTGCCAACAGTTCCTATATGATGAAGATGATGAAGACAACTATGCCTATCCTCAGGATTCACACAATTTTCTGAATAACTTGAGGAGACCTTCTGATGAAGAAATAAGGGCCTTCACAGCTGCAACAGTTGCTCAAGTCAAAAGTAACTACAACCTAAGAGGTAAAGCTCAAGTAAACAGCCCACATCAGCCAAAAGGCATTTCTGCAAATCAGCCTGTACACAGTCATAAAGGAACTGAGACACAAAAGAAGCAATGGAACAATAATAAGCAAAATTTTAAGCAAAAAATAGGTTATAATCCCCAAGGACCAGAAAATAGAGTTCCCCAGGTTGAGGATCAAAATAAGAATTTTCAGAACAAGGATGACAGTCAGAGAGCCATAAAAACTAAAGCTGGATCATCTCAAGATAGAGGTAAAATTGTAGATCAGGCTACAACTGTTATTCAAAATTATGTTCCATTTGACATCACTCAGGTCTTGTCTCAAATAAAAGTCTCTGTTCCACTAATGGAGCTGATGAAAGTTGAAGAATTCAGAAATAGGACTGTATCCTTGATTTCAGGAGTACCATGTCAAGCCAAGCAGAATATTGAGACTCAGGATAAGAAACAAGTTATGTGCATTGAAGAGGATGAAATTCCTGAGGTATATCTAGGGATGACCATGACAAAATGCCCTTCACAGGTTGAACCATTTTATGTCTCCCTAGTTATCAATGTAAAAGTGATTAGAAATTGTATGCTTGACTCATGAGCATCTACAAATATCATGCCTTTAGCCATTATGCAACAAGCAGGATTAAAAATAGATAAGGCATGTGGGAAATGCTATGCAATGGATGCTAGGGAGGTACCTATCATTGGAATCATGAAGGATGTTGATTTTAGATTGGCAGCATGTCCAGAAAAGATCTATAAAATGAATATAACAGTTGTTGATATCAAGCCACAGTATGGCATGTTGCTGTCAAGAAGATGGGCAGCACTGATTGGTGGAAGTATGCAATTGGACCTGTCATATGCCATGATCCCAATGAATGGCAGGGATGTCAAGCTGATCAGAGAAGAAAGATCATCAGAGACAGTGGAGGATCAAGAATCAGAGGAGCATATATGTCTTGTGGACACTGACTGTGAAAATTTCAGAGTTGTCTCAGATGATAAGAAAGATAAAAGAGAAAAAATTTGCATTCAAGAATTGGACCAGCAGGGTCTTTGGACCATGTACTTTGATGGAGCTTGTTCAAAAGAAGGCTCTGGTGCTGGAATTGTTTTTCTGTCTCCAATTAGTAAGCTTCTCCAATTCTCTTTCTTGTTGAAGTTTGCTTGTACAAATAATATTGCAGAGTATGAGGCTCTGTTATTAGGGTTAAATGTTGCTTTGAAGCATGGAATTAAGATGCTCAAAGTGTTTGGTGATTCATAGCTTATTGTGTCCCAAATTAGAGACAAGTATGCATCAAAAAATAAAAGGTTGAAACAATACAAGCATGCTGTTTGGGATACAATTGAATTGTTTGATGCTTTTTCAATAAATTGGATAGAAAGATCAAAAAATGTCAGAGCAGATTTTCTAGCCAATGTAGCCATAAGGCCAGATGATATAACTTTGTCAGATGTTACAAATGTTGAAGTCAAGCTTAGGCCTGTAGTGCCGGATAATGTATGCAGCTGGCAAGTGTTTGATGATGATAAGGATTTACTGAGATTTCTGCATTGTATTGATGAATATAAGAACCAAGAAATGGATTTTCAGATCTTTGTGGAAGTTGTAGATGGAAAAGAAACCCTCTTAGGGAAAGAAGTAATTCAGTTGAAGACTAACAAAATCCCTAGAGGGCTAGTAGCCTTAGAGAGAGCTTTTGACAATAGGGACCAATTTGTTACAAAAGCATCTCCAACAAACAAGAATGATCTAGAGGAGATAAACTTGGGAACATCTCATGCTCCCAAAAAGGTATACATTGGCAAATAGCTCAAACCACATATCAAAAGTATGCTGATTGCATTACTGAAAAGGTATAAGCATGTTTTTGCTTGGTCATATGAGGACTTGAAAGCCTATAGAGAGGATTTATTTCAGCATGAAATCCCTTTGAAGCCTAGAGCTAAGCCATTTAGACAGAAGCAAAGGCCTATTAACCCAACCTTAGCTCCAAAAATGTAAGAAGAACTTATAAAACTTAGGGAGGCTGGAATAATCATGCCTATCAGACATTCAACTTGGGTGTCTAACCTTGTCCCAGTCAGAAAAAAGAATGGTGATATAAGGTTGTGTGTGGACTTTAGAAACCTAAATGTATTTTCTTTGAAGGATAACTATCCATTGCCAAATATGGAGGCCATGTTGCAAAGAGTGACTGGTTGTGAACTTTATCTATGATGGATGGTTTTTTAGGGTACAATCAAGTGAAAGTAAAAGAATCAGAACAATTTAAGACTGCTTTCACTACTCCATGGGGAACCTATGTATATGTAAGGATGCCCTTTGGACTAACAAATGTAGGTGCTACATTTCAAAGAGCAATGGATGTTGCTTTTGCAGGGTTGATTGATTCAATCTTGGCTGTTTATCAGGATAATTTGACTGCCTTTTCAAAGAAAGAAGAGTAGCATTGTATGCATTTGGAATAGATTTGTATTAGAGCACTAGAGTATGGCATTTCTCTCAACCCAAAGAAATGTGCTTTTGGGGTTGTGGAAGGAAAATTGCTTGGACACATTGTTTCCAAGGATGGAGTTAGGATTGATCCTAAAAGGGTGGTTGCAATTGACAAGATTCAGATCCCTAAAACAATAAAAGGTGTGTAGTCCTTCTTTGGACAAATTAACTTTGTTAGGAGATTTGTTCCTAACTTTGCAGAGACCGCAAAAGAAATTTCTAAGATGTTGAAGAAAGGTGCAACTGTTAATTGGGAGAGTGAAGCAATTGAATCATTTCAGAACATCAAGGAAGCAATCAAGATGGCTCCTGTGCTGAAATCTCCTAATTTTTCTAAGCCATTTCAATTGTTTTCATTTGCTTCTTTCCATACTGTTGCTACATGCTTATTGCAGAAAAATGAAGAAGGGTTTGAGTAGCCCATTGCTTTCTTCAGTAGGTCATTGCAGGCTGTTGAATTAAAGTATGACATTATGGAGAAACAGGCATATGCACTGGTTAGAGCAGTCAAGAGCTTCAGGCCTTATTTGGTAGGCTCAAAAGTAATTGCATATGTACCTCATGCAGCAATAAAAGATATCTTCACTCAGCAGGAAGTAACTGGAAGAAGATGCAGATGGATAAATAAGTTGCAGGAGTTCAACATAGAGATACATATCACAAAATTGGTAAGAGGACAAGGGTTAGCAAAGCTAATGACACAGTCAAATCTAGAGGCATGCCAGGTCAATGCAGTCCAGAATGAGATTGTCAATGTATCAAAATCTGAATGGTATAAGGACATCATATATTACTTGCAAAATCTGAATTGTCCTTCCCATTGCAGTGACAGTCAAAAAAGGACCTTAAAACTACATGCAATCAGGTATGTTATTGTTCAAGGTGAGTTGTATTGGAAGAACCCTGATGGTGTGTTGCTAAGATGTGTGGATGAAGATGAAGTTAACAATGTTTTGAATGACATGCATAAAGGATTGTGTGGTGGACATTATACTGCCCAAACAACAGCTCATAAGATCCTTAGGGCAGGATATTGGTGGCCCACTGTCTTTTCAGATGCACAAAGGTTGGTAAGGAAATGTGACCCTTGCCAAAGATTCTCAGGAAAGTTAAGATATGAAGGAGCATTGCCCCTTAGAACTGTAACTGTGGATGCTCCATTTCAACAATGGGGAATTGATTTTATAGGGGAAATTTCAGAGAAATCTAGTGGAGGACATAGTTGGATTCTGGTTGCCACTGATTACTTCACTAAATGGATTGAGGCTATCCCTACTAAAAAGGCTACAAGTAAGGTGGTGATGGATTTTATCTTGGAGAATATTATTATCAGGTTTGGGGTACCATTCAGGTTAATCACAGATAATGCAATGTGCTTTAGATCAGGTGAATTTGTTGATTTTTTCAATAAATATGGAATTGACTTGTCTCACACATCACCATACCACCCACAAGGAAATGGTCAAGCAGAGTCAAGCAACAAAAGCCTAATGAAAATCATCAAGAGGATAATGGATAAAAATAAGAAATCCTAGGATTCAAAACTGAAGTTGGCATTATGGGCTGATAGGGTGACAATGAAAAAAGCCACTGGAAGGTCACCTTATGAATTGGTGTATGGTGCAGCAGCTAAGTTGCCTGTGAACAATTTCCTGCCAGTTTACAAGTTCATACAAGAGAATGATGGGGGGGTTAATGATTCAATGACTGAAAGGATCAATCAGCTAGTTGCACTAGATGAGATGAGAAGGGAAGCACAGAAGATAAACATCAAGAGACAACAAAAGGTGAAATATCTGTTTGATAGGAGAGCTACAGAAAGAAAGTTTTAGAAAGATGATTTGGTCCTTGTATGGAATGCAAGAAACCAGGATAAGGGCAAGCACAGTAAATTTGAGCCCTTATGGATGGGCCCATACCAGGTTTGCAATACTCATGGGGAGGATTCTTATATCCTCCAGGCCCTAGATGGTGAGATGCTGGAATTGCCTGTGCATGGTCAATTCCTCAAATTTTATTTGCATAAATGGTTTTCCTCTGTGCACATTTGTAAAAATATGTATATATTGTAAATATCTTGTACAGTTGGTGCTTTTTTGTGTTTTGTCTGGTCTGCCCGGAGGTCTGGTTCTCGCTGCAATCTTGCGTCTGCATGTCCCCAATCGGAGCCACTGGTGGTGTTCACCTAGGGTTAAGGTTTTGACTTCCAATTTGCAGGTTCCTGTGTGTTTTCCTTCTAACCCTTAGTGCCTTGGTTTAAATTGTTCCCCAGCCCGCATGCACTATTTAATTGTTTTTCCTGTCGTATTTGAGAAAATTGTTAAATTCTATGTATGCAAAGGTGAAATGTGTGTTGGCAAACTTGTGAAATCTCCCCTCGGTCCCTCGAAATTGATAAAAAATGGGTCAGATGCATTTCCGAATGCATATCGGGTCACTATTTCCGGTTTCTAAATGTTTCTATCAGTAGCCGAGAGGGTCTCATATTGCCAATGCCATGGGTTTGCCAAGTGTCGAGCCCCAGTTTATTACCGCGCTTTTATTTTTGAATGTAGCTTCAACGCAGATGGCGCCACGTGTCAGCTTCCGACAGAGTTCCGCCAAAGTTTCAATGAAGTTTCTTTTAAGTTTCTATGTGTGCACAGGAGGCACCACGTGGAGGCACCCGAGTGACCCTAAGGGTTTCACTGTTTCTGCGAAGTTTCAAAGACTCTTAATGTTTCTAAAGGCCCGCGGACCGTGCCACGTGTCACTCTCTGCCGAAGTTTCAAAAAGGTTTCTGAGCAGGGGTGGAAGATGCCGTGTGTCCCTTGTTGTGACTGCGGAGGCCGACAAGTGTTAGCGTCCGCGTTATATTTCATTTGTTTTGAGGCTAAGTGAAGATCGTGGTGGGTCCTAGTAAAAATAGTTGCTACTGCGGATGTTGCCAAGTGGCAGCCTCCGCTTGAAGTTTCAAAGGCCCCTTTATGAAGTTTCAAATGTGTCGAAAAGTGCCACGTGTCACTTGCGAAAGCATAGTTTCTAAAAGTTTCTAGGCAGGGGCAGAGCATGCCACATGTCTTTTGTAGCTGCTGCGGAAGCCGACAAGTGTCGGCCTCCGTGTTGTTTCTATTTGTTTCTTGGTTTGGCGAGGCTAGAGGTGGGACTCAGTTTGAGTATCAAGTGGAGCGTGGAAACCGCCAAGTGTTTGCTTCCGCGTTAGTTTCAGAAAGGGTCTCTAATGTTTCTGGAGCGTTGCAGATGATGCCAAGTGTCGGCATCTGTGTGAGTCCCAATTGTATCTCCATTGTTTCTCGAGAGGGGCGAGGAAAGCGCCAAGTGTCGATTCCCGCGGAAGCTTCAACAAGTCTCTTCTATGTTCCTAAGGAGTGTCTCAAGTGTCGCGGGTGATGACAAATGTCGTCATCCGCATAAGTTTCAGGGCAACCCCTTAAAGTTTCTAAGTGTTTCAAGTGCAGCATGGGGGGTGCCATGTGTCTGTCTCCGCCAAGTTTCAAAAGAGAGTCTTTAATGTTTCAGGGGTGCCGCAGAGCTTGCCACGTGGTGGCTTCCGCGTAAGGTTCCGGCAATAGACTCTCGGCGGGAATAGATAAAGGAAACAGGGAGGAAAAGGACCCAGTGATAGAAACTTAAGGTGCCTACATGGCACGATCTGGTTGGTGGCGACCTTTTGACACTTTTGGGGCCGTTGATAACTGCGATGAGTTTTGGATCAACGGCCATGTTTAAAGCTTGCAGTGACAAGTTTTTTCTTTGTATCTGCTACCGTTTTTGGCGGGAAAACTCTGTGGCTTGCTGCGACTGCGTTTCTGAAGGCCATGAGTAGTTGAAGCATTAATGGCAATTGCACAAAGGTGTGGGTCGATGATGGACAGATCAACCACCATTTTTATGATGCATGTCCCTAGGCGGCGGTGCAGATCCTGATTCTCACCTGCTCCTCGTCCTTCTCTGGCTTCTCCATGATTTGTCCCCTGTTGCATTTATGATTTTTGAGTGCCATTTTTCTGATACTGTGTATCTGGCGGGATTTTTGGCCTCTAATGTAATTAATTTGCTGGGTCCATTCTCTTGCTATTTAAGCAGACTGTGGACCCATTTCAAGGTTGTTGAAAACTGGACATTTTCTGGCTTTGTAATGAAATACATCTGATCTGGTTGCTCTGTGCAGTGGATTTTGTGAGTTTATGAGTCTCATGTCTCATGTTTTGTGCGTAAACTTACTAGTTTCATTGTTGTTTTAGATGAATAGTGCTATACTGCATGTGTTTTGTTATCTATCTCCTGTATTAAATATACTCTTCTTTTGAATCTAGATATCTAAGGGGTGTCTTGGGTTCTAGGATACAGGTTTACTGTATTGAATGCTTGATCTTTCAACTTCTGCCCAAGGGGTAGATTAAAGTGTTTTCAGATTGAGTGTTGAGAAGAATATATTGCAGTAAGGATATCATAAGCAGAGATAACTTGATACTCTGTTCTGGGATGTATTTGTAAGGCAGATATCACACAAATCCCCTTGAAATCTAGTTTTAGTATGTTTATGTTGAACATTTACATGTGTATGTCTATAACTCCAAGCCCTGGATAGGCACCAATCTAGCTCTGTGTTGAGGTTATACACCAGGTCTAGCTCTGCATCCAAACACAACATCAAAATCAAACTCTAAAACAATCATTAGGATAGTAGAATTAGTTTTAGGATCCCAAGTCCTCTGTCTACAACTGTAAATAGACCCAAAGCTAGCCCCTTTGCTCTTATCTTGTAGTTTTGGTCTACTTATGGGAGGACTTATCTGCTTCATGTCAGCATCCCAGCCTTTGTATGCATATTCTCATGGGTGTTGAATAGGGAATACCCCCCTAGGTTTTTGCAGAGCCTGAAGAAGAAGAGGAGATAAAAATAGAGTCTATCTCCTATACTATTGGCCCCTGGCCCAGAGATCCTGTTGATCATTGATGGCTACCTTGTAGGGAAATTTGGGAATAAGCATCCAATCTGGGAAAAAACCAACACACGTGTCATAGTAAAACTTGGGAATAGGTTAACCTTGGGATATGTGATCCATGGAAGAGGGAGATAACCTAGTATAGAATTCGATGTCTTTCCAAATCGAGATAGAAGGATGGGTGAGTATGTCGTGTCCATTCCGAGTTAGGGGTGATGAAACTTTGGCCAAAGTAGTGTAAATAGCCAACGTTTGCATTGTCAATTCACTGTGATCCAGGTTTGCTACTAGGAAGGGAAATCATGCTTGTAGGTTGGAGCCACAATGTATGACAGTACTAGTTATGTAGGACACAACATCTTGCTCAATTTAGGTTTATCTTTGAGGTTACCATACCAATCCCTTCGTCGAAGGGTAGGGTCATTTACCAATTTGGTAAATGTGTAGGGGACCACAGTTAGTCCGTGGTTGGAGGTAAAGCGCTTGAGTGATGCTTCCCCTCATGCAGTTGGCAACTGAGATTTGAAGAAAGACATCAATATCATTTTGTATCTCTATTTTCAATTGGCTCTTTGAAGCTTGCATGTAACTTTTTCTATGGAAAAAATGTATTGAGAAATGTTCAATTCTTTAAATGATGAAAAGTAATTTGATTATGCAATTAGAGTTTGAAATATGTTTCAAATGTGCATCTTATCGAATGAATTTAAGGAAAAATTTTATTGCTATCACTTTCAATATCTAGATCTTTTACTCTTTAGTTAAACTTAGTAAATCTTAGTTGGTAGAACAAGTGGCATGTTACACATGTTATCAGAGCTATAGGTTCAGCTCTAGAACCTATGTGCTCACTATGTTTTCCCATCCAACATTATCAGAGTCTAATGTTTGGAATATGGTGCATCTCATACCGACTGCAAGGAATTCTATTATTGGGAACAAGTGCTATCTCAAGGCCAAGAAGGAGAGGGAAGCCATTGTTCGAACCATCAATGGAACCAATGATGATAGCGACTTATGGTTAGGAGACGAGGAGACCTTGAGTCATGCACTTGCTAGGGTTAGCCAAGAGAGGAAAAAGATGAAGGAGGCCATCAACTTCAACCATTTGCCATTGGTCTCTCCAACCAAATCGACATCTTTACCACTTTCTAGGGATATGCTCTCCAAGTATAGTGTGAGCCCTGCCATGTTATTTAGGGATCTACGTATTCCTCCTTTAACTAAGATAATTGTAATTTATTCTAGTGATGAGTCAGAGGGATATGTACCCAGAGACTATGTATCTGAGGATAAATCGGAGGGATATATTCCACTCACACCTGTAGATGAGAGTGAATCTGATGGATACTCTCCTCTGGACCATCTCAATAGTCATTCCATGTAAATCAAAGGATATTTAAATCCTTATCTCTATTAATAAAAGAAAGTTTTCGTATCAAAAAACTTGTGTTTATATGCTCTTTTGGCAAAATTATATGATTATAAATGTTTCTATTTGAAAAGTTAGATGTTTTAAGAATGTTAGGTAAAAATTCATAAAATCTGACCGTAATGGAACCTCCAGGGTAAACTTTCTAGAAAAGAATGGTTCGTACCAGAAATAACCCTGGAGGAAGTGAAGTAGGACAAGGGTCAGGCAATATGAATACTAAGTTGGACCATATTCTTGCAATGATGATCGAGACTAGGAAGAGAGTGGGAATCTTAGAGCAAAAAGGAAATAATGGAGTAGAAAAATAAGTTCCCAATGGTGAAAAAGAAGGAGAAAATTCTCGTGAACATACTCAATCTAGTGAACACAAGGATGGGGAATCACAATCTCAACCACATACTGAAAGGACTAAGAGGAGGAGAATGGCGAAAGAGCTATCTTAGGATATGAGAAAGATTACACCTCCCAAGTTCAAAGGTAGCACCAGTGGGGATGTGGTTGAGGCCTGGCTTGTAGAAATGGAGAAATACTTTGAGATCTGAAACTATTCTGAAGTGACTAAGGCAGTTTGGGGAGCTTTTTAGCTAGCGGGTGAAGCATCCAACTAGTGGATGAGTAAGAAGATGTAACTAGGGATCAATTCAAATCAACTCACTTGGACTGAATTCGTGGAAATATTCTAAAGACGTTGGCTACCCCAACTTTTCTATGACCAGAAGCTCTCAAATTTTTAAAATCTAAGGCAAGGAGATTCCTCAATTAGTGAATACTGGAAGAAGTTCACACATCTTCTGAGGTATGTACCCATGTACCAAGCTAATGAATGGTTTCACATTAGAAAGTTTATCATGGTCCTGAACAATCAGATAGGTGGGGAGGTAGATATGCATGGTCCTACCACAATGGACCTTGTCTATGAAAAGCTTTGAAGCAATAGCAGAAGCTGAAGTCTATATCACCAACTACCGTGAAAAGAATAGGAAAAAGTTTAATTGGTCACAAAATAAGCAAGCTTCTGGAAAGCCTAGTGAGGTGCAAGGATTTCAGAAGCAAGGAGAAAAGAATTTTTAGAATAACTGGAGTGAACCAAAGATGGACTAAAAAGGAAATAACGACATCAACTTCAACAATGCTGCTAGGAACAACGACAACTCTGAAAGAACTTATGGAAGAAAGGGGCCAGTAAAAGGATGTTTCAATTGTGGCGGTGATCACTATGCTAGCCAATGGCCCAACAAGCCATCAGGATCACAACCTCATGGTAATTCCCTTCCACTACAACAGGAAGCATTTCAGCAAAGGATACATGCTTCAGTGAATAATAGATAGGCAAAATATCAGATCACTCCAATGGAAGTAGCAAGTACTTTATCTAGCATTCCCATTTCTGTTTTAATAGATACTGGTGCCACAAAAAAATTTGTTTCACCTTAAGTAGCTAGTAAAATATCTATAAGAGCTGGCTATATGGAAAAGTCTTGGGTTGTTGAATATGCAAACCAGACAAGAACTAAGGTGGACCAATGTGTGTTTGAACTAAGGTTTGAACTTCCTAGTTTCTCTATGGAAGTTAATTTGTATGTAGCTCCCTTAGGGTCTTATGATGTCATCTTAGGAATGAATTGGTTATGGAGGCATGGGGCTAAGGTAGATTGTCATGCAAAAATCATAGAATGCCTAGATGATCTTGGAAATTGGGTATCTTTGCAAGGGGCACCTAGAGAAGTTAACAAATCTCAGCTATTCAAATGCATAGGGAAAAGAAGAAAGGTTGTCAACTCTTTGCAATAAAAATGGAAAAACTTGAGGAATACGAAGCTAAGGATGGAGAGATTGAGAATGCAGAAAGGATGGATATGGAGAAATACCCTATCCTTAGAGATTTTGTGGATGTATTTCCAGAGGAACTACCTGGATTACCCCCCAAGAAAGTGTTTGATTTCTCCATTGACATAATTCCAACATCAGAGCCTATTTCCAAAGTACCATATAGGATGACAACAATAGAATTGATGGAGTTAAAGTCTCATTTTGAAGAGTTGTTGTCCAAAGGATTGATAAGACCAAGTGTTTCACCTTGGGGAGCACCAGTGATCTTTGTAAAGAAGAAAGACAGGACACTGTGTTTGTGTATAGATTACCAGTTGCTCAACAAAGCAACAGTAAAGAATAAGTACCCTCTGCCACGTATTGATGATCTTTTTGATCAGATGCGAGGAGCAATGATGTTTTCAAAGATTGATCTAAGGTCAGGTTATCACCAATTGAAGATCAAGGATGAAGACATTTCTAAGATTGCTTTCAGGACAAGGTACGACTATTATGAGTTTACAGTTTTACCTTTTGGGTTAACGAATGCACCTGCAACATTCATGAACCTTATGAATAGCGCGTTTAGAGACTACTTGGATAAATTTGTTTTGGTCTTCTTGGAAAACATTTTGATTTATTCTAAGAATGAAGAGGAGCATCTTCAACATTTGGAAATGGTACTCCAACGGCTAAGAGAGCATAAGTTGTATGGAAAACTTTCCAAGTGTACTTTTTTTTAGAAAGAGGTACAATATCTAGGGCATGTGATTTCAGTAAAGGGAATAGCAGTTGATCCAGCCAAGATCAAAGCAGTGCTTGAGTGGCCCGTGCCAAAGAATGTTTCCAAAGTGAGAAGTTTCATGGGTTTGGCTGGGTATTACCGTAAGTTGTGGAAAACTTTTCTAGTATAGCTTTTCCTATCATTTCTTTGCAGAGGAAAGGGAAAAAGTTTGACTGGACTAAAAAATGTCAAGAGGCATTTGATCTCCTAAAGAAGAAGTAGACCATGACTCCAATTTTGAAAGTGCCAGATCTAGAGGGTAACTTTGTAGTTATCACAGATGCATCAGGAGAAGGTTTGGGTGGAGTATTGATGCAGGAAGGGCAAGTCATAGCCTATGAGTCAAGGAAGCTAAAGCCTTATGAACAGAATTTTGCTTCCCATGATTTAGATTTAGTAGTAGTGGTTCATGCATTACACATGTGGAGACACTGTCTAATGGGTAAACCTTTTGTATTGAAAACAAACCATCATGGTTTGAAGTATCTATTTACTCGGCCCAATCTAAATGCAAGTCAAAGGAGGTGGTTAGAGTTGATATTAGACTATGATTTTGACATTAACTACATCAAGGGAAAAAAGAACAGGGTTGCTGATGCTTTAAGTCGGAGAAGGCATATATCTTCCATGGTATCAATCCAAACTGACTTCAAAAGTTGAGTATTGCAAGGATCCAAGGGTGACGATTTCTATGAATAAGTCAAGCAAGCACTCTCAGATGATTTACAAGATAAGAGGTATGAAGGTCTGTTTTGAATCCAACGGATTATTGAGGTATAATGGAAGAATTTATGTACCCAATTCTGGTGAATTAAGAGATTTGGTATGGAAGGAAGTTCATAATGCGCCATACTCAGGACATCCTGGTGTTACTAAGATGTTAGCAGATGTGAAGCCATTATATTTCTAGAAGGGGATGAAAGGAGATGCCGCAAGATTTGTGGCCAGTTGTTTAGAATGCCAAAGAGAAAAGGTAGAACATCATCATCCTACATGTTTACTATATCCTCGTGAGGTACCAGAAAGTAAGTGGCAAGTTACTAGCATGGATTTTGTGCAAGGTCTTCCAATGTCAAGGAACAAGCACAATGCCATTCTAGTAGTCATAGACAAGCTTACTAAAGTAGCGCATTTCATACTAGGTAATCTTACAGATGGAGCTCCTGTAATAGATCAGAAGTTTATTCAAGAGGTGTTTAGATTGCATGGGATTCCTGAGAAGATTATTTCTGATAGGGATGCTTGTGTAACTTCTAGGTTTTGGAAAACCTTGTTTTCTTCACTTGGGACTCAGCTAAATATAAGTTCAACTTATCATCCAGAAATGAATGGGCAAAAGAAAAGAGTAAACCAAGTGCTAGAAGATCTTCTAAGGATATATTACATGGATAAGCAATACAAATGGGAGGATTACCTACCTTTGGTTGAGTTTGCATACAATAACTCTTATTATTTTGTGATAATGATGGATCCGTTTGAAGCATTGTATGGTAGGAAATGTCAGACTCCTATAAGCTAGGATAATCTAGAAGATAAAATAAGTCTTGGGCCAGAGATGTTATTAGATATGGAAGAGCAAGTCAAGGTTATTAAGCAGAGGTTAGTATAAGCTAATGATAGACAAAAGAGTTATGTAGATGTCAAATGGGTTCCTAGGAATTTTTTTGTTGGGGATAAGGTGTTGTTAAGAGTAAATCCCCAAATGAGTTCAGTAAAGTTTGGAAAGTCATCCAAACTATCTCCACATTATGTAGGTCCATTTGAGGTCCTAGAAGAAGTCAATCCTGTTGCTTACAGAATTGCTTTGCCGCAAGCTCTTGCTAGGATACATAATGTCTTTCATGTCTTGTATCTTAAAAAGTATGTTCCATGGGATAACCATGTTATTGATTGGAATGCTTTAAAGGTAAAGGACCCAGGGGTGGTAACAATCAAGCCTCTCAAGGTGCTCGAAATGTGTAAGCTTCACTTACGTAATAGAGAGGTTCTACAATGCAAGGTCCAATGGGATCTGTATGTAGAAGATTCCTCCACTTGGGAAGATTATGCTGAGATGAAGCAGAGGTTTCCACAAGTTTTTCTAAAATTTGAAAGCTCTTGAAAAATAATATGTTTTGTGATATGATACTCTTTATGTTTTATTTATGTTATGATAATACTTGATATTTAAAAATCACCAGGGATTATGATTCACAAGGGGGGGAGTATGTTACACCTCGTGTGTTTTTATCCATTTACTATTTACCTAGATTGGTTAATTTGTTTGAAAATTGAATGATTATGAATCTTTGCATCTATGTGTGTTATCAATTTTGAATGGAATATGTTGAAAATGGAATAATGCAATGTCTTGTATTAAAAGTGATTATTGTTAAGTAATGTATGAAGCAAATGATTATATTTTGATCAGCTAAAAACTATGGTGGTGATCTAAGTGGATGCAGGAACAGGTTGCTCCTCCGGAAGGGAGGGGAAGTATCACTCAGGAGAAGGACTTGGTCTGGTAACCCTAGAGAAACCTAGATTGAGCAAACACACACACAATCCTATTTTGACCTAGGTTATGTCGAGTTAGTGTGGGTAGTGGTAAGTAATCTATGTTGTAAATCTTGAATGCTTGCTATATGAATGTTTGAGTGAAAAATGTGATTTAACTTGCATGTTGATTTAAGTCTTCTTTGATAAGTTTATGGTTGCATAGACATGGTTTATTGTGGAATAGTTAACTCGTGCAAGTCCATGATATATCCATACATATGAGATGATACGAGCATGAGTGTATGTAGGTAGACGTACCTACAGACACTCATGAGCATATTGCTCACCGATATGGGGATATCAAATTGGACTAGGAGTTAATGTCACTTCCGCGAATATGGATTTCATGTCATCTGTGTTATGTGGATTTATGGATCTGTGAGAAATATGTTGTATGTGAGATATATATATATATATATATATATATATATATATATATAATAAGTTATTTTTATAATCATATAGTTATATTTACATAATTATTATGTGTTTTGGTGAAATAAGATTATTTGTATTTTAATATTAATAAGGTTATGTTTTAAAGAATATATATTTAAGGTTGATTAGACCCAGTGTGTCGCCATGGGGAGCCCCAGTTATTTTTAAGAAAAAGAAACATGGCAGTCTATGGTTGTGCATAGATTACCGCATGTTGAATAAAGCAACCATTAAGAATAAATACCCATTACCTCGCATCGATGATCTTTTCGATCAGATGAGGGGAGCAACCGTGTTTTCCAAGATCGATCTTTAGTTTGGATATCACCAGTTGAGGTTGAAGGATGAGGACATTCATAAGACCACCTTTAGAACCCAGTATGGACATTATGAATTCATTGTCCTACCTTTTGGATTGACAAATGCACCGGAAGCATTTATGAATCTTATGAACAGTGTGTTCAGGGAGTGCCTGGACAAGTTTGTCTTAGTGTTTCTTGATGACATTTTGATATATTCTAAGAATGAGGAAGAGCATTTTCAGCATTTGAGAATTGTTTTTCAGAGGTTGAGAGCACCAACTGTATGGTAAGCTCTCCAAATGTACTTTCTTCCAAAAGGAGGTACAATACTTGGGCCACATAATTTCAGCTAAAGGGATAGCTGTGGACCCAGGTAAAATTAAGGCTATTTTAGAATGGCCGATACTAAAAAAAGTACATGAGGTATGAAGTTTCATGGGCCTTGCTGGTTATTACATGAAGTTTGTGAAAAACTTTTCTAAAATTGCATATCTTATAACTTCCTTACAGAGAAAAGGTAAGAAATTTGAATGGTCAGATAAGTGCCAGGAAGCCTTTGAGCTACTGAAGGAAAAATTGACTTCAGCACCAATTTTGAAAGTACTTGACCAAGAGGGTCAATTTGTAGTCATCACCGATGCCTCAGGATAAGGCTTAGGTGGTGTACTAGTCCAAGATGGACAAGTCATCATTTATGAATCACGTAAGCTGAAAAACTATGAACAAAATTATGCCCCACATGATTTGGAACTTGCAACAGTCATTCATTCACTTCAAATATGGAGACATTATTTACTTGGGAAACCTTTTGAACTGAAAATAGATCACCAAGGACTCAAATATCTATTCACTCAGCCACATCTTAATGCTCGACAAAGAAGATGGTTGAAATTCATCTCAGATTATGATTTCGAGATAAAATATATACAAGGAAAAGAAAATCGGGTGGTAGATGCTTTGAGTAGGAGAAGGCACATCTCCTCCATGATCTCCATACATTCTAATTTTAGTAATCATGTGTTACAAAAATCTAAGGGATATGAGTTTTACGAGTAGGTAAAACAAGCCCTTGAAGAAAACCCCCAAAACCTGAGATATGAAGGATTCAACCTTAAACCAGATGGGTTATTAAAGTTTAAAGGAAGGATGTATGTACCTAACTCAGCAGAGTTAAGGAATATGGTATGGAAAGAGGTTCATTTTGGGCATCCTGGAGTAACAAAGTTATTTGCTAATGTGAAACCCCTATATTTATGGAAAGGAATGAAGAGGGATGCTACAAATTTTGTAGCTACTTGTATTGAATGCCAGAGGGTGAAGGTGGAACCCCATCACCCGGCAGGGCTCTTATACCCTCATGAAATTCCCAAGTGGAAATGGCAAATTATAAGCATGGACTTTGTGCAAGGGCTTCCTATGTCAAGGAATAGACATAATGATATCTTGGTTGTGGTGGATAGACTCACCAAAGCTGCTCATTTTATACCTGGAAACTTGACGGATGGAGTACCCGTCATTTCTCAAAAATTTGTTCAAGAGATTTTCAGACTGCATGGTATTCTTGAGAAGATTATCTCAGATAGGGATGTGTGAATGACATCGAGGTTTTGGCAAACCTTGTTCTCTTCACTTGGAACCCAGTTGAGTATAAGCTCTGCTTATCATCCTGAAATAGATGGACAAACTGAGAGGGTGAAACAAGTGTTGGAGGACTTACTGAGGATGTACTACATAGATCAACAGTACAAATGGGAGGATTATTTTCCTCTAGTGGAATTTGCCTAGAATTTGCCTACAATAATTCCTATCACTCAGCTATTAAGATGGCTCCGTTCTAAGCATTATATGGACGGAAGTACCGGACTCCTATAAGCTCGGACAAGCTGGAAGATAGGGTTAGCCTTGGTCCAAAAATGCTATCAGAGATGGAAGAGCAAGTCCATCTGATTAAGAGAAGGCTAGTGGAGGCCAATGATAGACAAAATAGTTATGCAGATGCCAAGCACATCAAAAGGCATTTCACAGTGGGAGAGAAAGTTCTCCTAAGGGTAAAACCTCACAAAAGTTCCATTAAATTTGGAAATATGTCCAAACTGGCACCAAGATACGTGGGTCCTTTCAAAGTTTTAGAAGAAGTCAACCTAGTAGCATACAAAATTGCTCTATCGCAAGCACTTGCCATGATGCATAATGTGTTTCATGTTTCATATTTGAAAAAGTTTAATTATGTTGATAATAAAATTCCTATGCTTGATTGGAATACTCTACAGGTGAAAGACCCAAGAGTGGTGGTGATTGAGCCCATCAAGGTGCTCGAAACGCGTAAGCTACGCTTACATAATAAGGAAATACCACAATGCAAGGTCCAGTGGGACCAATATGTAGAGGAAAATGCCACATGGGAAAATTATGATGACTTTCATGCTAGATTTCCTCATCGTTTCTGAAACATTTGTTGATTATGCTCTTGAAACATTTTCTTAATATGTTGATTTATTTTTAAGACAATTAATCATCGGGGACAATGATTCTTATGGGGGGAGATATGTTACATCCCCAACTTACAATTATACTCAATCATTAACTTTGCATGATAATCAAGAGGATTAGTCATAGTTAACTGATTTGATATTGTGGAAATATTTGATCTTTAATTATGAAGTTAATGACTGATGTTAATTAGTTTTGAACAATAATTATTTTATATTATGGGATATGATTATGATGCACTAATCATGGTTTTGTGGTCCTGAGTGTGAACAGGAAAATGTAATGTCCTTCGAAGAAGGAAGGAGAGTATCATCCTAGAGGAAGAGTTAGATGTTGGGAAGAGGGGTCAGTTGCCATCTAAGTGTCAAACATTTTGTCCTTTCAAATTGTGTAAGTTCGCATAAGTTACGCTTCTTCTTGGCCAGTTGTTTTTCCTTTTGTGTCGTCATGTTGATTTAGTCATTTCAACAATGTTGCATTGACTCGACCCAACGACGTTCTTGAAACTTCAATACGAGTCAAGAGTTAGTTTTTCTTTTTGTCATAACATTTTCTTATCACTCAAAATATTTTGAACTGAGATTATAAATCCATTATTATTTGGTCTGTTAAGTTTCGAGTCCTTAGCAAAGAAGGGAGAGCGGTGCCTAATCCCTAAATTGCACGATGACTCTATCTCCATGAAGGAGGTGATGTCAGAAAATGACATCTTGGTTAATATTAGTATTCGCATGCATCTAGTGGATTCATGTAAAAATATTATAACATAATTATATAAAGTTGATAGTTAATATTTTTCTATGTTATTATGTTTGTTATTTTGATATAGTTGACATCATAACTAATGGGAGCTTCGAGCTCACCATAGACTAGCAAGTGTCATGCTTGTGCGAGCCATGATAGTGGTAGTTGGCCGAGTAGGAGAAACCACTCATGCCACCTTGGTAGAGGGTGGTAGTTTCCACGAAAATAGGCAAGCGAATTAGGATGAAGTAATAATCCTTTAGTCTTTTGTAAAGACTATCGTTGTATCTTTTGGTTTTGGAAGAGAAGGGAGAATTTGAGCTCTGCGCTGGAAAATACTTTCATAGTAGGACAAATAGAGGTTGATCTGAGAACAATTCTGCATTGAAGGACTGTTTACAGGTAGATTAAAGGATGTTATTTTTGAATTCGTTATGGGTTATGAGATTCTTTTCTATCGAACTCTCTTAGCATGCATTTTGTATGGAGCTCATGCTTTTATATCTGTTACTATGGTGTCCTTATCTTTGATGCATACTTAATGGTAGAGGCTCGAGGCCTTACAACTGAGCTTGCAATCTTTAAGGCATTTACTTTGTTACAAAGACTTGAGGCCTTCCAGTCGAGTTGTATTGTGCTACATATTTACTGTGCTTAAGCTTAAGGCCATACGACCAAGCTATATGTTAATACATTCTTTGTTGTGTTTAAGTTCAAGGCCATATGACCGAGCTATACTGTATTACATTCTTTATTGTGTTTAAGCTCAAGGCCTGAGACCGAGCGGTTATATATATTAAAACCTTTGTTGAGACTTCACTCGAGGCTTTATGGCCAAGAAGTAATGCATTGAAGTCATTTTTTTTAGCCTAGCTTGAGGCCATGGAGGTTGAGCTTCAATACTTATACCATGCACCCATGCTAAAACTCATGGCCACGAAGGTCGAACTATATTGTGCTATGTTTGTGGCTCTAGGCCATGAAGGCCAAGCTTTACACATTGGAACCCATACTATAACCGTGGCTCGAGGCCATCATGGTCGAGCCCATGCATAAACCCCAATGTATATATACATCAAATAACGATGTGGCATGGATAAAAATAGGGTTAAGACTCATATAATGAGTAAAGCTTGAGGTACTCAAGGCATAAGAAGTGTCAAGCAAAAATGTTTATTACTTATTAAATGGTTACAATTTGCATATACTAACACAACCATCATGACTGTGTGAATGGCCGGTACATCCTTAAATCAAAAATTGTGCTTGCAACACTCAAATCAAATGTTGATTCAATTTACATGGAAACCGATTGTGGGAAAATAAGGGTTATAAAATAACCTTAACGAGGATAGTGTTTATCACCCAAAGCTTATAAGGTTATTTAGAGCTATTCACCATGATGAAACCATTCTTTTTGGTTAAGGCAAGGTATGCCTAGAGTAATTAGAATATGATTCTAACTTATATAATAGCTTAAATTGAAGTTGTGAGCCATGAAAGACCTATGGTGGTGAATATGGTTCGCTTTATGATATAAATTGATAGTGGAACAGGGTGATGTGGAGTCACTAGTTCCTCATTATGAAAGTAACCCATTGAGTTGTAAACCAACTTATGATGGGAGTCGAGTGTCCAAGCATGGATGATGAATCGAATTGATTCCACTTATACTAGACCTAAAGAGAAAGGTCAATTTAAATTTAATGTAGGACATGACAACTTATAAGTTGAGTCAAGGTGGTGGACATATGACGACGTTCATTGTGTAATGTATATGTATGTAAATCTTTGCCCAAAGTAATGCATCCATCTCTACATGCATTGTCAGTCCACAGTGTTCCAGATGGCTTAGTGTCTCTAGTAGTGTCATACATAGTTAGAGTGGATCTATAGTTGTGTGACTGTGAGACATTAGGAAGGACACAACACTAGATACTCAGATGGCTAACCTAATGGTTCCTAATATCTAACCTTTCCGTGAAGGGTAGGGCCAGTTCCAATTAGGAAGTTGAGCAGGGGGACCGCAGGTCCATGGTTGGTGGAAAAGCATCAGGATGATGCTCTCCTTCCCAAGCATGAGACAAGCTGAGGGTTATGGAGACAGATGTCATTGGTTTCAGATATAGTGTTCGCATTTATGACTAGTCGGTCTATTGTAATGTATGAATTGATTTTGATGCCTTGGGCATAACTTGTACATGAATAGTGATGGTTACTCACTAAAGATATGTAAATGATTATTGTATTGTAAGCTTTGTTATATTTTGTTTAGAATAACATGCTTAATTGATGAAATGATAATGAATCATTATGGTTAAATTTTGATTTGCTTAATCATATTGTTAACTAATCTCTTGATTAAGATAGATGTTTATGTTAAATCTTGTGCATTAAGGAAAGTGATGTTACATGTTTGGTGGCTCTAGAAATGGATTTTGATGGAGCAGACATGTATCTAGCTAAACCCACTGTTGTCCAAGAAAAAGATTTAGAGGAAATCAATATAGGGACAAAATCTACACCAAATAAGGTTTATGAAGAAGATGAGACCAAAGGTCAGAACAATTCTCATTGCATTGATGAGAAAATGTTATAGAGTCTTTGCATGCTCTTATGATGATTTGAAGGCACATAGAGAGGATTTGTTCCAACATGAGATCCTATTGAAACTAGATGTAAAGCCTTTTAGACCGAAGCAAAGGCCAATTAACCCCACACTGGATCCACCCCACATTGGATCCAAAAATGCAACAATAATTAGCCAAGATTAGAAATGGAGGTATCATCAAACCTATCAAGCATTCCACTCGGGTTTCCAACTTGGTTCCTACCAACAAGAAAAATGATGATATCATGCTATGTGTAGATTTTAGGAACCTCAACATTTTGTCTTTAAAGGACAATTATCCTATGCCAAATATGGAAGCTATGCTGCAAAGGATGATTGGATGTGAGCTTTTGTCTATGATGGATAATTTCTCTAGCTACAACTAGGTCAAGGTCAAGTTAGAACAATACAATACTGCTTTCACAACTCATTGGGGAACATATGTTTATGTTTGAATGTCTTTTGAGCTGACAAATGTAGGAGCGACCTTTTAAAGGGCAATGGATGTAGATTTCTCGAACCTAATCAATGTCATCATGGTGGTGTATCAAGATGATTTGATAGCCTTTTCAAAAAAGGAGGAGGAGCATTGAAATCATCTAGAGAAGATCTTTAAGGGATGCTTGGAGTATGGAATTTCCTTAAACTTGAAGAAATGCATGTTTGAAGTCTCAATGGGAAAATTTCTAGGACATATAGTGTCCATAGATGGAGTCGGGATTGACCCAGAGAGGGTAGTTGCTATTGATAAAATCCCTCAGCCTAAAATAGTCAAAGGTATTCAATATTTCTTTGGGAAGATTAACTATGTTAGATTATTTGTACCTAATTTTGCTGAAAAGACAAAAGCCATATCCAAAATGCTAAAGAAAGGACAAGGTGTAAAATGGAATGAGGAGCCCATTAGACCATTCAAAGACATCAAAGAGGAAAGTAAGCAAGCTCTAGTGCTTGCTTCACCTGATTTTTAAAAACCATTCTAGTTGTTTTCCTTCGCATCTTTCCACACAATTGTTGTTGTTTTACTGTAGAAAAATCCAGATGGTTTTGAACAACCAATCTCCTTTTTTAGTAAAACACTTCAAGCTACAAAATTGAAATATGATGTCATGGAGAAGAAATCATATGCTTTAGTCAAAGTTGTTAAACAATTTATGCTATATTTGGTAGGAGCTATGACTAAAGCCTATGTACCTCATTCATCTGTCAAGGACATCTTTACTCGTCAAGAAGAAATAGGTAGAAGATACAGATGGATAAACAAGATTCAAGAATTTAATATTGACATTCAAATCACCAAGTTGGTCAAAGGGAAAGGTTTAGCTTGACTGATGATATAATCCAACTTGGAAGTTGTCCAGGTAAATCATCTTGAAGTTCAAGAAGGATGTGTATTATAAAACTCACTATGGTATAAGGATGTTTTGTATTACTTGCACCAACCGAATTTCCACAAGTATATGACAGAAAGTATGTTCAGATTGGAATCTCTCCATCCTAAAGTGTTAATAGTTTTTTTGGTTGTTTTTCAATTTCTCTCTGTCAGTGGGTGGTATCAGTTTATGTATACCTAGTAATAGTTTGCAATCTGCTATCAATATGCCCTGCGTGGCAATTTTGATGGCTCTATAGACCCTGCGTGGTCTTTTTTGGAAAAAGCATTAGAAATCTAACTATTTGGAAGACAAGGAAAGGACTTTGTCATTTTGGCAAAGCTAAGTTGTATGATATTAATACTTTAATATAAATATCTATCTCTTATTCATAAAAAAAAATGTTCAGATTGGAAAGGAATTATTTTGGAAAAATAGAGATGGTGTTTTTTTAAGGCACTTGGATAAGAATGAGTCTAAAAAAGTGTTACATGAGATGCATAATGGGAAGTGTGGTGGTCATTTCATGGCTAAAACAATAGCCAATCAAATCTTGCATGTTGGATACTAGTGGCTACTCTCTTTAAGGATGCACATAGAACAATAAGGAAGTGTGATGCATGTTAGATATTTGTAGGAAAGTTGAAAGGGTCGGCGGCTCTGCCTTTGAGACGACTACTAGTTGAGTCTCCTTTTCAACAATGGGGTATAGATTCCATTAGAGAGATTGCCAAGGGGTCAAGTGACAGATTCAAATGGATATTAGTAGCCACTGACTACTTTACAAAGTAGATTGAAGTTGTTCTCACTAGAAAGGCTACAAGCAAGGTTGTGATTGATTGTGTTGGATCGTATTGTCACAAGATTTGGAGTTCCCAACAAGTTGATCACAAACAACACAATGTGTTTTAGATCATCAGAATTTAATGATGTCTACACTAAATATGGGATTAATTATGTTGGTAATTAAGCTGTCTCAACCTTTGCAAGTTCCTAGTGTTGTATTTAAATTTATTCAACACTATGTTGTAGGATCCCATGTTGACTTGGCATAGTTTTGCCATGTGTCAGCAACTTGTGTACATGCATCAAGATAAATTTTGGTGACTTTGTCAGTTGTGGTTTCCCCCCAAAATAATTAACGAGGGAGTGCAGGTCGCAGTACCCTATATTTAATAAAGGTGTCAGCAGTTATTTTGTTATTGGCCGACATGGATATATTGACATTGGATAATCACCAGAGAGACTTGATAAATAAGTGACTACAGAATGTGAAAGGTCATGAGATGCGAATAAGAATCGACATTGTGTACTCTTGCAAGATCTTCCATTGCAAGTGTGTTGTAATGATCTTTTGATTTGATAATACATTGTGCAGGTTTTGGAGTGTGGGATTTTTTACTTGTAAGGGTTTTCCCCACGTATATCTTGTGTTGTGAGTTTTGTATTTACATTTGGATGCTATTATTACCTTTATGTTGATGTGCATCTTAATTTGTAACTATAAAAGTTAAAATTTGCATAAATCTTTCCTCAATAGATCAGTGTAGGAAGCATTTCCGCATACCTTATTTCCTTTCAAATTTATCCCATTTGTCTCTGTTGGGACAGGAAATTTTTGAATTTTTTCTATATTCTTATCTACACCCCTGTCCAACTAAATTAGAACATTATACCCCCAAAATCATAATAACAATTGATAAATTCCATAAACATAACATGATTTGTATGATAAGATCCATATCACAACTATTTGTCTCACCTCCCAAACCATAATATGAAAAAACCTTCAGATATTTGATTTCGGCAAGACCTCGATTTTTTCATACCGACCCATGTTCCATTTGAAGCAAACTAGATGTGTATCGGCATGAGGAGTAAGGTCGGAATGAGAATTTCAAGAATATCTGATAAAAGAAGTGATGCCGATGACCCCTTATTGGAAGGAGAATCCCCAGTCACACCAAATTAATCAAATACAAGGACCATCAGGATGAGAAAACATTGTCAGAAAATACTCCAAACATTCCCCCGACAGCGTAGATCACACCGATGGGAAAATTTGATAAGAGTCTTATCGAACAATTCAGAGAACGGATGGAACTATCAACTCATCGAGAAGAAATGCAAATCGGAACAAGAAATTAATGTTTCTTTGACCTTATGATGTCTCAGCGACCATAAGGCAATTTCGGCCAAAGTCACACCAATATATATATGAAGGATATAACTCATCGGCAAAAGGAAACAGATCGGAGTAGGATTTATGCGTCATGTCGAATCTATAGTCACAATGACAAAGGATCTCAGTGACATCTGACTATGATCATTCCGATGAATAATGAATAGAAAGGGAGGCGTCAGGGAAACAACTAGGATCGGATAAATTGAATGAAGTCATCCCGATAGCATATGTTGTTCCGATGAAGACACTAACTACACACATCGATGAGACTTGTCTGACAGGTCATAAAGACAAGTGATATCGGTATCAATTTCTTGGGTCTTACTGATTTCACTAACCTGCCCTATAAAGAGAAGTCGATAAAACATTTCCACAAGACTCATACCGATATAAATAATTAATATCAGAGGGATTTGAAATATCAGAGTAGGATGCTATTCTCACAATGATAGTGTAAGTCAAGCCGACAGCAGCTCCTATGCTCATTCTTATATCGGATAGACCTTGAAACGTCTTGCCGATACAAACATATATATGCTTTCATGAAAAGTGACATCGAGGAGATAAAACAAAGGGTCACAGCGATTGAGTCATCTACAAATATTCACGCCATAAGAAGCATTTAGATCGCACTAACATTACAAAAGTCCTGTCAATGAAGGATGTTATGACGATGTGACATTTCACAACGATTATGGACATTAATGCACTGGAAGTATTAATTACAAGCCAAGAAGAAATCCCCTGAAAGGTCATTCTAAATCATTGCAATTGTGTTCAAATGAATTGTCTGAGAAAAGCACGCAAGTAGAAATTTGGAGGAGAAAACGAAGGAATTCAGTGCTCATCTCAGGTAGACACATAAAACTCTGTGTGGTCAATTACAATTTGTATTTGCTATTCAGAATTATAATAAATGGACACACCAGTAAAGGGCAAGGGTAGAAAACAATAAGGTGAAACCAGTAAACCTAAAAAATATAAAACTGATAAAGGTCCTGATGAAAAGATTAAAGAGAGAAAACTAAATTAGGATTTGATAGATCAATTTCCTGGGTCTACCCCTAAAGCCCGAAGGTCTGCACAACTCAAGGTGGAGGTAGAGAAGTTAGAAGATAAATGCAAATACCTGGGAAATGTATGGACACCAATCAGAGGCTATGAATTGTTTAAATTCCATTATGATAGAAGATTTAGAAATGTCCCAGTGTCTAATCCGTGGCATTTGAATTTGGGTAAATTGGTCATCCCGGATGTGTTTGTGAATGTGGAACTCCTAAAACTCTTGGCTAAATATTACGATCCCAGCCTCAAAGCCATATGCAATCCACAAGGAGAGCCTATTATACACTTATCCAAAAATGCCATTTGTGAAGTATTTGATTTGGATGACTTGTGTACACTTCCCATAGTATATGAGGATTTAGACAAAGAATACTAGAGGATGGACACCACATACAATGGATGGAGATTGCTTCTCCACAGGCCTAGGGCAGAGGGAAAAATAGTACCTTTTGATGACAATGATGGACCTCCATTCCATGTGTCCTTGTTTGAACCTTATATGCAATACACATATTATTCCATTGGCCAAGTCCTAGGGTCAGAAGTTCCTGATTTCATGACAATTCCATTAATGGTGATAGCAACTAACATCTGATGTCATAATGCTAGGCAATTTGACTATGCTTCTTATATTTTCAGAAAGATTGATTCTAGCTTAATTGCAATTAAGAACAATGCCCCAACAGTTTCTTTTGAGCATTATTCACTCCTCGTGTACATGGTATTATACTATGGCCAGGAAATGGGAATATGGCCAAATGAACTCATAATTGCTCAAGTTGACAAAGGGGACAAAAGTTGCCTATGCAGATGTGGACAAGGGTACAGGATAGTAGGTTTGCCCACTCCAGTTACATTCATTTTGAAGAATATTTTGTAAAAGTGTTGTATAGATACTTTAATCATCCCTGTGAATATGCATTGTCAGATGAAATAAAAAGGTTTCTCAGACCAAAAGACTTTGTGGTCCCCCAACTATCACCCACAATTGGGGAGATTAGTATTGCTTTGAGGATTCAACCATGGTTAGAATTTATGGTTTTGAAGATACCCCATTTTAATTGCCCAAGACAGTTCCTGATAGGATTGCTTACTTAGAGATAGTCAGACAAATGAATTGTTCTAATGTGATGAACTTAAGTGCCTATGACAAACAATCCTTCATGCCTAGTACTCTGTGCTTCAGGGATTTTATTGTGGTGTCTAAGGAAGGGTATGGTCTCATCAGGGATAATTTAATGCATTACAACATGAGGTGTGCTGAGGCAAGAAAAGGATTTGATCCTGAGGGTTTCATTGATTTTTCTAGAAGAAAACAAAATCTCAGTGGATATACACATATTCCATATCCACATGATGATATTATTAGGAACATGGAAGAAGCCGAAGTTGAATTGGTAATTGAAAAATATAATAGAGAACTAGATGAGAAAAAAAATAACTTTCAGAAATAGAGTTGTTGTCTTCTAGTGATGAGGAATTCACGGGAGAAGAGGAGCTCCATGAACAGACAACTAGAATCTCTAGATGAAAAATGGAATGTTATCAACTTCCTAATAGAGAGCAGGATGAAGAGGGGCCTGGTGATGAGGATCCCAGACAATTAGCATATGATTCTTTCATTGCAGATGATCAATTTATTCATTCTTAGGAATTTAAATCATTTTTGTATAAATGTAAAGGAAAAGAACTCAGAAAATCAATTGATGATGTCACAGCTGATAATGAAAAACAATTAATGGATGTGTTAAAGACAACAATAGATAATGAGTTGAGGGTTATGACTCCTAACAAAGGCAGACAGTTTCTTAGAGGAGCGGGTGTCATGATATTTCCTAGACTTGACATAAATTTTGCCTTGGTGTTTGATAGTTTCTTGCACAATACTGATGACAAATACAAACTCACTCCTAAAGGTGTCACATAGATATACATGGGTACCAAGTATAACAATGATGAAAACTCACTCATGATATGGGCCTTATACCCTCCTCATAAGAAGACTTCCATTATAGATACTGAAAAAACCTTTGGGCATGTTATGACTTTGAAAGCAGGAGAAATTGATCCTTTGATTACTGCAGACATTGGTATAAATGTTGCAAAACTAAATAAAGCAAAAACTCAAATACTAATCAAGGAATGAGATGCATATAAACTGAGTTATGAAAGATTGACAAAGGAAAATGATTTCCTAAAAGATACTGTCAAGAATGCCTTTGGAGGATCAATTAAAATAATAACTCAAGGAGAGAGTTCACAAAGTGCCCAGTCACCGTCTGTCGATCAAATAGCCCAGGTTCAAATTGACACACTTGTAGCAGTACTACAGAATAGGCATATTAATATGATGCATTGGATGAATAAATTTTGGGATGTCTACTCTGAGAATCATAAGGTTATCCAAGAACATGAGAGGTTAAATAACAGGCTCCGAGAGAAACTCCATGAGATACAGAATAGGGATACTCCTGATAGTACAGGTATCTCCAGTGCCAAATATTTGATCGAACAACATAAGAAATATCATGACCAGCTTCAAAATGATGCCAAGGAATGTGTTGAGGCTTCAAAGGAAGGTGTACCTATGTTGTTCAGAAATGATAAGGAGTTGAAGAGCAAAGATGAATGGATTAAAGAATGTTAGGTAATATTACAGGAGGCTTTAGAAGCTCTCAAATATAAAGACTCAGCATTTGGGGAGGCCTGCAAGCATTTGAAAAATATGGTGATGATAGATGTGATTACAAGAAATGCTATAGAATTTGCTGATACACATCGGAGCCAAGAGTACCTGGATCATGTTGCTCAGATATACCTGTGGCTTAGCAGAGCTTAGGGTCATTATCTTTGTTATTATTATGTTAATCCTTTTAATTCTCAAAAGATATTTTGAAGAGTTATGTCTCCTCACAAATATTTCTATATAAGTTGGACATATGATGATCAATCATCATCAGTAGTAGGAGATAATAGAAGAAATCCATAATATTTAAAAGACCATGTTGCATATATTATATTGAAGAAGTTAATATGAGATCTTTGATTATGTGGCTCTATATTGACATCAATTGTTTGTTGAAATTACTTAGTTATTTGGTTGTCTCCAGTTTAGTATTTCTTTATTAATCAAATTAATGTATCAAGTATATATTTAATTTGTCAATGCACATTTGTTGTATTTGTGTGATTTGATTAATTGGTTTCCTTAAAGAGGAATTAAAAATCCTTCTGGTCAGTCACAGTAATCTGGAAGTATTGATTTGGATCACTAAGAAGAACCACATTATTAGGATTGGCATTCTATCTCCAAGTTGATATTATCTGCTGTTCTTGCATAGTTCATTCAATGGGTTCCTTTAAGAAAGGATTAAAATTCCTTCTGGTGAATAACAAGAAACCTGATTGTGTCAGTTGGATATTAACAAGAGTATGTCAATCATTTCCCTGCACGTTTATACAAGTTATAAATCATAGTATTGTGCCAAACAGTTAGAGTTATTGCCCAATATAAGCCACTGGTCTCAGATTTTCATTTGACCCTGTTTACCTAACAAGGCACTAGTCTTATCTCGATGAACATCATTTAGTTTTATTCAAAACCCATCTATTAGTTGAGCATAGTTATAAAATTTACCTTGATATTGCTTATACAATTTTTACCAAATCATCTTTCATATATTAGATATAGAACTAGTTAGCAAGCTTTCATCTATTCCACACCATTTGCCACTGTGGGTAGATCCATTAACTTAGTCACAAAACTTATGCTCATTTAATCTGCCTTAATTTTCAAGGTCTACCCACCTAGGTCTAGCAGTACCTAAAGTACAGGGAGTCATTAACCATATAGGTTAACTCCGTTGCATTAGTTCAAAAATGTTGCCAATCTGATCATAGAGTCTAGCATCCTCTTAGGATTTGCAACCTGCATTTTTGAGACCTAACAGTCTCCATACCACCCACAAGGAAATGGACAAGTAGAATCAAGAAATAAGAGACTAATGAAGATTATGTAAATAATGCTAGGAAAGAACAAGAAGGCATGGGATTCTAAGTTCAGATCAGCTGTCTAGGATGATCGAGTTACCACCAAGAAATCTATAGGGAAATCACCATTTGAGCTCGTATATGGAATATATGTAACATTACCAATCAACAATTAGATTCCTATGTATCAGTTTATGCAAGAGCTCAATGATGAGCTTGCCAATGCCATCACTAAGAGAATCAATCAATTGGCTGAATTAGATGAGAAAAGAAGGGAGCTCAATGTTGTGAGTATTATGAAGCAACAACAAGTGAAGTATTTGTTTGAAAAAATAGCTTGCTCAAGGAAATTTAAAATTGGAGATATGTTTTTAATGTGGAATGCAAGAGTTTAAGATAAGGGAAACATGGTAGATTTGATCCTCTATGGATTGGTCCTTATGTGATTGAAAATTCACATGGAGAGGACTCATTTCATTAAGAATGTGAGTGGAGAATTTCAGGAATTGACTATGTATGGAAAATTCCTGAAGCATTATTTCTCGTGATCTTCAACTCATGTTCTGTGCACATTAGTTTAGGTTTTCTATTCCTATTGTGTGTCTTGCATATTCATGGTTGTTTGTGACCCATGGTGAAGTGTGTGTGTGTGTGTGTGTTGTTGTTTTTCCTCCCGAAGTTCTTCTAGATACTCACTATGTCCCACTAGAATATATGTCCCCAAACATGAGCCACTATTAGAAATGTTCCTAAAATTTTCCTATGTTTCATCCTCTAGGGGTTTTCGTAGAGCAATGTGCTAGGGTTTAACCCTTATTATGTTCAAAATCCTCAATATGTCGAAGTCTTTTCCTTGGCTGTGTCATGTTTTGTTGTTGACTAGTTTGATCGATCACAATTCACTTAAGTCATCACCCAAGCCCCTTGTCATCGTTTGTTAACCAACCCTTTCAATTGAGTTACCCATTGTCATCCATTGCTACAAGTTTTAGTTATCTTGTGTTATCATTTTTATCTTTTGGCGCATGTATGAGTTAGTGTACACATGTCCAAGCATTATTGCATCACAAGGTTTCAATGAAGTGCACTCTCACTTCCTCGATTCCCTTTACGTTTGTGAGCTTGCGCGGTGATAACACGTGTGATGATAGTTGCCAATTGATTCAAGTGATTCACTTAGAGGTGGTCCTTTCCAGGTGGAGTTTTCTCATTTCAACATTAAATTTCCTTCACAACACATTCTCAATGGTTGGGCCTGTCTTTTCATTTGTGATATGCGAAGCCCTACCACTAAACCTTCACTTTATGGGTGTAATCCATGTGGCCCATTTTATTGAATTACACATAAATGTATGCATCACAAACTCAAAAGAACCTATCATATCCAAGTTTGCACTATGTGATGGATGTCTTTTAAGAAAATATGACTTGATTTTAAGTCCTTGTTGAAATTAGATTGGGCCACATGTCAACTCTTAGGCCAGGAGGGTCGATATGTCTCTACTTAGAACAAAGAAGTTGATGCTTGTCAACAACCTTTTAAATAATGAGAAATTTCACGTGCATTATTGATCTGAGTTGTAATCGACGAGCAAAATTTAAAACTCTCAATGGTCATGCCACCCAAGGACTATAGCACATAGGAGCATTAATCAGGAAGGTGGTGGGGCTTTATGCGAACTAACTTGATTTTCCAAAAGCATTTTCACATAATCTACCCTAGAATTGTAGACGATGAACTATGTTGTCATCCCCCTGGTGATGATTAACATCCAGTGGAGAATTGCAAAAGAGAGAAAAAGGAATTATGTGTTTCTAAGGCACATCATAAGGTACATACTATATAACTGTTTGAATTCATTTTTTTGAAAGAAGGATTAGGGCTTTTCTAATTGTATTGAGAATTATCGGGTAGGGTTTGCATTTGTGAGGAAAATTCACTAAAAATAGTTGATATCTAAATGTCTATGACCATTTCAATTACCACTATGAGTCAAGCTTTAATCCAGTCAGGTAGGCCCAAAAGGGGTTTAGGCCAGGAAATTATTGACTTATTATTTGACTATTCAAATAAAACCAAACTGGCTCAGGGCACTGGTATTTTATCTCAGAGATTAGAGGATAGGAAGGAGGGTATTAGAGACCCAATTATTCCTTAGATGGGATGGGATTTGTTCAAATATTGCTATGCTCGTGTTAATGATTGAGTCCCAATCTCAAATATTTGATGATTCAACTTAGGGAAGCTAGTTGTCCCTAATGTCTATGTGAGCCCTAAACTAATATGTTTCAATTTGAACCCCCAAGCCAATGTCAAGATTGATTCAAAAGAACTATGCCAAGAATTCAGAAGGGACAAACACAATTATAAGGTGAAATGGTTACCTCAACATAGGAGAAAGGGACTGAAGGACATTTGCTCTAATGAAATGGAACCCTTCGATGGTTCCCTATTTCGTGATTGTTTTAGAAACACATATATGGCTTTGTGTCAGGTTTTAGGGGTTGATTATAAGATATAGATGCATGTTGATTTGATGATGATAACAGTTGACATCCAACACTGGAATGTAAATACGTTGTTTGACTATGCATCTTTTATAGCAGTGAAGATTCACTAGGGGCTGGTTGATCTCAAACAATGTGTCTATGCTTATCACTTTAGGTGGTACTCCATATTATGCCATATGCTTTTGTATCAGGGGAGGAAATGGGATTCTTCTCCGAAGGTAGATAAAAACCATGAGATGGCACACCCATGCAAATTCAAATGAGAACCCACATATGGGATTCCCACTGTCAGACATCTGATTACTGTATTTTTGAAAGTTTTTTTGTGAGAAGAATCTTGAATGTATCCGGGTATGATATATGGAGGTTGTTTGGTACTTTTATGAAGTTTTTGAGACCTAGGGAAATTGATCCTGAGGGTAATTGGAGTCATAACTTTGTTGATTGGTTCTTCCATAATGAGTACACCATAATCAGGGTATAAGGAGTTGAAGTAGAACCACACTTGTTGCCTATGTTTGTGCTAGATAGAATTGTATTCTTGAGGCAATGTGGAAAATGAATGAGTCAGATAAACTTCAATTGAGAAACATAAAGAAAGGGTCATTTCTACCTCCTACCATTAATTTCTCTGACTTCTTAGTCACTACCAAGGAGGGGACCTAGATCAATTAGAGAGAAAATTGATACGGTAGGTCTAAAGAGAAGAAAAGGTGTGAAGATAAGGTCTACCCTGAACATCATATTGACTAGTTGAGAAGGTTAGTGGGTAGGTCGAGATACAACCACCAATTCAACCCCATTGCAGATCTTATCAGAAACCTTACATCCCCAATGGAAATCACAAGAAGTAAAGAGATATGTGATAAGAATGTAGCATGTGAAGAAAGAAAGAAGGAATTGGTTCCTACATACAAAGGAGCATTCCACAACAATGTAGACTCGTTGGCAAGAATGGAAATGATCATAAGCAGTATAGATATCTTAGGGGTGATGCCTGAAGAAGGTGTACCAGATGTTAAGCCTATTTTACACCATGCCCTATTTATTCAAGCCCCACTTATGCAGGCTCCAACCATGAGCTTTATGGAGAGTGATGAGGGAAAAGATCTTGGTAAAGTTGAAACATAGGGTGTGGTTCCACCTCTGGTAGATTATGATGTTACTGAGTGTACTGGTGAGATTAATATTGAGCATTAAGATATATTGTAGGCAATTCCTTCTCCAAGGAGACCAAGCATGGCTTATTTCCCTTGTGAGAGAACATTGTTGAATCTTGCAGAAGGTGACCAAATATTTGAGGATGTTAGGACTTTGGCTTGTCAAGAATTCCTCTTTGACGATGATTTTATCAAAACAAATGCATTCAAAACATTGTTCATCAAGGCTAAAATGAATGTAAATGTGCAAATGAAGATGGATGTCTCTCAACAAGTGGAAGAAGATAGAGAAAGACGAGTAGTATAGAGAATATAAAAACAAATTGAGTCTCTTTTAGACATTTTTTAGTTATAATTGAGTTTTATTCACTAGTGATGGCGATTAGAAGCATTAGGCAGTTAGGTTGTTATCTGTATCGTGAAGGGCCTAGTCTGTGCAAAATGAAAAGGTATGAGTCATGTAACTATGAATTACATAACTGATATGGGAGGATCTGGAAAGATAGCAATCTACTTCCAGACTTAAGTTTTTTTTTGCAATTTAAATTTTTGTTTAGTTATTATTTCATTTATTTGATTGTAATAAGTTTTTATTGTTTATTTTTTAATATCATTATAACACATTTAATTTTTTTAGTTTTAATTTTTTAAATTAGTTTATGTGACATTTTTTTTATCGATAAATTGTGGTCAAGGAAAGAAAAATAAAATAAAATAAAATGCATTAGACCCATGAACAAGGGTGCAGGAAAAAAAGAAAGTGAATCCATTTAGAACATATAGAATCCTCAAACATTATCTTTTGGTTCTAGTTTTGAATGAGAGCGTAGAATTATTTTCTCTATTGTTGATGTTTTTCACCTTCTTGCTTTTCTTGGTCACTATGGTCCACTCATCAGAATCTCCTTGATAGGGCACTAATCCCATTTTTGAAGCATCAATACTTTTAAGTTGAATCAGAATCTCAATTTGCACACCTATTTTAATTGGTTTATCATTACCTGTGACCTCTAATGCTTGTTATTATGCATCAAGTAGTATAACCATCTCCATAGAAGATGTAGAGCTATCATTTGGAGCAAAAGTCACCTTTGAAGGAATATGCTTTGTCGCTTCCTTGGAGACCACTGGAGCTTTATCAAGCATACCATCAACAATCAAGTGTTGTGGAAGAGCTTTTTTCCGCCAAGAGCCTTGACCAACCCAAGCCTCTTTAATACTGGGGTAGTCCACAACAACATGTCTAGTATCAAAACACCTACAACAATGAAAGGGAAGTCCCTCATAGTCCAAGGCTTGAGTCAAACTCTAATTTTCTACTTTTAAAATAATTTCCGCATGGAGATCTTTTGAAATATCTAATCCAACCAAAATCGAAGTGAAGGTTGTGTGGGTGAAATTGGAAGTATCTATATCTGCTGTTAGAAAGCTTCCCAATGAGTTTCCAATAGCTTCCAAACATAAAACAATCCAAAACTGAAGTGAGAGATTTGGGAGGCATACCCAAACTGACATAATAGCAAAAGATTCTGATGTGGGGTTAAAATTAGGATGCGAAAGTTTCAACATGAGTGCATGTTGACCCTAGATTTAGAGGTAATTGCAAAATATACTATTTCGATCTTGAATCTTATTGAAAACCATGACAAAAAAGTCGTGAGCTAAAGGATATATTTCAATATTACCTGTCAAATAGGGGTGTCGGTTGTCAATCAACCATTTGTGCAGATCTGAAAGGATAGGGTGAAGATGATTAAATCTACAAATTAATCCATTTGCCTCAAAAAATCTTCACATTCAAAGATTTCATCTTTAATCACTTTGCCAAGTTCCAGAATGAGGGGATTTTCTACTCATTGCATTGGCTTGGCTTTCACTTGGTTTAACCTAGATCGATTAGTCTCATAAGCCACCGTGAACTGAGCATCCACACCCTTATTAGGGCCCATTGAATCGTTGCGACCGGAGAGTTTGTAGGGAGAAACCCTAAATGAGATGTTGCAAAAATCATGTTTCCCATTCTTAACAATCCTTTGTGAAGCCCCCAAAATCTATGTTTCCATCCAGACCCATTGATTATTTGGCATGCCCTAGCTTTGGCATTTTTCGGTCCATACTTCTCCTCTAAGCTAGATTTAGGCACAACATCCCGAAAGGATTATCGCCATGGGCAGAAATTTCGCTTGTGATCACCCTCAACAACATCGTCTACGCATGCCCTAGCTACTGCAAAAGCCACAATCTCTGTAGATGGAGTCACAACCAGATCAACAACATTCTACAAAGAAAGAACCCTTTTTGTCACCGAGAGCTTTGACGTATTTGTGAGCTATGAATGACAGTCTATTTTTAGTTTATGAGACATTTTATTATTTAATCTTTTTTATAATTATTTAATTGTAAAAAAAAGGGAAGTTTTGTATTGAATTCTTCGTAAATCAAAGTTAAATATTTAAATCATTAAATTATTTTTCTTTTAAAATTAAATTAAAAATTTACATGAAAATTATAAAACCTCTCTTATTTTTATTGATGTTTGAGTTAGGCTTTAGGGATCCATATCCCCTAAAAATAAAGATAAAAAATCAAACCAGCTGCTCATAATTGAGGGCTATTAATATACTATTTTTCATTACTATGAGCCATGATAACTGGCTGAATTACATAGGAAAAGGTTTTAACTACTTATCTGATTACATCATTGACTTATATACATACTAAAACACTAGGCAGAGGCTGGCTATCCTCCTTAATCTTCTCCTAAGCCCACTGAGTCTTCTATTTCAACTTCCTCCACGCACTCGTGCCCTTCCGATTGCATTCAATTTATCCTCCAAGCCACCACGCCACACCAAACGAATGAAGACCCTCTCCAACTCCTTGGTGGAGTCCTTCGATTCTTGCAAATCCAAACAAAAACCTATGAACATGGCAACTATATTCGTGTTGACCTTATATTTCTGATGCTGATGCATGAACATGTCTCCCAACACCATTTCAATGGTGAACAAACCTAATTGAGATTGCACTTTAAAAACATTTCTCAACCTTTGTTCTATGATGCTTCCCCTAAAGGCCATCTGCCTCTTTCACCCACCCAGAGTGAATGTTGCTTCCATTTTGCCCACAAATCACCGCTGGTATAATGCCACTCCATTGAGCTATAGATAGTAAATCGTACCCCTTCCCTATCACTTTAGTTCTCGCTCCCATCATCCACCACCTCACTGCTTCATGGGAATTAAATGATTACCGTCCCTTCTCCACTATTCTCATGCTCATGCTCGTCTCCCAGACTGTGGAATGATTAAACCCTGCCTTCAGCTCACCACCTTACCAAACAATTATTAGCTGGCTTCATATCTCATTTCAATTGAGTCATCCCTTCCATGTAATCTTCCTTACCAACAAGGTCTATCTTACCTCTCCTATTCCTTCTAGTATTTAAAATTGAATCAAGATCTGGGAACCTTTCGGTCCACTCCTCTACCTTGTTGCTAATTTTGAGGTTATCTTCCATGTCAAAGGCAATGTTAGCTAGTCTATTAGCTAACTTGTTTCCTTCTATATAAGTGTGGCTTATTCTATAGTCCTGAATTTTTTTCAATAATTCTACTGCTCTCCTCAATATATTATTAAGCCTCCAATTTGGGGTTTCCTTGTAGCGTAGAGCATTAATCGTGATCATAGAGTCTCCTTCGACATGAATTCTTCTTAGTTCGAAAGACAACCCCAATTGAAGTCTCATAATTAAAGCTTGAAGCTCTGCTTCATTATTTGTATGAAAGCCTATTCCTTTAGCTCCTAGCCCTATAAGCTCCCCTCCTTCATTCTTGATAACACATCCTAGACTTGCTTGAGCCAGATTACCATGCGATGCCCCATCAAAATTGAGTTTTGGCCATCCAGGATCTAGTGGGATCCATCTTATCATCTTTCTCTCCATGGAACTTTGATTGCCCTGGCCATCCCCATTAATGGGGGAAAACCTCTCTTTATTTTTTAAAACACACACACACACACACACACACACACACACACACACACACACACACACATATATTAAAATGGTAATTTAATTTTTCATTTACCTATAATTACATTTTATTTAGTTGAAATTTACTTTCTAATTCAAATCTTAATTAATTTTTAAAATTTTAAAATTTTGGGTGAAATTTACTTTAAAATTTTAAATTTAATTCTAAATGTAAGTTTAATTTGAAATTACTTTAAATTTAGTTTAATTTTTTTATTAGTGATTTTTTTTACCAAAGCTATGAACCAATGAGGTTGAACATGGGGACCTCATCCCTAGCATGGACACCTAACATGAACACTGGTGGTTCAACCTGCAAGCTCATTAGCCTAGCGAGAGCTTTAAGCCCATGAGCTTGTTAGCCTAGCAGGGGCCCTATGAGGATGCAAGGCATGTGAGGTCATCAACCCAACGAGGCTCAAGGCCTGCAAGCACGTTAGCTTAACAGGGGTTTGAACCTTGGTGACAAGGATAACAATGCCATGATTTAACCATCACATTATGCTATGAACAACTAAATTTAATTTAATTTTAAATATAAGTTTAAATTTAATTTAAGTTTAGTTATTTTAATTTTAATTTTTTTAGTGCTGAAAGGGGAATTTTTAGCTTGGTTCTAAACCAGGTGAGGCCACAAACAGGGGACCTCATTCCTGACATGAACACACTACATTAACGTGAACGGTCCAAACCTGCGAGCTCAGCACCCCAGCAGGGGCACAAAGCCTGCAAGCTCAATGACCCAACGAGGGTTTAGAGCATGAAGTCAATAGCTTGAACGCTAGCTACTTCAACGTGAACAACTCAAACCCGTGAGCACAACCTAGTGAGGGCACAAAGCTTGCGAGCATGATAACCCAGTGGGGCTTTGATCCTTGGTGGCAAGGATAACAACACCACAATTTAACCATCACATTGTGCCATGAATGACAAATTTAAATTATGTTTAAACTCAAATTTAATAGTTAATTTGTTGGGTTAGGATGCCCAACCTTTCACTTCAGTTCCGACTCAACTCCTATAGTGAGGCTATAGGTAAGTATTTGGGTCCATTTTTGTTAGTTGATCCTACTACCACAAACTTCACCCACACAACCTTTTCTCATATTCTTGTGGATTTAGATATTTCTAAAGCTCTTCCAGCTGACATTGTTGCAAGTCAAAGATCATATGTGGATACAAGTCCTAGACTACGAAGGGCTCTCCTTTCAATGTTGTTGTTGCTTCGAAACTAGTCATGTGGTTGCAAATTATTCTCAATCCAAGCATAAGATCAATAATATGACTTCTTGTTGGTGAGTTAGTCTTGATCTCTTCACTGTTGAAGCTAGTTTTACTCCTAATTCTCAAACTGATTAACCTACCCTATTCGTGGGTGAACCTGATGCTCTTATTATTGCAACACCTCCTAAGAACACATTGGGTGGGCTTGTTGATGTGTGTCCAAATTTACCATTGATCCAGTGGCTCCTATTTACTAATGATGTTAGCTATTGTTGGGTTCGCCTCAACTCCAACTATTAGATCATGTTCATTGTCTTTTGACATTGTGCTTGTGGATGACTCTAGCCCTTGGATAGTTGTTCAGAATAAGAGAAGTCATCAAATAAAGTTATGTCTAGATCCCCACTCTTAGAAAGGAGGGGGGAGGTCTACTATGGAGGGTTTAGAAACTATGTAGGCCCTATGAGCGACTATGTTGGATTGATTGTGCTGCTAGTTGTCTTGTGAGCTTGTTGGGTTTCAACTTTGTGTCAGCTTTGCCTCAACCTTGTCTCGGCCTTGCTTTGTGTTTGTTTCCATGATGGAATTTTATAATCCAACACTCCCTTTTAAAGAATTGGGTAGTAGTGGTATTAAACAAACATTATATTAGTTTAGTCATGTAAAAAAATTGGGCTAAAATGCTTCATACAACATTAAATAGCTCATGACTTCACAACTAATTGTCATAGGGTGTGTTGCCAACCTACACAACTCCTAACAATGATGGTTTATATATGGCTACATCACACAACCCTCACCTCATGAGCTGCTCTTCAACATGGTTCATCATCCAACCGTAATGACCAATATACTTTAAAAATTCTCCAACCTTCATAAAGTATGTGGATAATTTAATGAAAATGAAATATAAAACAAACTCCCTAACACAAGCTCATTATAGTTAAGACAAACGATTTTTGAAGGGTATTATCGGACAAAAAAAAAGATTTGAGAATTTCACAATTTTCAAGAAAGTTCATATAATTGGCCTATTTGCCAGATAATATGATTTTTGAATATAATCTCTTATAAGGTATGGTTATATTCATGTATTTTCACGTTGTTATGATATATGTTTTGCTATTTATGTAAATGTCTTCGTCAATCTTTATGTATTCAGTGTTTGTATTTGTATTACACATACATTGCAACTATATAAAAGTATATTTCAATAATAAGCAATCACTTAGCATTCAAATACATTCAATAAACTATTCAATGTCTTTAGCAATGTGGATAACACAAAAAATAGATATTTAACATGGCTTATTAAATAATGTATTGTGAAAAAACTATAGTTTTATTTCAAACATACATGCTCTATCTAAAAAGAAAATTATAAATTAGTCATTCTTATGATTAATATTGATTTGTGTCACCGTTGAGTATCTTTGAAAATTGTGGTTACATGCTCTAAAAGAAAATTATAAATTAGTCATTCTTATGGTTAATATTTATTGTGCAATAGTTGAGTATCTTTGGAAATTGCTCTTAACGTTGATAAATTAAAATACTTCTCAAGTTACTTCTTTCTTATAAAATCATAAAAAATCTTTTAAATTGTCACAACCATAAAATTCTTGAAAACTAGGAACAACTTCTAAAGGTACATAAATATTTATAACTTTGCAAAAAATGACTCTTAATAAAATTAAGAAATATAAATATATAGTGCTTGGTTAACAAGACTATAATAGTGCTTGGCTAACAAGACTATAATAGTGCTTGGCCAACAAGACTATAATAGTCATCCAAAGTAGGAAGAAAGGTCTTCCTAAATCTACTTTTGAATCACACACTTGTGTCAAGGGTGTGCGATTTGACATAGCATTGTGTAGGCCTTTGTATTCAATTTCTTTGTTGTGTGTTCTATTAGGTTTTGGTTGTTTTCAACTGTTTCTTCTTTAGTTAGTTGGAGTTCTTGTAGAACTCATTTTGTTGAGTGCTTGTTTATACAAGGGTTTAGGCCCTTTCAAAAACCCATCTTTACCTTTTATCGAAACAAGACTATGATATTTGTACCTATCCACTATTTGATAGCACTTTTAAGTGTCGATGCTAATCATAGAGCTATTGTTTTTCAAATCCACCCAACTAGTCTTCAAATAAAAATAGAAACCCAAACCCCTACTACATCGTAACCCCCTTTGTTTTTCAAGTCCCTTAAACTAGTCTTCAAATAAAAATGGAAGCCCAAACCCCCAATGCATTGTAAACCATTTCCATGAAACCATAGACATTTGTAAACCTCATCCCTCCCAACATGGCCAGTAGTAAAAACATCCAATACACTATTTTCCCCCACAAATTTAAAAATCTATTCAAATCCACACATTTTAAACCTATATGATTTTACATTTCTACTTGCTTTTGTATGTATGTTTAGATATATTGATATATCTATTTATATGCTTTTACTTTCTTCCTTTCTTTTTAATAACATATATTCGTGCTCTTTTCTTTTTGTTTTTGTATTATTTCTTTAGTTTTAGCTTCGTCATTTTATCTTGGCTTGTAGTGATTAGATATGATTTCTTGTTCTCGTATAGTTGGTTCATGTATACATTCATGCATGAGTCTTCTCTCGTTGTCCCTTTTAATTTGTCTACTTGATTATTGTCTTCCCCTTCTTATATAGGACTTGATTTTTATGTTATATTAGTATAGGTGTTTTTATACAATTTTTAACTTATGTTGTTCCATGTGGTGCTTCATCCCCTGTTGCTTGTCTTATTTTAACTTTATTCACTCCGCTCAGCGACTACCCTTCATTTTTCGTTCCCCTGAATTTCCTTTATAAGGCTCAAGTCTGCTATCTATTTTTCAATACTCTCTCCCTGATGATTGATCATTGAGTATGATCCTAAACACGTTGATTCAAAAACATACACAGTGGAATCCAGAAGCACATGCAAACTCATTTTAAACCTATTTAAACTGTTCTGACTACACCAGTTATAACCCATTAATGAACTTCAATTAAAAAGAAACTGAACCCCCTGTTATTCAATTCTTCATTCAGGTTCATATCTTATATAAAGATGAAACAGGTTCCCTGAAAGCTACTTCATTTCCAGAATACTCATGGCGTTTACTGTAAAGGGTACTTACCAGTATATGAAATGTTAAGGGTTTCCTCTTCATCCTCTCCTCAGTTTTCATCCATTATTTTCTCTGCTTCGAAACAAATTGCAGCTGCCCGTCACGCCTTTTCGGCTTTTTGCGGCTCGACCCAGCGACCTGAGGAAGCCAAAAGTGCAGAAAACAACAGCAGCACAGGTTCGAATGTGGTGGAATCAATATACAGCCTGTTGAAGCTAGAAAAAACACCAACATGGAGTTCCGACACAGAATCTGCCCTGAAGCACCTAACACTAACCCTAACACCCGAACAAGCACTGAATGTGATTGCTCGCTTAAATGATGCCGAATCAGGGCTAAACTTCTTCAGATTTACGAAAAATGCCCTAAAGCTTAAGCACACCGCCGCCACATATGACCACCTCATTTCAAGCCTGCGCCGTGCGAGGCTTCCCGAATCTGCAAGGGAGCTGCTGGAAGAGATGAGGAGTGATGGCCACAATCCCACCTGCACGACTTTTATGGCCGTGGTCACGTGCCTCGCGAAAGCCGGTAAGATCGATCAAGCCCTGGAACTTTTTGAAAAAGCCCCGGATTTTAAGTGCAATCTCTCTTTGGTCTGTTACAATGAGGTTTTGAATTTCTTGGTTGAGAAACGCTCCGTTGACAAGGCCCTAGGGTTTTTCAAACATCAACTTTGCAAAAATGTGAGCCCAGATTCTTATTCTTTTAATACACTGTTGAAGGGGTTCTGTAGCGTTGGCGATGTGAGGGAGTGTTTTAGTGTTTTAGAAATGATGAAGAGTTACAGGTGTAGACCTAATGATGTTACAGTGAATACGTTTATAAGTGGGTTCTGTAGGGCTAATAGGGTTGATGAAGGGTATAGATTTTTGAGGGAGATGCGGAATTTGAAGCATTGTAGGCCTAATGTGTTTTCGTATACTGCGGTTATTCGAGGGTTTTGTAAACAGGGGATGTTGGATGAGGCTAAGGCGGTTTTCAATGAGATGATCCAATGTGGAGTCAGACCAAATTTGGTGACTTATAACGTTCTTGTTGATGGTTTCTGCAAAGAGGGTAATGTCGATGAGGCCTATTTGATATTCCGGAAAATGGAGAACAGGGATGTTGTTACTTATACCAGTATGATTGATGGTTTCTGTAAGGCTGGGAAGACAAATGATGCTACTATGCTTTTGCATGAGATGAGTGAGCGGGGCATGGCTGCTAATGTGTATACTTATTCAGTGATGATCAAAGGGCTTTGTAAGGAGAATAGGTTAAGCGAGGCTCTTGATCTCTTGAAACAGATGAAAGAAAGGAGGGTTGTTGGCCAGAGTTTTATATATAACATGGTTATTGATGGTTTTTGCAAAGTAGGGAATGTTGAGCAAGCAAATCAAATTTTTGAAGAAATGCGAGGTAGAGCCAGAGGGTGTGCCCCTGACAAAGTTACTTATACCATTCTGATATATGGGCATTGTATGAAGGGACGGATGGATGAAGCTGTCAGTCTTTTTCATGAAATGTTTCAAGTGAGCTGTGAGCCTGACAAGGTGACTGTGCAGTCTTTGGTAACTTCTCTTGTAAAAGCTTCTATGCTTGATGAGGCAAAGTCTGTAATTCTTACTTTGTTGGATAAGGGCATCACTCCAGAGTTATCCTCATGCAGTTCAATTATTATTAATCTTTTCAAGGAATGGAAGAGGCAAGATACAAAACAATGGACAAAACTTCAAGAGTTGTTGGATAAAGAAGCTAAATTTACCCAACTAAATTAATTGTCAGTGTTATAAAGGTGCATATTATTTGATCCGTGGCCATGTTTGTTTCGAGGTCAGCTCTGGGCATTGTGTGGATGACTCAGAGATGTTTATTTTTGTTATCCTTGAATGCCCTAAATACAGACCTTGCAGTCTGCTTGGTTTATATTACTATTCATCTATTCAGTCATTTAACCCAATGTTATGCCTTTGTTCAAGATCCCCAATAAGTGGGGCTACAATTAATCTTTTGTTTTGGTGTCTAGTTTTACACAAATTCTAATTGAATGTGTGAATTAATGTTTTTTTTTTTTAATTTTATATTAGAGGAATATGGGCTTTAGTAAGCTAACTAATCGCAGAAATGGTGGCTATTGCTAAATTAACATTAGATAGTGGTCATCTTCTATTTTATTTTAATCTAAGAACCAAATAGTTAGCATGTAGTTTTTACACTATAAAAAGGATACTGCTATTTCAAGTTTCTTTTTTCAGAAATTTTAAAAGATACATCCATTACAAGTTTTCACTTTTAGAAATATTAGAACACAGTAAATAGCAGCTTGATGATATACCCTTTTCCAAGATTCCCAATAAACCGGAGTTGCCCTTATAATATCCTTCATGTTGATTAATAGTTTTCCACAAATTGAATTTTGAATGTGAACAATTTTTTTTAATATAGACCTGTCATATGGGGCTTTAATAGATCAGCTATGACCTGACTGGTGGCTACAGCCAATTTATCATTAAATATTGTCAGATGTCACCTTCTGTTTGATTTTTATTTTAAGAACTAAATTGTTAGCATGCATTGCTTGCACTAGGAAAATATACAGCCATTGCTAGTTTCCACATTGAGAAATATTAAGACGATACAGCCATTTTGAGTTGACACTTCTAGAAATATCAAAAGGGCACAGCCATTACTAGTTTCTACTTTTAGAAATCCCTCCAAAGTGCTGTTTGATATGGGTATGGTTTTAACTAAAAACTGCCATGCAGAGAAGCCTTGCCTCACCACATTCACTTCGACACACGCAAGCTAACAGCACTGCCTTCTTGCTATGTGGGCAATAAACTTCATTAATTAAAGAAACATGACAATTTAGAGGCTAAGTTTATCTGATAGAAGGCAAAATTGCAGAGGGATTTGTATTTGTTTGAAGAAAGGAAGTCATAAACAAAGAAAATGGTAATGTCCAAAAGTTACTAAAGTAAACTCAGTATTGATAAAAAACAAACACAGCAGACACTTCGCTGTTCTCTGTTATGCAAGCTATTAACTCAGTATTGATAAAAAAACAAACACAGCAGACTGAGGGATATAACAAAAAGAACATGGAAAACAGATAATAATCCTTCAAAACCAATGGAAAACACAGAAGATCACAGTAAAATGGATGGAATTTTCCTAACCCTGACTAATGGAAGCCATACTAACATCTTTGCACAATCTTGTAATCTCCTCTCATGCACATGCTACATGCTACATGCGCTTTGGCTATTCTCCCTATAAAATGTATCCCTTAACATTCACATCATCCTATAATAATAAGCCATCATACTTTATCATCATAATCATCACCCATTCTTTTTACACTTTCTGTCATACTTATGACATGTCGGATAAGAATGACATTTTCGGCTCCAGCTACCATTTTTAATAAAACAATTTTGCACCTCAGATAAGTGCGCAGGAAATTAAAATTTAAAAAATATTTTGACTGTTTTAATTTTTGAAATGTCAAAGTGCAAGCCAAATATTTTTATATTTCCTGTGCAATCCAGAGTAACAGGAGTGAAATATTTTCATTGCAGAAATTCCTGTTCATACCGAAGAAATAGTGTTTGTTTAGCTCTACAAGTGGAGATTTTATTTAGTTGTAGTGATAAGATGTGATCGGGACTCTCCAACAGTGCCGATATCACTAGCAATGGAAACAAAGGGCTTAAGAGCATAATCGAAGAAAAGGAAGACACTAATGATGTTACCAAAGGTACATAATAACTAGTTTTTATGCAAAATCTGTGTGTTGTGTATGCCATTTTCAGCACCCTAACAGCTATGTTTTCAGCTTTGTATATGATCATGGTGGGCTCCAGCCTAAACAAAATTGTACTGCTGAAAGAGGCATTGAAATCTTTTCTGGTGTCCACGGGAGTGGACTACGAGGGGAATTTCATGCGGTCACTGGGGTACATGTATACAAAGTTTACCTGTCTCAATCCAGAGCTGCAGAGACTTGATCCCTTGACCTATTTGTGCTCCACAAGTTGCTACTACGCAGTCCAAGGTTACACTCTTCTCACCATGAAAATAACCAAACCCATCTGCAATTTCAGCTATCCAATGCAGACGATGCAATGCTTCAGTATGTTTTGAGCCACCAGCAGGCGGAGGCTGCCATTCAGCTCAAAGACAGAGCTGTGGTGTTCAATGACTTTGTGGAAATGGAAATGAGCATTGATAATGTGAGGTGCAGCGTTTCTCAATTCCTTTTGGAAAAGCAACTGTGGTTTCAGAAGAAGAGCATTTTCCTTCTAGAATAAGCCTGCACCTTGTGCCTCATGATGTTGCCCAAGTGTTCATGATGAACTTGAATAAACCATCTGCAACACGGTTAGAAATGTGGCTTCCCATGGAAATTTTCTTCCTACTCACTACCATTCTATGTTACCTGTTAGTAAAATCACCGTGTGTTAATGAAACTTGTTGTAATTCTGAATATAAGAGTAGCTGGAAATTCAAGCAAGGTGGCGAAGGAAAACAACATTTTGGAATGGGATTTGTATGATAATACGAGTGGGAAGGAAGTTGGTAAGGTGAATTGAAGGGATGGTGGAGAGAGAGAGAGAGATACAGAAAGAGCTCCAGGCCTTTTACTGGAAAGGGAGGAGTTGTGTTTGCAAGTGATGAGTATGTGTAGAATGCTGGAGGTTGAATAAATCTTGTCTACAGGAGAATCGCTTGAAATGGAATGTGAGGGGCTCCATTTGGATAACTTATCTGCCAAATACATGACACTGGTTATTGTGAAACAAGGTATGTTGAAGTGGCAGTGGAGGTTGAACAAATCTTGATTTGCGCAAGGGGTGGCAGTGGAGCTGGGTCCATAGATTTGGAATTAATAGTCACAAAGTGTAGGTGAATCAAATTAATGAAAAACATTAAAGTTTGTTTTAATTCACCATATCATATAGGCCCTAGTAGTGCAGGAAGCCTTGAAGACAGGAAGGATTAAGAATAAGAAATATTAAACAAGTTTTCAGAGGAAATGTAGGGCAACCTAAACCATACCTTTGCTTTGCTTAAAGCTAGAGGCATGATTGAACCAGGTGACCTGGTGATTGTTGTTTAAGATATGCTGCACTATTCGGGTCATGAGTGGTTACATGGTAAGCTTGCTTTGTTCTCCATTCAATTATTGCTTTTTCTTGGCACTTATGTTTCTAATTAAGGAGGGAGCATTTTTTTGCCGAGGAAAATTTAGTTTCGTGGCTTCAAGATAGTTTATAATAGTCATTCTGAAAAGAAGTCAGCTATAAGAAGGCTTGCACGAGCTACAAGAAGGTATGTTTAAATTGTACGAGCTACAAGAAATGTAACTTGTGCTACATTTATTCATTATCTATTCAGAAGAACAATACATATATGTATTAGTACAGCTTGTGTTTGCATCTGGAATATTTTGTAATCGCGGGTGATTCTGTGAGAAGCTTTCAGCCAGCTGTCAAGAAGAACTGGCAGAGCTTGGAGGTGGCACCCTTTTGTTCAGAAACAGAGTTCAATTTTGATAAATTAGTGATGAAGAAAATGATGTCAGTAATGTTAATATCCAGGAGAGCTCTGATGATTGAGAGCCTCTCATTAATAAAATTAAGAAAAATTCTGCAAAATGAGCTCCAAATCATGCCAATAGTTGGGTATTGATAGAAACGATACTTTCCTTTATACCAAGAACCTCAAACATGCTTCCAATGCATCGAAATTTCAGACAAGTTTAGAGCATTTTAGTGGTTCTGCTCAACATGTTTCCAATTCATTCAGAATTGGTATAGAGGCACAATTTGTAAGAAGCACAGTTTTCTTGGTTTGAAGAATTTTGCCAAGAAATATCTGTGAACTTCAAACAATAAGAAGACCCAGGTCAGTGCACTGGATGGCAAGGATACGCAACACCAATTCTATTGCTTCCTGACAAAGCTCCCAATATTGCTAAGGCAACAACATCTGGGTCTCATGTCTGTGATTACGAGACTAAGCAGAAAGTAAACAGTGAAGTAAGGAATGCTGCTTGCTAGTCTAAAGATTGCTAAGACATCAACATCTGCGTCTACATTGGAGCTGGAATTTGATGCCTGTAATCATAAGATTAAGCATAATTTATCCAGTGAAGTGAGTAATGTTGACTTGCAAGGGAAGTACTCATAAGCTTGGAGAATCTTTCGGGTAATGGGAACATGACCATTGCTAAGAAGGGGGTTACAAATTTATTGACATCCCAGTCAGGCAGTGGGAAAAAGTCTCTTGCTAAAAAGGCGGTGATGAATGCATTATCATCCCAATCACACAATGTTGTTGCTGATGAGCAACATAGACTGGAGCAGAATGCTGTTAGAACATTGTTTTCTAGATTTGGCTCAAATGGCAGTGCTCAAAGGATCACAGAACCAAAATTGTGTCTGGACTCTGCACCAACTTTCAGTTCAGCTTTTGGGTTAATTGCAGCTGAGAAGGACGAAAATGCTCCAGTGCAGGGTTCTAGGATAATCTTATTTTTTCCACAAGGACTACTCTTCTACTGTGTGATCTTTCTCTCGGAATATTTGATTGGAATATATAACTAGCAATCGCACGAAATGTGCAATGGGCACGCTGATAGGCATCTGAAATAAGTGTTGCTTTCTTAGGTGGAGAAGAACAATAAGAGAATGAATATTGTATTGGGGTTACAAAAACAATTGTGAATGAATATTGTATTGGGGTTACAAAAACAATGTAATGTACACAATTTGGGGGTGAGCGCTTTAGAGTGCACAAATGGATGCAAGCGCTCTGTAAGCAAGGCTTCAAGTGCCATGAGATGAGTCTCCTCCCTTTTCTTGAGAGATATGTATGCATTGTCATACATGTGAACTTATTGTTGGAAGGTAAAGGTAGGAGAAGAACAATAAGAGTGAATATTATATTGGGTTTACAAATCCAATGCAATGTACACAATTTGGAGGTGAGCACTTTAGAGTGCACAAATGGATGTAAGCACTATGAAAGCAAGACTTCAAGAGCCATGAGATGGGCCTCCTCCCTTTTCCTGAGAGACGTATGTATTGTCTTACACATGAACATATTTTTGGAAGGTAAAGGTGGATGAGATGCACACATCTAGCAAGTGTCAGACACAGGAGACCATGGTGAAGAGCAAACCCTGATGTTTGAAGAGCAAACCCTGATGTTTGATGGGCCTGGTGTCTATCGTGGCCTTGTCAAGTGTAAGACCTTGGGATTTATGGATGGTCAAAGCCCATGCCATCTTGAGGGAGAGCTACCAGCGAGGACCACAAGTCATAGGAGCAACTAGGACCAGGCACAAGTCACGTGGTTCATGGACTAAAGAGGAAGCATCATAGGCTAGTGAGGATTGTCGAATCACTAGGTGAGTGCCATGCCAACAAGTGAATATGCAACCAAAAGAGAGCATAGTATGATGTATGCCCCCACCTTAAAGTGATTGCTAATTCCTATCAGGGAGCAATTGCTTTAAGGTACAACAAGTCACAAAACAAGCACGAGAGCTTTCCATAAGCACATGCCTATAAGATATGCATTTCCAAAGAACTACATCACACCAAGGGGTTGCCCCCACAAAAAGGCAAACCAAGGCGATGCTACAGGCATGATACACAATGGCTTGTGTAGTCATGGTATGACACTGAGCATAGCAACAAGGTGCCACATAAATCAAACCATAAAATAAGCAACGAGTTACAACACAAAGGGATCTACTTAACTAGCGTTAGTATAGGAATGGTTGTATAATAGGAGAATTCTCAAGACTATATATATATCTAGAACTGTCATCATCCACCAGCTAGTAGAACTACGAAGACAAAGGAAGAAGTATCACATGAAATCAAATTAAACATCCCTTGGGTCAACAAGGGAGAATGCCAAAAACATTCTATGCCTTGCATTGTCCCCAAAGGACACAACAACAACACAAATTACGACATATAGAAGAATGATGATATAGATAGAGAGGATGTCACAATAGATTTCGATCCTTTTGTATCCTTGCACCTACAAGGGTGTCAAGGGTCATCCAAAGAGAGCTTAACAACACAACAAAAATAACACATAAACACAAGTAAAGTGTCAAGCAACACATCATGGGGGAAACACAATCACATGCACACATAACAAAGAAAATAAGGTATCTCACATGCGAGTCGACCTAAAGCAATTCATCCTCCTCCCAATCTAGTTCATCATCCATTTGGATCAGTGGACAAGATGCAAGAGGAACTATAGCACGATAGGTATAAGGAACAAGAGCCATACCTATATTATCTTTGGTCTCACTATCGGAATGTAGTACAATACGCTCCATAGTAGCTTGCGAAGCTTCTTCTCTCTGTAGGAGACACAATGAGATATCTCTTTGGTATTCATCGGTGATAAACGCTTGCGAGGAGGGAGATTCTCCTCTCCTATGACAAGGTGAGCCATAGCACAATGACGCTTCTTTCTTTCTCTCGCAATCTTATTTCACTTAGCTTTATTCATGATGTTTGTTAAGGGAATCGTAGTATCTTCCAACGCAGGTTCCTTTTCTTCCTTTGCTTCATGAATATTAGAAGAATCAGGGGGAACCACCGAAGGCTAGGAGACTACGGGGGGAGGGTTCCTCAATGCGGGTTGCTCTTCCTTCTTAACTTGTGTAACAGCATCCTCAAGCGGTTGAGGAACCTTAGGAAACAAAACCCGTGCAACCGATGAAAAACTACTAGTCTTGGTCGAGGCAGGTGGGACAAAAGTAATATTGCAATTGTGGGGAGGTCTGTTTTGTGCATGAAGGTTGCCTCGTCCTTGAAGGGATGGCGGAGGGGGAACCTCAACATATCTACGAGACACTCGGGGATGGGGAAGAACCTTTGATTTAGGCTTAGCTTCATTCACTACCTATGGGACATGAGGAATTATAGCCGTAGCCTCAGAAGATCGAGGAGGTTCAGGGACATCATCAGGAGGAATATTACTAGGCAATAACTCTGCTATTTTCTTTGCTTTGAACTTTTGATATGATAAGAAAAATATATCCTCTCTAGGTCTCGTAGCTCCAATTGGTTGTGTCTAGAAGCAGTCAAATGAAAAGTGTCCATTGCGAGCAACAGGGCGATACCGATTGTGCTGTACAACATGCACACGTCCCTCAAATGTAAACTTTAAGCATTTGTGAAACATAGAGGGAACCGCCTTCATGGAGCAGAGCCATGGGTAGCCCAACTTCACATGAAATAGGTTAGATGTAGGAATGGTAATAAAATGAACATCCAAAGCTCTTGGCCCAACCTTAACTTCAAGAGAAAGCACCAAGAGTTGGAAGGATAGACCCATCGTGTTCTTTAATATCCATCTTTGATACAACATATGTATCTCGATGTAAACCATGCATGTAGAGAAACTTTTCATATAGGATCTATCATAGCACCTTGAATAGGTTTATCATTGATTCGAATAGTAATATAAAGAGGCCCATTAGGAGCTTTGATAGTAGCATCATGTGGAGTGAAACATATAGCAAGTTCCAACTCTACTCGCTCTTTGTGAGGGCGAGCATCCACCATGCAAATATCGACAACATTAGACTCATGATGAGGTAAAGGATCAGTGTATATTTGAAGATTTTGATTAGGAGCCACCACCGATTTATTCCCTTTGTCATTCACACTAGCAAATTGGATGGCATTGGAGTCGATGAGGTCTTGAACTTCAGGTTTAAGATGCATATATCTTTCAGTGTCATGACCAACGGAGCGGTGAAATTGACAAAAGGCCTTCACATCAAAGGAAGATGATTGCATCTTACTTGGATCGAGGGGTGTAATGGGTGGAAGCTTGATGAGATTGTTTTGCAAGAGTTGCGTCATGATAACATAGAGAGATTTTGATAATGGTGTGAAGTTTCTTGTTTTTGGTTTTAACTTGTAAGGGGTGGAAGGAGGGGATGACACTGCCACCACATGTTTTCTTATGTTGTTTGCTGAAATTTCATTTATCTTGATAAAGTTTTTGTTTTGTCTTTTGAAAGAATGATTATGAGAGGCCTCGGATTGACCAACCAGAGCCAATGAGGGATTATGCTCATACTGACTAACTGAAAGTTGATAATCACGAAGAGCTATGCAAAGATGAGTGAATGAATCATATCGCATCAACAATATCTTGTCACGAATGTGAGGTTGTAAGTTTACTGTAAAAATTCTTTGCACATCAACGTCCATAATAGAATATTGGATTTGTGAGAAGAGGGCTTTATAACAGCCCATGAAATCTGTTATTTTCTCTTTCGTTCCTTGTTTGCAACGAACCATGTCCATCAAAGAGACTTGAGGTCCAATGTTCGCTTGAAAGTGCTCGAGGAACTTGCTAACTAATTGTGTGAAAGAAGTTATAGAATTAGGAGGTAGCGCGCAAAACCAATCCAAGGCCATGTCTAGAGATGACATTTATTTTTAAATACTCCCTTCAAGAGATACATACCCTTTCAGGGATATTCTTGAATTTCTCCTCACCTACCCATGGTTTAGAAACCTTTAATATCAAGTGGAATCTCTACTTCACTTCCACTCAATGGGGCTACATGTTTCAAACAGTTTGGTCTACCATTTTGGAGCCCAAACTAGCTCATTTTTTCTTAGTGCCTCCTATATTAGGGTCTTCCCATTAGATTTCACCTTATCCATCTAGGCATTTCCAACCCCCCATACTTTTTGTGGACATTTGAAAACTCTCAAGCACCTTTTCTAGTTTTGCCCCTAACCTAAGTGGCTTGGAACTGGATACACAATTTCTTCAAGCCTTTCTGGCCAAAGTTTTTTTCTTAGCATATGATTCTTCTAGGTGATTGGCCTAAGATGCCTATGAGGTTTACCCAAATTTGACATGCTTTCAGAGTGGAAATTCTCTTCAACATATGGAAAGATAAAAACACTACCTTATTTTCAGATTTTGCAATGGATGCTCATTTCTCTTTGTATGTTAAAGTCATGATATGCTCGAATGGTATGTTGTAAATCCAAGTGCAAGCTAATAAATTTGCTCTGGAGTTTTCCCACTTGTAGACACTTATTACTTGCACTAGTTCAAGGCCCCTTTTACTATTGCGCGTATGTTGACTTTTCCTGCTAGCAAGGATGCCTCTTTGTGTGGGCACCATCGCAGTTGTAGCCATAGTGTTTGTTCAAGATGTGGCTCTCATGGATCCCCTCAACACCAATGTCATGTTTGGTCCCGGCCATGTGGGCAATCCTCAGCTTCTTAGTGTGACCATGGCCTCCCTAATTGGCATGACAATGGGAAGCTCCCTCAGCTGGACCTTACTATTTTACCTCTTTGCATAGCTCTCGGTGATTCAAAGAAGAAAAAGATAACAAGGACACCATCACAAGCTAGGAGCCCATCCCGAATGCCTAGGATCCTCCAAATGGATGGAGCAAACCTCCTAATAATGATCCCCTATCTGCCCTTGCTGCTTAGCAATGCGACCACAATTGTTTTCTTTAGTTTCAACATAGACTCTTGGGATCACACCCACTTTTTATGTGAATCATGTATTATATTATTTTACTTTTAATATATTATTCATCATAAAGTAGACATCAAAATTTTAAAATATATATTAATTCTATAAATAAAACTATTAAAAGTTAACATATAAGTACACAATATTTATTACACTTTTCAAAGTAAAAACAAAGCAAAAGAATTACATAAATAGTAAATAGTGGATTTTCCAAAAGTAAAATTAAAAATTACATACTAAAAACAAGGGATGCATTGCGTCAGGGTCTTGCCGTTAGATGTGTGATTTGTTAGTTGATGTTGAAACTAATATTGGTAGCAACTTAAGTTTGCTAAAGTATTAACACAATAAGAATTTATTGAACTAATGTACAAATTCAACATGAAATTGTAAAATTTAAAGCAGTAATATTACTATTTCTAAAAGATTTCCAACTACAGTTGGAAGTAAATAATGAGGGACAAATTGTAAATGCTAAATATTGAATACAAATAGTGTTTTTTCACTTGTTCAAAATAGGCGATAGTTTGTTATATAGAATTCCTTTGAAACAGATATGACAAATCATATATAAGTTTCTTTATGCAAAAGCTTGTTAAACAACATAGAGCTTCATTGGTATGTGATTTTAGGCTCCATTTGCATCCTGCAAGATATGTATAAAGATGGTTGTCAACATATTATTATAGTAAATAAGCTATTGTAATGAAGAGTTATATCTAAATAATAGATTGTCTAAATATTTTATTGGTGACGAATAAACTAATTTCTTTGAAATAGTTTTTTAAATAAGACACTAGCAAGTGAAGTATAATTATAATTTTCCATATGCATTAGTCTTCCTTACAGTTGGCATTGATAATAACATTGTTTTGGTTAAGTGTAAAGTCTCCTTTTGCCGAGAAGTCTCATAGCATGAAGACAATTGCTGATTTGTCTTCAATGTACTGTTCATAGGTGATGTTCTAGAGTTCAGGGAGCAATACCTGAATGATGGACTTGTCAAAAGAACTGTTAATAGTTTTTTATTATCAGTTGTCAAAATTGTTTTAAGATACAAGGAGTGTATGTATGCAACTTCTTTGTTGCATATAATGCAATGGGCAGTGTGGTCTTCAAGTGTTCCATATGCATCAAATTTGTAATTACAGTTTGGACATAATGCATGGAATGGACTCGAGAAGGCATTGGCTATTCTCAATATTCCATGGACCTGCAAGACATGTTCAAGTATTATTATCTTTTGGCTTAGATTTACAAAATTGTAAGTAAAGAAATTCAAGAGTTTGAAATTAGTTACCTTAAATGTTGATTGTAGTAATGTATTTAATCTATCCAAGGTCCTTTTATTATTTAGTTTACTAATATATGTTGACTGGCCTATATGAAGTATGTTGTCCTTTGAATCTATCTGTTTAACAATATTCTTGAAAAGCATAGCTAGGAATTCATTCCTTCGGACTTGGTCTTGCATTGCGAGGAAGTGGTGCTCCAAACTCGGATGCATTATTAGCTATTTTTTATCAAGAGAGTAAGTATTTATTTTCATATATATAAGGAATATATGAGAAAATGAAAGAGGTACAATACAATGAATCGATGATTAGAGAGAATTATTGACCTGTGCTTTGTCGAGTTCAGAATCTCCATCTTTAAGATCAACCATATATTGGTACACTGTCTTTGTTGTGGCCACTACCAATGCACCTATAGTTCCTATAGAATAGTCATCTGTGCTTCTGAGTAATTGTTTGATTGTGGTGCTTGGTATGAAGTTGTATTCTTGACAAATTTGTGGTATGACTTCCACTGTGCTAGAGTTGTTTAAGATAAGGATCCAATCACAATCACCACGATCATAATCTGTCTTTAGAGCAATCTGGAAGCCTGAAATGTGGATGGTTGATCCTGGAACTATCTTGTGTTCATATTGGTTGACAAGGTCACCGGTTACATTTAGGGTCATTGTCATCTCAACTTTTGCATCTGTTAGGTTAGCCCGAAGTGCTTCACGTGTTCTATTGTTTTTATCTAATGTCATTTTATAAGCAACAATGACATCTCCTTCAAATGTTTGTCCAGCTTTCTGGGCATTCAGATCTTCAATAGACATTGAGTTTGGATTTTTTATTTTTGATTTGCAGGGATTAAAAGAGAATTATTTGAATACTAGAAAATTGAATCAGTATGATATAGTTGCGAAATAAAGGTCTTATTTACCTTTTGGATGATTGTTGTTGTTTCGCATGCATTTGTTTCTCTTGTCTTTTGTTGCTTTCCATGATTAGCTGCAACAAAATTGTCAAATGTTAACATATGTGCTATGGAATGTTAATATAGTAATTGTGCTTTAACAAGGAGTTATAATTTTGTTATAAATGAACAATGGAGTTTTGTAATAAATAGTGATCAAATCTTACCTCTAGATATGTTCAATAACATGCTAAAGTCGATTTATTGTCATGATTTGCTCAAGCGGCTTTTGATTTATTTTGCATCAATGATTTCAAGCTTTGTAAAAATTGCATGATGATCACTCCAGTATGCTTCTGATTTGTAAATACAATATGTTTGTCTATGTATATTACACCAAACATGGTCAATGAGTGGTCTAGATAGGGATTGTACGTTGTGTAATAGAAAGTTCATTGTGTGGTTTTGCATATGACTTGAGAATTGTTTTGTTTTGTTGTTATCTATAAACATGTCAATGTAATATGGTAAAGAAAGCAAATGAGAGGTGTTTACCATTTGTTGAAGAATAGTAAATGCCTAATTTAGAGGGTGGACCACATTACAGATTGTAGCTGTTATAAATAAGAAAACAAAATATACACTTTATCCCTTATAATTTTGGGGTATGTTTCATAACTCTAATTGTGACAATTCTGCATCTTAACCTATGCAAATTGTATTGCTTAATAGGTAAAATTTTGTGAATATGAAAAATATAATAACATTTAAAATTTGTCATTTTCGTGGAATTGACAAGTAATGCAAGCTAAATAAAATTATAGTGGAAAGAAAGGCATTTGTAAATAAATTAAATGAAAATAAATTTATTGACTAAAGTTTGTTTTGAGCATGAAATCATTAGAGACGTCAACATTATTTAACAAGTAAAATATGTGCTTGTTATTAATAACTTTAGTTTATACGTATCTTTCGTGCTCAGTTTTCCTCCAGCGAGTACATTTTTCAGTGCCTCATAACAATTAATGTCCAATTAAATTAACACACAATTTCATCTTCTTCGTGCTTGTAATTAAAACTAATCCAAGTTCGAAGACTGCATTTATATGACAAGTAGGTCATAATAAGGACACGAAGACCTGTGAGAAATACGTGTTAGCTCAAGTATGAAGGCTGTAGGGAAGTTTCACAGCCACCATACAAGTATCATGAACAATATAGTTTTCTGGGCTGATCATCAGTTTCAAGCAAAGAAAATTAGATTGTTTTAACTTTCTTCTTTCCAATGTCATGCGCACTTCTAGATGGCTTCCCAGTTTGCAGACTTAAACAACAATTTGTATATGCAGACATTGACGAATGCCGCAATCTAGTCTTGAATGAGTACGTGGAACATTCAAAAGCCACAACTGCATTTTCATTGCAACACTAACAGATTGGTAACAGAGCACAATAGATAGTAGTGAAGTGTTTTTATTTTCTCTTCCGTGGTTATAGTTTGTGAGAGAAGGGCACTGAGAGCAAGTAGATTGCTGTTAATGGTGGCTGCCAAAGCCCAGCATGCTCATGCTCCCGTGGAAAGGCTTCCAACGAAAGTGCCTAAAGCCAAGTCAAACCCTACCCCTATTCCTAGCCCTATCCAAAAAGAGAAATCGAGCATTATGCTTCCCTACCCCGTTTCTACTGAAATGGGAAAATTCTTTGGTGTCTCTGAGATTTCCCGTGCTGAGGCTATGAAGAAAATTTGGAAATACACAAGGAAAATAACCTTCAGGTCATTACTCTTATTCCACATTTTCTGTTCTAGGGTTTCTTTCTTATTCCACAATCGTTCATGTGCAAAGGGTTACATTGGAGAAGGCTTAAAGAACGGGTCAAGGTGTGAGTCTGAAAGCTCAAATAAAATTGTCATGTTTGTAGCTATAGGTAACTTTGCACTGCATCTAATATATCTTTAATGCAGTTTATTCTTGTTTTTTTCTAATATTTGTTAGTGCATGGTTAACAACAAGTACTTGTTTGTTTCTACCATTGTTTAGTGAAGACGGAATACCTGGTCTGCCACCATATCGACTAAAGGAAAAGATTACCAAAATGGAATCGGGAAAATAAATGCTACAATAACAACATGATACAATTTCATTATATTTTAAAGATTATTTTGGATGTAAACCTTAAAAATTCTTGCAAAAAACATTCATCCTCAATAATAACCCAAGCATAAACAATAGTTTAATTCTATCAAGTAGAAGAGAGAATAACAAGAATGGCAGGTCATTAATGCATTTTGCCAATAGGGAGAGGGAAGGCGATGAGCAATATTGTAAATAAATAGAAATCATATCTACGGTTTCCACAATCTAATGGGATAATAAACCAGAGATGACCTTGCACTAAGCTAAGAATTATTTCAAAACTTGCATTTCATTTAAAATAAATGGAAACTATGTATACGATTTGCACAATTTAACAAGATAAATTGTAAACCAGAGATGCCCTCCCTGACTTAAAAATTATTTCAAAACTTCACATTTCATTTAAAACAATCCAGTTCTAGCTCGGACTGCCCGTCACAAATCAGACATAAGGTGTAATACAATGCAAGAGAAAGTGGACAAGGTACCTGAGGTTGATTCTAGTGTTGACGACGACGACGGATTTCAGTGTTTGTGTTGGTGCAGAAATAGAGAGAGCACATGATATGGGTGTCGAACGTTCAATCAAACATTTAATAATAATGGAGATTTGTTTGATTGCAGAACGTTCAATCAAACATTTAATAATAGAGATTTGTTTGTTTGAACAAAAATATTCCATCACAATACAATATTATGGTAGGAGACTAAAAAACAGTTGAATATTATGGCAGGGGACTCAAGAACAGTTCAGAATTAAAATTGTAGTGGAAAAGTAGGTAAAGAGAAGGCCCCACAACCCCATGTGGATATAATGGGTAGAATGGAATGATGGAGGCAGCATGGAATTAGTTTTAAAAAAGGTAAAAGGCCCCACACATCCATTCAGAGAGATTTATAATTATTCCCTACCAATAATATATTCTCTTGCTTTCAATAATTTTAGATGATAGACAATGATAAATTGAATAATTGTGGAGGGCATGTCAATTCAGAAAATAAATAATTAGCTATAGACAAACAAGTCTCCTATACCCACTTTGACTGTATTTAGTTGCATTAAATATATGCATATGAAAAAAATCAAACAATATCTATGTGAATTTATGTGAGTCCAATTGATGATGTCATCACAATAAGACTATTGGAAACTATTAGCCAATAGAATAGCAATAAAATAAATTTATTATATTAAAATAGAAATGACAAAACAAGAAACATTAGAAAATGTAGTCAAAGAAATTTAATTCTACAATTTCATTGGACAATGGAATACAAATAAAAAAGTTGCATGAATGCATTAGTATTCCTACTTTAGGTAGGAACTAATAAAACAAGGGTCTTACCAAAAAATAACTCTTCAAATAAAAATGAAATAAACAATATAGATAAAATAAAATAATTCTTAAATAAAAATAAAAATTTATGCCTTATATAAGTACATAGTAAATGAAATAACTCTTTAAATAAAAATAAAGTAAACAATATAGATAAAATAAAATAATTCATAAATAAAAATAAAAATTTATGTGTATATAAGTACATAGTAAATAAAATAACTCTTAAGTAAACAAAATAACTTTTAAAAATAGATCTATTTAAAATATCTACACCAGGTTCTAAATTTGATAGTCATATGGTCATATTTAAACATTTTTGTCTTGTAAAATACAATCAAAATTTAAAAAGATTGTTTAAAAAGATTGTATCATATGAAAGGAGAGATTTTGGATAGACTCTCAAAATTTATATAGAATTGTGATGTGATATATATTTGGTTTATATATAATTTTACTTATACTAAGGTATACCATAGTATTTTAATGGCACCTTTGAATCGATAACTATCATAAAAATTTTGCCTGTCAAAATTTATATAGAATTGTGATGTGATATATATTTGGTTTATAAATAATTTTACTTATACTAAGGTATACCATAGTATTTTAATGGCACCTTTGAACCGATAACCATCATAAGATTTTGCTTGTCAAAATTTATATAGAATTGTGATGTGACATATATTTAGTTTTTATATAATTTTACTTATACTAAATTATACCATAGTATTTTAATGGCATCCTTGAATGAATAACCATCATAAAAAATTTGCTTGACAAGGGGTGAGGTCAAATCTAGGTCCTCATTATCTACTCACCATAAATTTATATAAAAATATTTTAATCACCCTCTTATTGAAAAATATATATATTTATTTTTCATTTCAATCCTAAATTAAATTGCTTATTTATTATAAACTACCAAACTTAACTTTCCCTTGGATATTTATGTTAGCTATTTTCCTCCATGTAAACTAAATAAAGGCCTACCTAACGGAGCTCAAATTTCAAAATGTATAAAAGTTGGAGTGCATGTATCCGTCCTGTACAAAAATTCCATCCCATACTAAAGCTCTGACAAATCTATAAATTTAAGCCTTCACCCTCAATTATTAGCTATTATATTGCACACGTCCGACACCATTAAAAAACTGGAACCTTCCCATTCCATGGGCGATGGCTTTACCATGCATGCATCCATGTCCTGGTGGAAATATGGGGTTGGATAGCCGTTACCCCCGAAAAACTATCAACAATATAATGATTCAGAGCGACATCTTTCCACCATGTGGCATAACGATTTGATTTTGATTTGGAGTTACAACAATCTGCAATAAGGTGACCAATATTGAAGCATCTCCGACAACGAAAAGACAGTCCCTCATAATCTAAACGTTGAGACCAACAACGGTCATCCACTTTAAAATAATTTCTGTTGGTAGATCCTTTGTAGTGTCTAAATCCACCAATATACGCACAAAGGTCGTATACATGAAATTAGACGAATCGTTGTCAATATCTAGAAAGCTGACCAACGAGTCATCGATAGCTTTGAAACATGATTCAACCTAGAGGTGAAGTGGCAAATTTGGGAGACGAACCTAAATAGGCATAATAGTGAAAAGATTTAGTGGTTGGGTTGAATGTGGGGTGCCACCTCCGATCCCAGAGTTTGCGGAGGATTTTATTTCGATCTTCCACATTGTTGAATACCACAATGAAGAAACCACGGGTGCATGGATAAATTTGGAGCTTTTCTTCCATAATAGGTTGGAAGCTATCAATGATCCATATGTAGATCCGACCTCATTCCAAACTTCTGATCTTTCCCAGCAGATGATTGCCTAGCCATTGGTGGAGCTAGAAAATACTTGGAGAACGATTATATCCAGGTCTAAGGTTTGTAAAAGAGTTGCCTACCACTAAAACCCCTGTGTGATGAAGGGGGTAAATCATAAAACACACAACAAAAAAAATTGTACATAGAAAATAGAACTTTCATTATTGATTTGGACAACTTATTACATTACAGAAGCTCAAATACAATAAGAGGAATCAACTCTCCACAGGTTGCAACACATTACAACTTCCTATCACAAGACTCTGGAATCATCAACCTTCTGTAACCCCAAATTAGCTAGGGTTTCTATTTTCCTGCCTATTCTTGAGTCTACTCTTTCCCCTTTAACTCTACTACCGCCCAGGGTTCCCAAAAATGGTTATTAATAGCCTTTTTGGTGGCCAACAACTTAATTTTGAAATTTGCATCTCCCTCCAAAAATAGGTCAACTTCCGGGAGCCATAACCTTTGATTCGGGTGTCCAATTGACGAACCGTTTTATGTGTCAGAAAGCTCGCAGAGTGCTCTATGCGCCAAGAACCTACTTTGCCAGTTCTGACCATTTTTGGGCCCGTACGGGGCCGTTTAGTGCCTCAAACCTGAGTTTGAGTAATTTTCAGGGGTTTTTCAAGAAATAGAAACTTTAATATCTTTCAGCTCGTAAATGATCTTTGCGTGATTCCTTCACCAAAGGTCTTATTTTTGCATTATGAAGCTTCCTGTAAATTTTTACTTCACTCCGTACCCAAATGCAAACTTTCTAAAAATAGCAGGTTGCTATTTTTAGCAGTTTGGAAAAACTGAAAGTTCTACATCATTATTCAAGCGATTATGGAACCAGAACCACAAATTTTGAAAAGAAATGGAAAGAACATCAACAATTTTGAAACACATCTTTTTTTTGGGTGATGCAAGATTGCCCTTACACCACTGGATGCTCCTGCATCAGACACCTAGGGTAATTTGAGAAGTAACCCTGTCACGTCTCAGGTGTTTGTGTGAGGAAAACTAAAACGGTCAACCTCTACCTTAGACAACCAAGAAGAATCTTCAACAGGCCTTCCTTTCAATTTCACCAGGTATTCTTCATATTGCCTATTCTGAGTACTTCTTCCCACACGTCTATCCAAGATCTCTTCTATCTCCTCTGTTGAAGTAGATGCCGAAATACTCCACTGTTCTTCTGTTGGTCCATCCTCTATTCCACTTTCATGATATTCTGATAAATCAGCAATGCTGAAATTAGGGGAAATGTTGATCCCACTCGGCAGCTTTACCTCATATGCATTTCCTGAATCATGTTTCTTCAAAATCCTGCATGGTCCAAATTTTTTCATTTTCAACTTATTGTATGTTCCATTTGGGAACCTTTCTTTTCTCAAGTGAACCATAACTTCATCTCCTACCTGTAATTCCTTATACCTCCTCTTTTGATCTACCTTAGCCTTGTACTGAATATTCATCTTATTAATGTGCTTTCTCACCTCTTCATGCAAATTCTTCAGATGTTCTGCAAAGTCTTCGGCTTCAGCACTTGTCTTTTCTCCTTTGTCCAGCTTTCTTAACTCAGAAGCATTTCTCAGGCTATTGCCATATACAATTTGGAATGGTGATTTACTAGTACTCCTATTGATAGAATTATTGTAAGTAAATTTTGCCCGTGGTAAAATCAAATCCCATCCCTTGGGTTTATCTCCTACTAAGCATCGTAGTAGGTTACCCAAACTCCTATTCACCACTTCGGTCTGTCCATCAGTCTGTGGATGGTGTGCAGAACTAAACTTCAAATCCGTCTTCAACTTCTTCCATAATGTCCTCCAGAAATAACCAACAAACTTGGTATCTCGATTTGAAACTATGCTCTTTGGTAGACCATGTAATCTCACCACCTCCCTGAAAAATAACTCTGCAATATGAACCGCATCATTAGTCTTCTTGCAAGGAATAAAATGTGCCATCTTTGAGAATCTGTCCCCCACCACAAAAATTGAATCATGTCTCTCTATGTCCTTGGTAAACCAAGAACAAAATCCATACTAATATCATCCCATGGCTTCTCTGGTACAGGTAATGGCTGGTATAGACTTGTGTTCTGACTTGCTCCTTTTGCCATCTGACATACTCTGCAACTCTGCATAAATTTCCTCACATCCTGCTGCAACTGTGGCCAATAATAATTTTCACCAACAATAGCAATGGTCTTATCTCAATCAAAGTGTCCAGCCAATCCTCCACTATGCTTCTCCTTTATCAGGTTCTCTCTCATGGAACTCCTTAGAATGCACAACTGGCTTCCTCTAAACAACATGCCATCTTGGATTATGAAATCCAACCATTTGTCCTGTCCAAAGTATCAAGTTCCAAACAAGCTTTCCAGGCCTTTGCAAAATCTGGATCTTCAGGATACAAACTTTTGAGCTCATCGAACCCAACAACCTCTATCTTCATTTCTGTAAGCAAATTTTGCCTTCTGTTCAAGGCATCTGCAACTCTGTTGGACTTCCTACTCCTGTGCTTCAAAATAAAAGTATAGCTCTACAAAAACTCCACCCATTTTAAGTGCCTTTGATTTAACTTTCCTTGACTATTAAGATATTGTAAAGCCTGATGATCAGTATATAAAACAAACTCCTTTGGCAACAAATAATGTCTCCATTTCTTCAAATCCTGAACTATTGCATAAAACTCTTGATCATAAATAGAATACTTTTTCTTGGCATCATTAAGATTCTCACTAAAATAGGCAATGGGCTTACCTTCTTGGCTCAAAACAACTCCTATAGCACTACCACTAGCATCAGAATCTACTTGAAATACCTTATTGAAATCTGGAAGTGCCAAAACAAGTTGCTCTGTGACTTTCTGCTTCAATGTATCAAAGCTTTTGTTTGCTCCTTTAGTCCATTTAAACTCTTTTATATCCCCTCTCATTGTCTCATTTAGGGGTGCACAAATGCTACTAAATTTTTTGATAAACTTTCTGTAAAAACTTGCCAAACCATGAAAAGATCGTACCTCCGTAGCACTCCTTGGCGTAGGCCATTTAATGATAGCTCTTACTTTTTCTGGGTCCATCTTAAGACCTTCCTCTAAGACAACAAATCCTAGGTATACCAACTCCTTTGCAAAACTACATTTCTTCAAATTGATCAACAACTTCTCCTCCCTCAGCTTCTCCAAAACTCTTCTGATATGCATCATATGATCATCCCAAGTCTTATTGAAAATCAAAATATCATCTAGATAAACAATAACAAAACTTCCCAAAAATTCTTTTAGTACCTCGTTCATGAGTCACATGAATGTGCTCAATGCATTGGTTAGCCCAAATGGCATGACTAACCACTCATACAAACCCCCCTTTGTCTTGAAGGCTATCTTCCATTCATCTCTTTCTCTAATTCGGATATGGTGATAACCACTCTTCAGGTCAATTTTCGTGAAGTACTTGGCTCCATTCAAATAGTCCATTATGTCATCCATTCTTGGCAATGGAAACCTGTACTTGATCATGATCTTATTGATGGCCCAAGAATCTGTACACATTCTCCATTCTCCATCTTTATTTGGTGCTAATACTTCAGGTACCACACATGGACTTAGGCTCTTCCTTATTAGTCCCTTCCTTAACAGCTCTTGAACTTGTCTGTTCAGCTCTTCAGTCTCTGTAGGAGTCATTCTATGGGCTGCCTTATTTGGCAAACTAGCTCCTGGTATCAAATCCATTTGGTGACTTATCTTCCTCACTGATGGTAAACCTTCTGATACATTATCAGAGATAATATCCTAAAATTCTTCCAACATATTTGAAACTTTTGCTAGTACATCTTCACATTTCTCTTGACTAATCTTAGGAATCAATGCAAAGCAATGACGCTCATGTTTCATACCCTCCAAAAATTTTCTACCATCTACCAAGCAAATTCTGACAGTACTACATACCTTTTCTTCCACCTCCTTCAAGGGCTTCAACTTATGATGAACTCCATCCTTTGTTAGGGAATATGTGTTTGCACGGCCATCATGGACAGCGCTCCTATTATACTGCCATGGCCTCCCCAACATCATATGACATGCATCCATCGATATGATATCACACAACACCTCATCATGGTAGTCCCCAATCTTGAACTTCACTAAACACTGCTCATTGACCAAAGCTCTATGGTCCTTCTGCAACGATGCAATCCGATATGGATGTGGATGCTTTCTTCTTGTCAACGTCAATTTATCAACCATCTCCTCTGAAACAAGATTGTTAGTGCTTCCACTATCGATAATAATATCGCAACACTTACCTTCACATTTGCACCCTGTGCGGAATAGACTCTTTCTCTGATTGGGTTCTTTTTCCTCATTCAACAAAATTCTTCTAACAACTAGGGTTTCTCCCCTTTCAGCATCTTTATAGCACTCAGATTGTGCATCTTCATCTACATGTGCAACTCGTGCATTACCTTTAGGTCTTCTATTCGTCCTTCCTTGATGTTGCGGACACTCGTATGCTTGATGCCCTTCTTCTCCACATTGGAAACAGGTTCCTCTGAAACCTCCTCTTCTGGGTCCTTGCCCAAGTTGGCCTCTTCCTCTTCCTCTCTTCTCTCCATTGTTCTGGTCACGAGGGCGGTAGGTATTATCTCCTCTCTGATTTCGACTGGTGCCAGCTTCTTCACTTTTCTTTGAATCTTCATTTCGCCCCCCATAGGGTCTTCCACCAGTCCTTCCGCCTTGATCTCTTCCCCTCTGTTTATTGTCGAATCTTTTATTCAACTTCTCTTCCACCTTTAGGGAAAACTGGTATGCATCTTCTATGGTGGTCATTCTGACTAGACTTAGCTCCTCTTGAATACTCAACCTCAACCCATTAATGTAATGGGCTAACTTCTCCTTGTTGGGCTCTGCATGACCTGTCCTGATAGTAATTTTATAAAACTCTTCTGTATACTCCTTAATAGACTTGTTGCCTTGCTTCAATCCTTGCAGCTTCTTCAACAACCCCATCTCATAGTCCACCAGAATGAACTGCTTCTTCAGTTTCTCCACCATCCGATCCCATCTGGTGATCTTCCTTTTTCTCTTTTGTTCCTTTCTAATTGGACCTCCTTCCACCAAATATTGGCGTGGCCCTTCAACTTTGTTTTTGCAAACTTGAGTCGATCTGGGTCCTCCACATCTTCATACTCGAAATACTCCTCCATGTCATTGATCCAATCAATAAGCTATTCTGGATTCAAATCTCTAGAATATGTAGAAACTTCGATCCTAGGCCTCTTTCTGATCTTAGAAATGGCCATCAACAACCTAACTTCTGCAGGATCCCCTGTAGCTTCTTGTTCTTCCTCAAATAACTCTTCTTCAGCTTCATCCTCGCTTTCTTTTCTTGTTCTTGGATCAAACCCTCTTCGTAGCTCCTCTTGCAATGCATCGATCTGCCTTTGTAGGGCTCTAAAACCCTCTTCTGTCAAATCATTCCTCCCAATATGGTTTCTTCGTGGAGGCATTTTGATCTCCGTAGCAAACCCACAACCTCAGGTCCTAGTGCAAACTGCCTCACAGTCGGCGATCTGGCTACACACTCAGGAAAACTTGGCTCTGATACCACTTAATGAAGGGGGTAAATCATAAAACACACAACAATAGAAATTGCACATAGAAAATAGAACTTTCATTATTGATTTGGACAACTTATTACATTACAGAAGCTCAAATACAATAAGAGGAATCGACCCTCCATAGGTTGCAAGACTATGGAATCATCAGCCTTCTATAACCCCAAATTAGCTAGAGTTTTTATTTCCCTACCTATTCTTGACTCCACACTTTCCCCCTTAACTCTACTACCACCCAGGGTTCTCAAAAATGGTTATTAATAGCCTTTTTGGTGGCCAACAACCTAATTTCAAAATTTGCATCTCCCTCCAAAAATAGGTCAACTTCCGGGAGCCATAACTTTTGATCTGGGTGTCCGATTAACGAACCGTTTTATGCGTCAGAAAGCTCGCAGAGTGCTCTATATGCTAACAACCATATTTTTCAGTTCTAGCTATTTTCAGGCTTGCACGGGGCCATTTAGTGCCTCAAACCCGAGTAATTCCTTCGCCAAAGGTCTTATTTTTGCGTGATTCCTTGGCCATTTTTGCATGAAACAAAAACTTTAATATCTTTCAGCTCGCAAATGATCTTTGCGTGATTCCTTTGCCAAAGGTCTTATTTTTCCATTATGAAGCTTCCTGTAAATTTTCACTTCATTCCGTTCCCAAATGTAAACTTTCTAAAAATAGTAGGTTGCTATTTTTAGCAATTTGAAAAAACTGAAAGTTCTACATCATTATTCAAGTGATTATGGAACCATAACCACAAATTTTGAAAAGAAATGGAAAGAACATCAACAATTTTGAAACACATCTTTTTTTTTGGGTGATGCAAGATTGCACTTACTCCACTGGATGCTCCTGCATCACTGTGTCATCAGGCAAGCGAAAGGGTTTTTTGAAACCCTAACATCAGAAGACTTCGGCAGTGACATCGGTTATTAGCTTGATTAAAATATTTTTGTTAGATAATAATAATTTTTTTGAATCAGTAATTTTTTTATCAATTTATCAGCTCTAGTTTTGCTCATTTAACAAGCGTAAAATTCATATAGAGAGGACATCTCTTCCTTCAAATTTTTGGTTATATTCAATTTAGCATACACCTCTTCATTTGAATCATTTTATGTGTGAACCTCGCCTATCTTCTACACTTTGGAGTGAGGTAAATCTAATAGTGTAAACTAAAATGAACGACCAAAGGTCTAATAAACTTCACTAAATTACATTATTAACAATGATGTAGGCAAGCTCGTATTTCCAACTTCATTACGCCAAGGTGTTTTACAATCACAACACGGGTGGAGTTGAAGAGCTGAAAGATTCCAAAATTCTGTGTAATTTTATAAGATTTAAATCTAAAAAAAAGATTTATATGCATGAGATTATTAAGATAGAGGATCATAATGGAACGCCACAATAAATACACCACGAAACCTCACACCACTCTCAAAGATGCTTTTGCTATTTTAAACCAAAATACAAATATTCTAAGTGCGAGTAATTTATAAATGCCAAAAATAAGAAATATATTTAATGGGAAATGAAACAGCATTCTAGCTGCTAGTATTGGAAGATATCTCTTGGCGTATTGTAGATATATATTTTTAAATATAAATACACTAGTATCCTTTCTAGTTGAAGAATTATGACATTGTCTTATTCGTCTTGCTAACATATGGTTCATATATTTTCCCTCCTTTAGTATAGCCATTGCCTATTCTCCATACAAAATGCACCTCTTAATATTTTGGTACTTTTTCAATATTTATATTAAAATTAAAATCTTTTGTAAGATTGAAATGGTAATCTGTGCTTTTGCCTCTCTATAGGCTACTCACTAATGTGAGTATTTTTTTAGTACTATACAATACTTTGACAATTATCAAAACAAAAAATAGTTTAAGGGAATACATAGATTGTTGTCTACACACAGAAACACCTTGTTTGAAAATGCCTAAAACTTGTTGAAGGAAATTTGAAATACATCTAGTTTGTGAGATTCCAAACTCAACTAGAAGCCAAACTAAGCTATTGTAGTGAGGAATTGAAACTAGCTAGTGCAAAAATATGGACATATTATACCATTGCTACTTGTTTTAGCTATAGAGATTGATGTAGGGCTCCCAAAAACTTATAAAATAGATTGAATAATAGTTTAATATGTGTAAAAATTCTCTAATCACTAAGAGATACCTACTTTTTTGTGAACTCTCACCAAAAAATCACTCTTAATTTGAAAGTTTGCTACTATAATGTGTTAAAATGAGAGATATTGAAACCTTTTTAATAAGTTTTTAGAGGAAATTTGAGATGGGAATGTAGTAGGCCCTATTGATTGCAATTAGATGAATTATTTTTGAAAATTTGAACTTGATTGGATGCAAGGATGTGTCCCCACCCCATTCGCCAATCATTGGGAGAAGTATAGAAGCTCATAAAAGCTCAATTTAGTAGGATCACTCGGGAGAAAGGTTTTCCATCTATAGGTGGCAGTTTCTAATCATGAAGAGATCTAAAGGTTTATATTTTAGGATTTTTAAGGTGGTTTTGCATTAGGATTAGGACATAGGATTTCATTACATAGTTTGATTAAGGGGATAAAAAGTTGGCAAGTGAAGGGGTATGGGGCCATGCAAAGGGGAAAGACACCTAGGACTAGGGTTCAAAAGAAAACAAATAATAAATCAACAAGAGGTAAACACATTAAAGGGGAAAAGGTGACACATGCACACTAGGACTAGACTAGGAAATATGTCAAATGGGGTCTAAATCACTCATGTGATAATGACAACTAAAATGAGTCCAAATGCACCAAAGGAAATTATAGAGTATGCAATTTTTTATCTTACACTACCCACCCCATAAAAGTAACTACAAACCAAAAACCTAAAAGAATGACTAAACCTAATACATTGGAAATAGTACCAACAAAGTTATTAGCTTGATGAATGTCCTTGGGGCAAAACCCCATCTCTAAACAAAAAACTATGCATGAAAATAAAAATTTAACCAATGAAGAGCATAATATTCCTCATAGACTCCTTTCCAATTTCCACCACAATTCTTAGTGTAATCATATCCACTACTTGAATAAGCCATGGCCCTTCACCATGGATCGAATCCTACATAAAAGGGTTTGTACATAGCCTCAACTTCAATTTTTGGAACAACTACATGACAAGTGGGCCACAAGTGAAAGCATCATAGAATCACCCATAAATTTGACACAAATAATTCATATCCTCTTTCAAGATCCTCATAGTTGTATTCTAGTTGCAATGAGGGCAACATTCTGCTCCCCATACTTGTGGTGGAGCAAATTAGAAAATTCAATTTTTTGGTAGCGGGATATCTTATCTATTCCTATTGGATCATAGATGAATTCTTGAAGTTAGAAATATTCTCACATTTTATTACAATTGTGGTGAGCAATAGTTACAACTTGGGCATTATACATGGAATGCATTTGAGGAATAGGTTAGGGTTGAGAAGGGCCCATGTCCTCATAAATAACAACATTATGCATGAGATGGGCTTTGATTCAAGCAATATCTCCTACAATTAGTTTTAGTTCATCTTGAATTGTCTCTATAGTAGTGATAAATTTTCCTCTCAATCATATAGTAATCCACAATTTATCAAAAGCATTAACTATAACCGTGTTATTAAAGATAGAGTGGCAAGGCCTAGCTTTTTCAAGATCAATAGGGAAAGAGTTCTTTAACAATAATAGCCTTTTGTTTTAGGGTAGAAACTCAACTCCTCTATCCATTTCAAGAAATTTGATCTTACTTCAATAGGATAATATAGCTTGTGTTCATGTTACTCTTAATGTCTTTAAGTGTTGTTCAATCTAGGTTAGATATTGAGGTAGAGCTAGGAGTGTTTTTCTTGGTTTAATTTTTATCCATTATAGAGAAAAGAAAGAGAAGTAATAGATTACGAAAAGGATAACAAAGGTAATATATATAGAAGTTCCAACTCCTTTAGCACAATTCAAACCAAACCTAGAGAGGGAGATCACATGTGTAATGTTCAATTTTAACATTAGACATTACTAGGTACAAACATGGCTAATAAGTTTTTCACCTTAAAAAATACAACATCAACAATGTTGCAATGCACACACACAATCTTAATTGTTGTTGTCCCCATGACAATACTATCACAAGCACCAATACATACAAAAAAGAGGCATGCAAGTGACACACATAGGGAGAGACATTGCATTATCTTCATAAGGTGAGAGTGGTAAGCATCTAAGTGACACACTTAGCAAAGTGGAAGCACAATCCAAGGTTGTATATGAATAGAGAGAGATGATAATCTTCATCTACTAATATGGCATGCATCACTATGCAATAATAAAACATAAAACAACAAAAAACTAAACAAGGAAGAAGACACCAAATTAGTTCTTTCTTTTAATTTAATTTTAATAAGATGAAGATATGAGTAAGATTCCATTAGGCTATTTTCATAATTGTGCATACTTATTCTTAACACCAACATGAGAACCATACTATACACATATCATTGTTAGGCTCATTTACCATATATTACCACAACATAAAACACATAGAAGACTTGACAAATGTTACTTAAGCAAGAGTATAAGAGAGTATTACACACATGATTTTCTTTAACAAGGAACATTCCACTTATCCTAAGAACACTTGTCCTCTATGAATATGACAAGGAGGTTTTATATAGCATGATTAAGTCTGTTATGGAGTAAAATGTGTACCCTTGCCATTTTACACCTAGTTTAGCACCTGGGTGGACCTAAAAAATTAATTCTTAACCCCGATGCACAAAACTCGAAAGATAACTATAGGGCTGACCTAAACACACTTAAAGTGATTTATACCAGAGTTTTTGGGGCTAAAGGACAAGGGTGCCTAGCGCCCGGGTCCCTCATTTAGCCTGGACCTAATTTAATGTATATCAGCTTAGGACATCTCTAATGCTTCCTCATGTCTGCCCCATTTGGTTTAATTCCTCAAAAATCAACAAGAATGCATATACAAGCAAGTTAGTTTATTCATTTCAAGATCTAAGCAATCTAGGCACACTTACACTTTCTCTCTCTCTCTCTCTCATGCTCTCTACTCTTCTCTAAAGCTCTCTATGGTGGATTATTACTATTGCACTAACTTCTTGTAGGTCTTGTGAAGATCTCTCTACTTCTTTGGGCTACACCAACTTCTTGAGTCAAGTTGTGATGCCACATCAAGCAATCTAGGGTTTCCATGCTCATGGTGACTCCTCTCCTTTATGCTTTATTACAACATTCGATTCTACTTCAGATTTGCCTCCACACTCCTAGGTCACACAGTCTTTGATATCTCATCATTGCTATTGTGGAGGTGAAATGTAAAGCCCCACCCTGATCACCTTAGAGAAAATACATTTACACTATAGAAAACAGGAATTTTTTTTTTTTTTGTTTAAATAAGATAACAAGCAATGTTAACTTAACTAATTACTCCATTAAACTGCAACATGTCTCTAAGGATTCAAGGAGGCATTACTTATACGCTAATCAACATAATAACACATAATGCTAACATCAGTATCTGATCTAAAACCAATGCATGATTAGATAGCATATTCAATTTCATTGCATGTCATCAAAATATAAAGTTCATGATCAATTACACAACTGCAATTTTTTTTTCCCTTACACATAGTTACATCATTACATCATTGACATCTTCTGTCTACATCAAATTACATACATCAAGAATGATTTGGTACACAATTATCTTCCTCAACTGGTACAAGTACAATTGTTTGGAATTGGGATAATCCTTTTCTGCACATGAACTCTGACAAGAAATTACCAATGGATAAGATAGCTCTTCCACCCAACCATGTGGAACCCTAAGGTCCACCCCCCGAGCTAGGAGTTAACATGAGGTCCCAACGACAACCAACAGTCAGGTAGACAAAGACTACATGATTGAAGGATGACCAACTTCAATTCAACACATGACCACAACACAACACATCTTCCAAAGACGACACATAACACGTGGAGAGACCATACAAGGAATGCTAGGTAGTAGTAGGGAGAGTGTCATCGCACGGTCCTAGCATGGGTTATCCTGACAGCCTCTCACTAGGTGCCGGCCCCATAGGGTGACACATGCGGAATCGACCTTCCTTTCATGAGGACAAGGAAGTCAATCATGCCGACCAGGCCTTCTCAACCCATCCTTAGCCTAAACGAGCACTACAGGCCTGGGTGAGGAATCCATTAACTCTTGTTTAATGTGAAATCTACCCTTAACCCCCTAGTTCATTTTAGGTTATCACTTGATTAATCTACTTTCAACGGGTTATCCTGACTGCCACTTTGGGCGCCGGCCCCACATTGAAAGCCACTCTCCTTACTAACGCCTAGTAAACCCTAACCATCAATAAGACAGATAACATCATCCTACAGATACATATGGTCACGGCAAGGTGGTATCCCACTTATACACCAAACATACTCATAAGGCAACTCTTAAATCATTGACCAAAGTGATGCATGTTTACTAGCTCTTTAGGATTCACAGGTCTCTCCATGCGACGATTACGACAAAACGGTTAAAATCACAAGTGGTAAGATACCTCACCTGGAGAATATTGCTTGCAAAACATAATAACAATTTAACTCATACTTCATTAAACTTCATACCAACTAAAACCACAAGATCGTTATAACATCACAATGTTAAAACACCTATCCATATGTCGCATGTACTCCACTACGACTTACTAAGCCCCTAGAATGGTCATTCACAACTCGACACTTACAACGACAAAACCTCTTAACTCATGTAGTATGATTAAGTTCCAGAGTTACAACTACAAATCCTAACTAGTTCGATGCAGACGAAAAACAACTATGAATAACATTAACTCTTTTAAACAACTAATTAAATGCAACAATCAAATTAATATACTACAACTACTTACTAAATATTCTTTTTGTTTCAAACGATAAAATTACTAAATAATTAACAACACCATCTAGATTATCTTTCCCATAATTTGACCGATTAATCTAATTCTAAAGTAATACAAAAAAATGCCTATTTTCTAGATCCATAACCTAATAGTTTGAATTTACTAGCATCATTAGTAAAGTTTTCTAAGCATTTATCTACACAACTTTATGGCAAAGAAAGTAATAACTACGTAAATAAATATTATTAATACGAATAATATTCACCATAGGCTATTGAATAGCAAAAATAATTATCTTCCTATGCTAACAAGACGTTATTTTATTTTACGACAGTTATCTATTCGATATAGCCTTTGAACTACTAAGACTTAGTTCAATAAATTAAATTAACATTAAATTTACTTATCTCGAAAGCCTCCGCAAATGACACACAATTACCTTACCCCAAATAAAATCCCTATTTTCTCTATTCTAACTTAAGGGAAAAATTTCTTCATAAAATAGGCATCTATCTGTCAACCGCTATGGTAAAAAACAACCCTAATAATAATAATATTGTTTGAACTATAAAATTTGTGGATCAAAGGATAGTAAATATCTTTCACTCAAAGAAAAAAAATAAACTAACATTAATTTAGACACTCATCCAAATTGGATGATTCACAAAATACAAGGATGTAAAATGATAACTATTATTTTCCCTACTGTAGCAACTAAAACTATCACATAATCCTATTAATGAAGGTGGTACATTACCTTTGTCAATCTGCTATGTGCACTAAGCTTAGGTTGAAAATAAGATAATTTTATACGGCTTTTGTTGTGACTAAGGTGTAAAATTGTTATGATCATTGAAATGAATGATATTGGTTTAGGTTAACGACTTCTGACAACATACCTCAAACTTGAACATTGATAACATTGACGACATCCACTTACAGTTTTCGCTTTCTGTTAATATATCTTTCAAATGGCAAGGGTCACAGAAGACGAAAACAATAGGTTTGATAATTAAATCTTAGGGTTTCCAAGGCATTCTTTAAGTATCCAGCGTCTTGTTAAAACTTCCTACTGCCGTGCAAATTTCTCAACAGTTATGTGTGACTAATGCGCTAAAAGTTTATTTCTGACAGAGATATCCCTAGTATTATTCTCCGCAATAAACCTACAGTTAATTGTTGTGAGCACGTAGCCGATCTCCTTGGCTGCGCTGGGTGGTGAGGATTGTTCTAAACATTGCCACATTGATTAAAGTGCGCCCAGACGTCTCTATGAATAGATTAAAAGTAGTTTATGAGTGATGTAAAAAAATAGGTTCTGGAGAGAGTGCAGCGTAGTCTAGAAATAGATTGTTGAAAATGCTTTAGAAACTTTTGAATGAATGCAAACTGTAGGTGTGGGGCTGGACGTCTCAACCTGTGCCATCATTCTCACTGCCCAATACTGGAAGGGGCTCTGGAATGGGTATGGGCATCCATCATAGCATAAGGATAAAGGAAATCTGTCAAATGTTGCAGTTGCAACCGCCCTACTAGACATGTGTGCAAAATATAGAAGCATGCGCAAGGATAGACGAGTTTGAACAGAGGTTGTGGTTGCGTCCACCCTGGCAGAGAAGTGTGCAAAGTGCAGAAGCATATATCAGGCTTAGAGACGTGCAAGCAAATGCAAAACATAGGTATAAGGATGACCCTCATACCCGTTGCCTGTGAGAGAATGGAGGATCTGCTAGGGCGATATCTCAATTTACAAGGGATAGAACAATGGTCAGGCGATGCAGCTGCAATGGCCCCACTACAGAAGACACCAAAGGTAGAAACAAGCATAAGGGAGACTGCTGCTGAAAATGCCTCTTCACAAAAGCAACTTACTGATTGAAATGACGCCAACGTAGACACAAGGTAAATCCATTTTACATGATGACGCAGAACTAGTTAATTTCATAGCCTTGCCAGATTAGGTGGCTAGTTTGGGAGCCCGATTACCAACATTCATCAACGCATAAAGGATAGAAGAGTTTTTTTAGATGCTGTAGTGGCAAACCTTACATTAAGGAATCAGATAAAACTGATTTACATGGATAGTTTGCAATTATAACATAAAATATGTTTAGGAGTATTTACAGTGACACTTTTTTTTTGTTGAATTGGATCCAAATCATGCCTAAATGTATATATGGACTGCAATGATTGTATGCACAAAATGGGATTAATGAAAGAAGCTTTAAAAACCTTAAGCAAATGCGATCTAGTCAGACGCAAACCTAGACTCCACTGTTTTAACAGGCATAAGAGGAAAGAACACTAATATTCATTAGGAATAATGTAGATAGCATAAAATGAAGCACATTCTGAACCATAACAGGGAAAACAAGGATTGTACAGTAAACATATTTTCAGAAAACAAAACAAAGAATTAACCAACCTTGATCCTGCTTGTGGAAATGAAGATTTGTTGCCGCCTCCACTCCCAATCTCTTTCCCCCCCAAAATATTTCCAGGTAAAAACCCCCTTTTTAAAGAAATAATTTGGTAACCAAATACGGGAAAAAAACTAACTTCCGCAACCCCGAACTAACTTTATATTTGTTAGATCCAAGACAAAATAGTTTGGTTTGATTAATTGAAGGCAACGGTAAAGATATTTACACATTATATATATAATTACCATTAAATCAACTTTATAAATATTTATTAATTTTTATAACTATACTTGTCAACAAAATTGTGACATGCAACTTATTTACTGGCCAAAACATAATTTACAAATTTTCAACTCAACTTACAACTAATTAATTAATTTAAATATCCAACCATGCAAGGTTCCTCACGACTAAAATTTAACAGTTTTTACGTCCCCAACAAAATAATTTATTTACCACAGTTGTAGTCAAATATCCAAATTAACAATTATGTTAAGTTATCAATATTATATTTTCCGTTCATTAATTCTATTTAATGCACGACTCTACCTTACCCATATAAACACCTTCCGACCTCGCTAACTTCAAGGTATGACATTCCTACTAGCAAGTTATGATCAGACGATAGACATGACCACGAAGGTACCCTAACAACTCAGCAACAATGACAGGGGACCCCACATTAACTCCATACAACCATTCCATTGGCGAAGGCACGTCAGACCTGGTAAATCAGGTGGAGTCGGTGCCTAGTACCTGCATCCTGCCGCAAATACACGGTTAATCATAACGAGATATATATATCCACATGCAGTCATCTAGTGAATGGAAATCGCAGTGGGGTAGGGTACTCGAGAGTGAGTAATACGACACTGTCCCATTCACGTTCCTATATAAACAAGGCACAACATTTAAACAAGATACTAAATATAAAAATCAAAACATCTGAAACATCTAGTTTACTTATCAATTGTAAAGCATGAAATAACAAGATCCAATATCACAACTAATATCATGATGATTAGTTCCATAATGAATTAACATGACAACAAGTGTTCCATCATCTAAGATACTGTCAAAATGTCAGAATTCTAATAAACAACTATCAATCAGACTGATGACAAGGTGAGGGGCACTACATGAAAACACCATTCACAGAGCTTGACTTAGGCAAGCTCCTAAATAACACTAACCCTTTTCCCTTCTTGTTTGTGTGCATGTCACATACGAAAGAATATGAAGGTATCAAGTGACATGAAAACAGAATACTGGAAGGTGAAGACACTAGAACCTTGGCATTCTGCAAAACCCTAAATTGGGTCTAGGGTGCCTAGCATCTTGGTACCTCTCTGCTCCTAAACTCAGATGTAGGTTCGTCTCCATCCTCTGATCCCTATTGTGGTGTTAGATTCTCTGTATCTGTTTCTAATAGTCGTATATTCATAGATCTCACTTAACTAGGGTTTCCTAATTTGCCCTAGCTTGCTTGGTTGGATTTGGTTGACACTCTTCTATACAACAAAGTGATAAAACCCCTGTAGTTTGGCTCTCCTTCATGGGTAGAAGCCAAGCTTGGTTTGTGTCTCAATGTTAATGGAAGAGGGTTTGATCTAGTTTAACCTTTTAGGCCAAGTCTGTCTTTTCTATCTAACATTTTGGTGAACCTGACGTATCTTGCACTATGGCATCCTTCTTGCTTCAGATCTAAGTTATTTTTTGCCCTAGATCTAATCAAGTTACATTCATTCATCATTTTGTATAGCCACATATCTTATTTTAACATTATTTCATTGTTAGTGTTTACAAAAAGCTTGTATTCCTAGAAGTCTAGCTAGTCATGAACCTAAGGTTTGTAGATTAGTGAGTTGTTTTAGATCTTAGTAGCATTGCTAGGTTGATGAAAGTGATTTTACTTGTTGTACAGTCTTATCATTCTTGGTGTTTAGAGCATTCTTGCATTTTTGCATTTGAAATTAGAAAATCAAACATTTGATGAAGGTTTAGAACAAAACATACTTGTCACATTGTCTATATTTCATAAGTATACATCATCATAGCATGATATAAATGTTACAAGTATGTGCTTCACTGGTGTTGTCATTGATGTCAACATATCACTATTGTCGTTGGTGTCAACTGTACCCTTATCTTGTTACTTGCTTGTAATAAGTTAGATGCTTTGTATTCTCCCATGTAGTTGATTCTGATGTTGAGGATATTGAGAAAATTTGCTCCTCCAGTAGAAATAGTGAGTTGTAGTGGAAAAAGTGTATTGCATATAGAAGAATAGTCCAAGAGATTGCTCTGCATTTCCCACTAGATAAATATCTTTGTCTATGGATTGGAAGTTATTTAGAAGTCTGTCTAAAGATGTTATATTCCAAGTTTGAGCCTCCGGTATGAAGAATTAAGTGAGTTATGTTCACCAGAGTGAAAACTACTTTTTTTGTATGATTGGTGGTGATAGAGAGAAAATGTTATGCTCCGCATTCCTCCGCATTATCAAAGTATTTTGGTCTACAGTTCTAGAGTTAAGTCTGGAATGATGTTATGTGCCTTCAACTTAAATGGTTTGTGATTTGGTGGTCCACAAGCTATTCTTTCCTTATGATAGTGGTTGACAGTATTGTTCTTGTGCTTCGATTTGAAGAATCCTCATGATAGAGTGGTTAGAGATTGTGCGGATGTTTCCTGATGATTACAATGTGCTTGTGGATGTCTCCTAATCATGTTCCTACCTTTGGATTGGTCCGCAAAGAATAATTTGGATCATGGATGAAGTCTGTTCCTTGAAGACCTAGTGTTCTCACCAGTCTTGGCTGACTTGGTTGATCTCATCAATTGCAAAGAAGCATTGAAGATTGTAGAAGCGTGTCATGGCATGGAAGATTGGATTTGAGTCCTAGCTAAGGTGTGGTGTGATCCACATGCATCTTTACATCCTTTCCTTAGCAAATTTGTAGTAGGTCCAGACCTATTCTATGTATGTTTGTAATGCCAACCTTGGAGATTGTTCAAATGGTTTATGAATGTAATGCCAACCTTGATATACATTCTAAGGTTGATGAACTATATAAAAACATGAAATGTAATTGTGAAAAGTGGGTGTGAAAAAAGATAAGTACGAAGGTGTGAAAGAGTAGAGCAGAGAAGTATCATTGTGCTTCAAAGGAACTGAACCTAAACATGGAGTAGATGCTGTTGAATCAGTTCACCCCTTTTGGCAGTGAGCCACCCTTTGGCAGTGAGCCATTCTTTGCAGTGAGCAATTTGGGCAGTGAACCCTATAGGCAGTGAGCCTCTATTTTTGGTATTGTTATAACTCATATATATTTATGTGGGCTAACACCCACCGTGGTTTTTCCCTCTTAGGGTTTTCCATGTAAAAAATTTGGTGTCTACTGTGTTGAATGTGTGTTTGTGATTAAGTTTATGATTTCATGCTCTCATGGTTAAATCTGATTATAAGCAATTAAATTGTTGATGGTTTGATGTTCATATAAAGCTAAGTTTTTGTGACAACTGATTCACCCCCCTCTCAGTTGTCCGGTGTATTTCAACAATAAATTTCTAATTTTTGCATTAGATCTGATTGGTATCACATCATTTAATCATTTCATAGTGGTATATTTGGCATTTTCACTTATTTATTATTAGGGTTTTCAAAAATTTTGTATTTTTGAAAAACCTAGCTAGTCTTACACCTAGGGTGTGTTAAGTAAACTCTTGTTCCAAATTTTGCTAATGATAAATGGTGGTCAAATCTAATTTTGTATTGTTGTAGAATTTCATAATTATCATTTGTGTTTAAAACGAATTCTTGCATCAAAGAATTTTTGTTTAAGGAATAAGCATTTAAGATCTAGGGTCTGATAGTAAAACCCTTGCTAGTCTTGAATTTAGTTGTTATATTTAAAATGATGAAGAATTTCTAAATATAATTTTAAGTTGATGTAACTCATCATATAAGTAATATTTGTTTAATTTAGAAAGCAAGAACATTCATGCATTCATCTTCTTTTTAAAATTGTAAAGCAATAGCATAAACAAAACTATCTAGCTTCATTTGAAACTTATGCATCTTCATTTAAAGAAAATATTTCTAAATCCCTCTTGTGTTTACTTAGGAAAATTATTTGCACATACTACACATCTTACATTTTCAAGACTTAATTGTTGTGGTTACCAAAAATACCACATTTTTGGAAAGCCCTACTTATCTTGCACTTGTAGGTCATTGATTGTAATCTTATTTTAGATACTCAAGTTATTATCTTGCTCTCCTGTAAAAAGATGAAGCATTATTGGATGAAGATTCTTCTATTATAATGGATTCCCCATGGGAAGACATTGGGCATTCATCTCAAAAATATATCAATATAAATGCCATCATCATTAATAGACTTATTGTTCCCACTAAGGGGATAGTGAATAAGTACATTAATGTTCAAAATATTCCTAAAATCATTACCCATGAGGCACATAATCTACCTCCTTTATCTAAACCTATGATTATAGTTTGAGGTGTTCCCAAACCATCTTGACCTCCTGGTTAGTTTCTCAATATTGCAAAGAAAATTACTCAAAAGAATCAAGGTGTTCAAAATGTGTTGCAACAATCTCATTATAATGCGGTTGATCACACATACAACACCCACAATAACAAGAAAAGAAATCAAGCACCGAGTGTGCCCACTGCTCTTCCACTTTCTCAACCTTCTCTTCCCCCACCTCCTCATCTTTCTCAACATGTTGGTAGAGACTACGATCTTATCAACTAGCCCTGCGTTGCTCTGGCTAAGATCTCTCTATGGCATTGAATACAAACACTACCTACATACCATATTAGGCTTCAAGAGGCTCTACAAAAGGTAGTATTTCCACCTTCTGTTAAACCAAATGATGTAGCATCTCAGTTTAGTTGTATGCATGCAACAACATCAGATATCTTATTTCAACAACATGAATTACCTCCCATAGAGGTGCAAAACCAATATGAACATGTCTTATGATATTCATTATTATTAATAAAATGAGGGTTAGACACACTATGATTGGTGGTGGATCAGATCTTAATGTTTGTGGCATAGACTTGCTACATAAACTCTATGCCGATACATCTCTCATCAAACTAGATACACTCGATATTCGTGGCTTTGATAATGTTGGTAGGAAATCACTAGGTACAATCACCTTAAATGTTAAGGCTGGACCTGTGATATTGCCTACCCTTATCCATGTAATGCCTAATTCTCTTTCATACAATCTTCTTCTTGGTAGACTGTGGATTCATGCCATGGGGGTAGTCTCATCTACCCTTCATCATTCAATAAAGTTTATTTTTGAAAACAAACTCCATACGATTCAAGATGATTCAGTGTTGGAAAGTTTCTTACAAACAGAAGCGAGACATCAAATTCCTCTAAAAAATTTGATCCCTTCTTTAACAAAAGCCAAACAACTACCCTCCGCTGCTAACAACAGTAATGGTCAGGATAGTGTTGGCCCTTTGAATGCATTTTTTTATTGATGATTGGGGTTCATTAGATTATACACCCACCTTTATGGGCAAGCATAAAATCTCACCATCACACCCAAAAACATCGAAGGTAAATGAAATTTCTCCAACACAATCTGCCGCTCCTAAAAAACTTAAACTCAAGATTAATGGTGATGGAACTTTTAAAATTGATGAAGATCTGCATTCTTCTATAGAAATGGTGACCATTTGTGATAAAGTATCACCTCAATCTAATGGATCATCTTCTTCTAATGCATGTCTTGGTAATGATGAGGTCCCTTTAGATTTCAACCCCATGGGCTTGTTGAAACAAAGATGGACCCTCCTCACCATTATAAAAAGAATGATCCTTCTTTATCTTCTTCAACACATAATGACAATTCTCATTTCGACAAAGATAGTCATATGACCTCTCCTCTTCCTTCAGATTTGGAGATGTGTTTTGAGCATGGATTCAAAATTCTTTCTAAATTTGGATACACTGGAAATGGGTTAGGATGCAAATAACAAGGAATTAAGGAACCTATGGAACCAACACCACACTTGTCTAAAGTAGGTTTAGGTTTTCAACCTTCTCCTACATTCTCTCCACCATGTTCACAACAAAAAAGATTGCTTCCTACTCCACCTATATCTTCTCTTCTATCTCAAATAGAGTGTATGTTGCCGAGTCTACTCAAAGACTGCTTAATTACTATTCCTTCTCTAACACAAAAAGATTCAGTTGACACAATAATCATTCAACACCTCATTATTGTGCATATCATCGAGCGCTTGGTCATTCCACCAAGGAATGTCGAGCCTTGGGTGACAAAATTCAACAACTTTGAACACGGTATAGCTGTAGCACTTTTCAACACGCTTGTTGTAGTCCCTATAGAACCTTGTCCTCCATCCATTTTATTATAAGAAAATTGGGGGAGGACAATTTGTTATAGGCTGACTTGCAAGTATGGTCCCTCCTCATTTGTGTTATGTTTGTATGTATTGTTATCCCTGTATCATGATGTTTTGTTGATTGTTAGTTCCCCCTTGGCACCCTTGTTAATACAAAAGTACAAGGAGAAAGAACACAATGTGTCATTCCTCTATATGTATATTCATTCTTCTATATGTCATAATTTGCAATTTCCTTATTTTTTTTCTTTTGGATGATTTAGCATTCTTTCATGTTGATTTAATTTATGTGTACTCTACTTTCATGTGATCCTTCCTCCGTCATCTTTGTAGTTATGATATTTTATTTATGTGGCACCTTGTTGCAATGCTCGGTGTCATACCATGACTACACAAGCCATTGTGTATCATGCCTGCAAGCACCACCTTGGTTTGCTCATCTTGGACATGTGCTTTTAGAAAACTCTTGTGCTTGTTTTATATGTTTTCCTTATTCTACCTTATGTTGGGAAATGGGAAATAGGTGTTGTACACCTTGCATAACATCAGGTTATTTTATTCATGTAAAATAAATATTTACTTGTGGTGCATCTTAATTGATGTGTTTAACCACATTAGATATTTATTTGGAGGCCACTTGTAAATGTTGTATGTAATATTGGGTTATTATTTGTATTATTTAATTGTTGGGAAAACATAGTACCAATATTAAATAAGGGGGTCAATGGTTTTGTGTTACCCATGGTTTTGGGGCACATGGTTTTCTCAAATTAATTATGTGAGCTTGAATTATAAAAGAAAGCACAAGGTTATTATTTGAGGTTGGCTATTTCATTGTTGGCAGACGAAGGTTTGTGAGGCTGTCATTGTATTGGGCTCTCTCTTGTGAGTGCATATTGTGAAGCATTTTAGGTGATGTGTGGATTCATGCTTTGACACAATGGAGGATGCATTGGAGGTGCTTGATGATTCAGAGGTATTCATGGAGACTCATGAGATGTATTGTAATTTATTATTGCTGAATAATACATATGAGTGTGGATGCTTTTGGAGGCTGGGTTTTTCCCTCTTGAGGGTTTTCCCAGGGTATATCTTGTGTTATCTTGTGTTTTTTATTTGATCTTTGCATTATGGTTAATTTTATCTCATTTTCTCTTTATTAGTTATGTGGAATTGGTTTTATTGGACCCACAAATTCCTAACATGTGGTATTTGAGCCATGTTTATGATTGAGAGAGGTGTGAGCTCCCTAGATGTGTATAACCCTTGTGTGTGTAGATCTGGTGCAAAATAGAAGCCATGGCAATGCATGAAAGGATTTGGGACATTACAAGGTATTGTGCAGGTTGTTTTGCAGATTTAGGGTTTTGTGTCACATCTCAAACTTTGATACTATCTGTGGTCACTTTTTGTGGAAATAAGCTATGGATCATTACAAGGTATTGTGCAAGTTGTTTTGCAGATTTAGGGTTTTGTGTCACGTCTCAAACTTTGATACTATCTGTGGTCACTTTTTGTGGAAATAAGCTATGGATAATTATGTGTGTGTTAGATAGATAATTTATTATTTTGAAAGATAAATGAACATTTTAATATGAAAAGATGTAATGAAATGAATGTAATAATCATGTTAGTAATGCTTCGACTATTTGGTTACTAACCTATTAATGAGAAATTAGAGTTTATTATGAATTGCAGGTTGTCAAAGAAAAGGGTGTGGTTGAGGTAAAGGAGATTAGCATCTTGACAGGGTTAAGATGGAGGGGATATCTCACACACACTTCACGTAGAGACATGTAGTTGCATTTGTTTGCATATTAAATGATTCTATTTTATATGTGGTTTAATTGCATTTTAATTAGATGATTTTATTAAATAGTTTAGTTATTTGTGATTTAATTAGATTATTTAATTCCTTGATAATTAAATATTGAGTGTGCATAGAAAAATAAAATAAATGATTTAGTTAATTATTTGATTTTATTTGAGAAAAGACTTTATTAATTATTATTTTAGAAATAATTACGTGGCAAATTTATTTAGTAAATTACTTTTAGTTTTTTGAATTATTAAATTTATACCATTTCTAAATTAGAATTATTCTTTATAATTCTATTGTAAAGTTTAGTAATAAAATTAGTCATTAAATATGTGTTTTCAAAAAATAGAAATATGTGTTTTATTTGATAAATTAGAAATAAATCTTAGAAAAAGAAAACAAAAAGATAGAAACAAATAGAAAAATAGAAGAAGACTCAAAATTAGAAAAAGATAAAAACAAAACAAAATTAGAAACTGGAAAAAGATAGAAAGAAAGAAGATTGAAAATGAAAGAATACAATTTAAAAAGGGACAACTCTCTCATTCTCAAACACATAGAAAAACTCATTCTCAACTTGCATTCTAAAAAAAAATTGTTTTGCTCATTTCTGAAAATTGAATACAAAAACCAAACAATTGGTGAAGGATTTTCTAGAAAAAAGGGGGAGAAGAACGGTTCAGACCAAAACGTTTCTGGAAGACTGTGACATTCAAGCATTTGATTGGGGTAGAGAGCGAATTCCAGGTTCTTATTCAATCTTTGATCTTGTATTGTAATTGTGTGTGGATGTTTTGTGTGTTACAAATCAATGATATGTAATTCTTGAAATCGTAATTGAGAATTTCCACTGTGTGTGTGTGTTCTATGCGGCTGTGTATGTTTTGTGTAAAAATCACACACACACACACACATATAAACATTTTATTTTTGTATTAAAATAAAAGGCAACAAAAGTTATTTTCTTTTATTTTATTAAATTATAATGGAAAAGTATTGAAAACTACTTGCAAATTTATTGTTGAGTTACTTGAAATAAGGATAAACATATATTGCATTATGATCTATTTTTATCAATTGGCTTATAGACAATTATAACAACTTATTAGATCAGATGAATACTTTTCAAAACAGATAAAACCATATAACATGATAGTTAAAACAAACATTGGAAAATCGAAGACTTGGACAACATTTAAACCGAGTGATCTAAATGTTGGAAACCGTAAATGTAATGTGGTATAGATTAAACTGATTATGAACAAATGATCTTTTGAAAACTATACCTTTTATGCATTTTGGTAAAGTATGAACTTTCAGGACAGGATACCAAATGTGGGCTCCCAGAGACGATATTTTTACTTTTTCTAAAACTATCATTTTGTTTATTTGCTTGGCCAAGCTTTTGTACCATTGAAACAAATGGATTGTTTAAAAGCCTAGATTATGTATTTATGTCTCTGCCACATGCTACTTGCAAGAGTTTATGTCATTCTAGATTAGGATGCATACAGGCAACATGCATGCATCGAGTTATTCCTTCTTGCTTACACCGTTCTAGGTTACTAGGCTCCTTGTGCAGGGTTGGTGCTTTCTTCAAGTAGGAAGAAACCCGGGGAAGTCTAGTACTTTGTGGTTGGGTGGAAAAAGCGCCTCAACCACTCTCTTGGTCTCAGCTTGCGGATGATCAGAGGATCGAGGCAGTTGAATTCAGATATTATTATTTACATAGATATTTGCTTCATATTATTCTTTATATGGCTAGTTTAGCCAAGTTGTATATGTAACTTGATTCATTGATATGTTGATGTATTACTTCCTTTGTAACATTGAAACAAATGTTTTGTAACACCAAGATAGGTGTATGTAATTGGATTTGTAACTCATTCTAGTATATGTATATTTATACTTATTCATGGATTCTTGCCATTCTATGTTATTATGGGTATTTGGAAAACTGTTATTGAATTATTGCCTATCTTTGGAATGTTCTTTGCTTTTGAGTTCTATATTTAGTTTGTAAATTTTGACATCTTAAACTTTGGGTATTGCAGATTTGTGGAGCATTTTACAGATCTGGGTGTTAAAAATTGGTTACAAAAAAGAGGGTTTCTTGGATGGCTTCATGAGGGTTTTGAGGAGGAATTTCTACAGATGACCTCCTGGGACCAAGCGGACCTTGTCATTGGATTTAGGAGGCCCAAAAGGCAAAGAAAAACATATTATTTGCCCTATTTTGGCCATAGGGTCTGGAAGGAGAAAAAATACCCCCTCAGGTATGTGTACGACCATCGCAGGTACAGGTATGCTCTGCAGATTAAAAAAATTTAAAAATATCCCGCGCATGAAAAGAAAATTGATTTTCCTATAGTTTTTGTTAAAAATATTTATTTTTAAACTATAGGGTTTTGACTAAAAAATCAAGATATTTTTTTTTGAGGGGGGCGAGGGTATGCAGACCCCTGTACCCCCTGTACCTGGTATGACACGACAAACCCGACCTCGGACCACCAGTCCAATAGGGCCAGCCGGCTGGCAGGCTTGGTCGCCAGTGGTTGATAGCACCCTTCGGGGCATTTAAAAATTATTTAATAGGTAGTAGAAAAAAATTTATATGACAGTGAAAGAAAAAATATTTAAACTGGACTTCTAAAACTATATTAAACCTCTTTTGTTCGTGAAAAACAAAACAACTTTGAAAACTCTTTCAAATCCGTTGATTAGAGATGATGATGTCAGCTAGTATGCCATGTTAGTACTACTACTATGCCCAGTTAGCACCATGTCATCTGCTAATGCAGTGATGACATCAGCACCATGTCATCTGCTAATGCAGTGATGACATCAGCACCATGTCAGTAGGTATGGAGGGTCCTGCCAGGGGTTCCCTTTTAGCTCTCGGAGGACATTTTCTTCTAGGAAACATAACTTATGGCCACAATATCTATTTTACAACTTCTTATAGGCATCAGAAAGGTCTCTTTGAGCACTACACAATAGTATAGGTTTGGTCATTAGATTTTTCTCTTTGTGTTAGAATTTGGTGCATGAAGCTAGGCATTGCTCTAAGACAGTTTTATGCTCATAACTTTTGCATACGGAATCAAATTTTTAATTTAGGATAGGCATTGGAGAGCTATTGCAGTGTACTACAATTTGGATCATGTAGATTTTCAGTTTGGTATGTAGAGAGAGATTAGTACTTGTTTGATCACTTGTAGGAGTGCATGTTTCTATGAGACCATCAACATGGTATAGCAGGTTTTCAGTTTTGGTGCTTCCAAATACAAGTTTATAGGTGTTTTCAGAGTTCAAAATTTGATGGAGATAGGTACACAGGTTGTCTTCTGGTTTGAGGACATGGAACTTGATACGCATGTGAGACTAGGAGTCTCATTTCAGTGGGAGCTGAGTACAGGTACAACAATGATGATGATTATTTTTGGCAAATCGAATCTAGCATTGATTTAGTGTTTGAGTCTTGGAGTCTATAGGTTGTCTTATTTGATATCTCAGTTTTCATGTTACTAGTGTGATGATGAGTTTACATGTTACATTTGTTTTGGATCTACGAGTTATGTAGTTTTATGGGCTGATCACTTATTTGGCTATAATGGGATGACTCAGATGTGGGCTGTCTATATCCATGAGATTGATTCAATGTTTATGCAGACTTTGCTAGTTGGCCTCGTCTGTGGTCATTTATACATTGGTATGTTGTATTGGGATAAGAGGATGGATGATTAGAGTGCCTAGATAGTTAGTTGTTGGACTTGTAGCATGTTTATCACGATGTCATGGATAGCTTGGATACATGTTTTTATGCGAGCTTTTAAGAGTGATGGTTTTATCTTCTTGGTTTGGAGATTATTGTTTACTCAACCTTTTGGGAGCTGTTGTCATTATAGTGAGATTCCTTGAATGGTTTGGGGCCATGGATAATCTTCATTTAGGAGATGGTTACTTTGTTGCCATGGATAGATCAGTATCATGGTTCAGTGGGAGCTTTGGTAGCGACATGGATTTATGATTAGTGATGGATGATCTTCTGCAGTGGATGTTGGTGTCATGGAGGAGCTCTTGGTAGTGAGAGTTCTTTGACATTTTGAGTTTTGTTGATAGGAAATGCTTATCTTCATGTGATTGGAGATGTTGACATCTTGGTTTACCATGGAGGATTTTTTTTAGTCTTTGGTTGAGGTGTCGGTTTATGACTTGTCAGTTTAACATGTTGATCCTTTGTTTAGAGATGTTGATATTGTGTCTTGATGGACTCTTGATTCCAGATTAGAGTTTTGACATGATCATGTTCTCTTGAGACAAGATGTATGCATCAGTGCATGTAATCTCCTTGAAGGAGATGGTTAGATCATGATGTCATGATGGGCTTCTTGATTATGTATATGTGCAGTAGGAGCATTGATAGTGATCTTGTTGGTTCTCTTGGTATTGAGTACTTTGGTCATTTTCTTGAGAGCTTCATGATAATACAGTGTTGCATTTGGAGTTTAGCATGGATTGATCATGGAAGTTCTCATGGATACTTGGATACTTAGTTGAGGTTGGAGTTCTTTTGTGATTAGAGACACTTGTTGAGACGGTTACTCATTAGAGGTTTCAGCAGCAAGACCGAGGAGCCTTACACCTGGATATGGACGTGAGTTCATTATGGACCTAGAGGAGATTGTTCTTGGAGAGAGTTATTGTGTATTGGTGTATCTTGGAGGAGCATTCTCATTCCCACTCTTGGTCTACTCAGCAGTTTATCATCTATGACGTATTTCCCATCCTTTTAGATGCATTTTTCTTTATGCTTTATCTTCTCATAGATATGGATCTTGAGCCATGGTTATTGGTTCTAGAGGGTTCATTTGAGGGATGCTAGCATGGTTATCTCCTTGTCCATATGGTTTGATTTATGATGTTCGTTATGAGGAGTTTAGGAGATATGATTGGGCTTATTCCTAGTTATGGAACAATTATGAGTTTGATCTACCTTGATTAGAGAGGCTTACATCCATGTTGATTACATGTTACATATGCTTATTTAATCTATGAGATTGAATGGTTGGGTGTTGTTGAGGCTTTTCATTTGGGGTTGTAGAGGAGATCATACTTGACACAACTTAGCACTTTGAGGTGTTTGTAGAAAGAAATTATGATTTACAGGTTTTCTCTCTTTGTCTTATGGCTACTTCCTGGAGGATCATGTTGATATGGTTGGACTTGGGAGAGTTATGGTGACATGTTGTGAGAGAGTATGTAACGATTTATCATGCATGTGTGGATCATTGTGATTGTTCTTAATACTACATTGGATTGTTGATTAGCCACACCTTGGTTTGAGTGTTGATTGATAGACTTGATATGCCTTGGATCTATTTTTAGATTTGACATTACCCATGCAGTGGGAGTTCCTAGATGTATGTGTTCTTCATTGACAAGTTTTATACATGGAGCTTGTGATTGCAGTAAATGGGTTGGATATGTTGTTAGCATGAATTTATTGATCTTGTTGATACCTATGAGACATGGATGGTTGGATGTATTAGCATATGTTGTGGGTGCTATTTCTAATCATGTGGGTTTTTTTCCTTTGACAACAACTTGGAGCCTTTTGTTATCACTTGGATTTGATGCTTGTGCTCCTTGGATTGGTGCATCTTCACCTTAACATGTTCATTTTCTTTCATAGGTGGCACGTTGGAGGATGGGAGGAGTTCTTGCTTGAGATGGTGGTCACTTTGATTTTATTGTAGGTATCTTGATGGAGCATGAGAGAATTTTGGAGATTCATGTGATTTCATGTTTGCCTATGATGATGTATTTCAGTGATTGACCCTTATGTAATGTATACAACAATTGGGAGAATGTTGGGAAATAGGTGTTGTGCATAACATTAGATTGTTTTATTCATGTAAAATAAATATTTATTTGTGGTGCATCTTAATTGATGTGTTTAACCACATTAGATATTTATTTGGAGGCCACTTGTAAATGTTGTATGTAACATTGGGTTATTATTTGTATTATTTAATTGTTGGGAAAAAGTAGTACCAATATTAAATAAGGGGATCAATGGTTTTGTGTTACCCATGGTTTTGGGGCACATGGTTTTCTCAATTTAATTGTGTGAGCGTGAATTATAAAAGCAAGCACAAGGTTATTATTTAAGGTTGGCTATTTCATTGTTGGCATACGGAGGTTGGTGAAAGGCTATCATTGTATTGAGCTCTCTCTTGTGAGTGCATATTGTGAAGCATGGCAGGTGATGTGTGGATTCATGCTTGAACACAATGTAGGATGCAATGGAAGTGCTTGATGATTCAGAGGTATTCATGGAGACTCATGATATGTATTGTAATTTCTTATTATTGAATAATACATATGAGTTTGAATGCTTTTGGAGGCTAGGTTTTTTCCTATTGAGGGTTTTCCCAGGATATATCTTGTGTTATCTTGTGTTTGTCATTTGATCTTTGCATTATGGTTAATTTTTGCAGCATTTTCTTCTTATGGGTTATGTGGAATTGGTTTTATCAGACTTGCAAATTCCTAACACCTTAAAGGTAATTGCTCCCTGATGGAGTTTGTTATCAAAAAATTGGGAACAATATCAGTGTATTAATAAAATCCAATAACTCAATAGAAATTGCAAATAACAAAGATTCAATAACAAAGAACAAACCTTGCAAACCTTGTTACCTCGCGGCTTCCATTGTTCACCTAATCTCAATCGATCTTTGTATGATGAATGAAGCCCTTAGAAAGCGCACTTCCTTGCTTTGTTCTTCAAGATGACAATGGAGAGATGGCTATGATACTTCTTGTAATGAAGAGGAGTTTCAATACAATCAAAGGGTGATCGCAAGCTATGGATGGATTTGGGTCGAAAGGTGCACTGTTAATTCTATAGAGTAAGTTTACTGAAAGCTTGGATGATATAAATGGAGGAAAAGGGTTGTATTTATAGACTTGTGAGAGAGAAGATCAACGAGATAAAAAGAATAAGAAGATCAATGGAGGAGATAAATCTAGAACTCATGACGAACGTCCACACGACATGTGTCACTCAAAAAGTTGTTTTGTTTGAGTTAACTGCCTTCATGACAAAGATAAGATTTGCTTTCATAAATTAGAATGATTTTTTCTAATTTAAGAGTTGTTGATAAAAACAAGATTGATTAAATCAATTAACTCAACTTGAGATTTGCTTTTGCATGATTTGAGAGGAATTAAATAATAAATTATTTAATTTTGTGTGCATGATGAGCAAGATTTATTTTTAGAAGATTTGGAAGATTTTTGAGGGATTAGAAGATAAGAAAGCAAATTAAATAAATAATTTATTTAATTGTTTGTGCAAGATATAAGAATAAATAAAATATTTGATTATATTTTATTTTTAGAGATTGGGAGAATTTAAATAAATTTGCATGCTTTATTTAAATTTGGAGAAACAATTGACTTAATTAAATAATAAAAATTATTTAATTGTTTGGAAGAATGATTTTGATTTCGATGAAATTAATTTTAAAAAAGGTAATTTATTCAATTAATGATAGGAATATGAATCAAATAAATAAATTGATTTATTTATTTATTGATAGAGGAATTAAATGGAATAAATATTAAGAATATTTATTTAGACAGAGTCATGTCATTTTTAAGTGTATACATTTTGCCCCTCTTTGATACAATGTGTTTTATCACGTTGTTTCAAAGAATAAGATTTTTCTGATAATGATACATGTCTCAGTTTGCCCTTGGTACAGGTTTAACGACAGGATGCCCCCTCAGGAGATTGGATGGGAAGGAAGGTTCGAGGGTGTGAGAGGGACAATCTCACAATGAAGAAGGTGGAACAGGTTGGGATGAAGAAATTGGTTGAAGAAAGAGATGAATGATACGCTATGCAAGATAAAATGATAACACACACAAGCAAGTAAGCAAGTATGCCCAAATGATACAAGAACAAACAAGGTATTGGCCCTGTCAAGTGGTAAACCAATGATTAATCTATAATGATAGATGATAGTGTTGTCATTGCGGGGAACGATAGATCCCTAGATCAACACGAAAGATAGTATTGTCATGGCGAGGAATGATAGATCCCTAGATCAACACGATAGCCGTGGGAAAGATATATCCCACTGATAATTATGATTGATTGAGCTAGTTTACAACAAGATTAGAATCAAGACCACTGATTGCGATTGTATAATTTGACAAGATTGATTTACTCGATTGGTATGGATTTAAGGATAGAATTGCATTTGGATCATTGATCGGATGGACAGCACAAGGATGAAAGATACGATGATAGATAGAAATTTGATTGATATAAGAAAACATGAATGAAGGAATCACAAGCTTTTGTAAACATTGATACTCTACATAGAATCTTTATTGCATGGATAGTATGCGAAATGCAATTGGATATGTATACGAATATGAGATGCAATTGGATACGTTATGGATATGGATATGGAATGCAATTGGATACGTTATGGATATGGATATAGATATTTGTCGTCTTGATATTGCAAGTATTTTGAAGTGCTTTGTTTCATTATTGGGCTTTTTAAAATGTTGTAAGAAAATACAAGCATCTAGGTATAATTGAACCGAGATGACCTAAGTATTACTTACATGGATTTTGATATAGCAAGTTGATACAAGCATCTAGGGATAATTGAACCGAGATGACTTGAGTATTTCTTGCGTTCCAATAGACAAGGATTATACCTGTTTCACGTTAGACCCTTGATGTCCTCAATGATCATTGTGTTGATCATTTCTTTAGACAAGGCTTCACATTACTAAAGATAAACCCAGAAGCAACAAACAAAGAAAATAATCATGCCCCCATCATAGCATCTCTAGCTTTTGGCATCCTTGAGTAGCGTAGAAAGACATGATAACAAAAATCAAGACACTATAACCTGACCTGGTCACAAACACAAAACATTCTTGCATTTAGATGTGTTTTCTTTCCATAATTTAGATAGAATCATTTAGAGTGCTTTAGGTACTTGTTTTCTTTTCTTTGGATAGGTTCACATCCTGCATGTAAAATTTTTGTTTTAGAAGCGAGATTTACTACGCTTGCATGTCTGGTGAAAGATATCACAATCCTTATTGGTGAAATAGACCTTAAGGGACTGACCTAGTGCCTCGGGGGCGCATTGATAATAGCCTTGCCTACGTGATGACGTAGAGGCAATGTAGTTCAGGGTGAACCCTGATGGACCTAAGACCTAGGTGAGGAGAGATTGTGCGGATGTGGATGGACTAGATGATAGACAACAAGATATGGGACGAACGGGGAAGTAGAGCCTCAGGGGCGCATTGATAATGGCCTTGCCTACATGATAACGCATAGGCAACGTAGTTCAGGAAATGATACTAATGGATTGGGTTTACAGATGATTTGATGTTTTTGGGATTTTTGGATAGCAATTTGGATAGCCTAAATGCTGGATACTGATGACAAGGGAACACCATGGATAGGTAAACAGATGTGTGATAATGGATAATGGATGGGTAGGTAGAAGGATGGGCAATAGTAGATAGAAGGAATGCATGCAGAAAAGGGGAAGGATGTGATCACCAAGGATTAAGTCGCATAGGAACAACATGCCCCATTGTAGGTAGGATACTTAGGATTTTTCATGACCATGCTTATGACACTAGGAGGATGAGAGGATATGATTGTTTTGAAAAAGACAAGGTATATCAAGAGTTTTTCCAAAGCATGTTTCAATATTTTGCCCCCATATCTATATTAAGATCAAAAGAGGAATGGAGGATGAAAGGACTTAATATGATAGGAATATGCAGGATATGGATGATAGGAGGGTACGGTAAGATAGGATTGATGGATTCAACAAGATAGGTATGTAATGGATAGACATAACAAGATAGGATAGGAAATGGTATGGAAGAAAATGATAGGAGAAAAGTGATATGCCGATGAGATAGGGTGCCCCCAAGTGTAGGTGACGTAGGAGATCAACTTACACATGACGCCTGTTTGCCAGGTTTTCATCATGGTACTTATCCAAGGCACTTGTTTGCCAGGTTTTCACCATTGGACAAATGGATTTCTCTTTACTTTTTTTGATTTTATTAGTTTTTTTTTTGAAACATTTGGATATTTGGATAGGATTAGATGGAATATCAATGAGAGGAACTCAAGCATTTGACCCCGTGAAGGTTGTAGTGTCCCGCTAGAAATGCATGTCATCGTACGGATCATGCCAAATGTTGCTATGCTCCTAGATGTTGGTAAGGATCGCATGAAAGGAAGATAGAGTAGGTAGATAGTGGATTATGATGCGGATCATGCAAGACTTATGCATGGATGGAGGGAAGGCTTATGCAAAAGCATGGACCATAGGAATAGGATGGGGGAAGATATGTAGGATAATAGTGGAAGGAAGGCGAGATGGAGGTATGTGGAAGTGTCGTAGGATGGAGGGGAATCATGACGAACAGTTGCACATACTGCGATAAACATTGAAGCTTATGATGGGAAGGTGGTGTAGGAAGTGATGGAGAGTTTTGCTTGGTGGATGAATGATGTAGGCATTTAGAGACCCACATAGACTGAGTATTTTTTTGATTTTTGCTTGTCCTGTGGAATGGAAGGATTTGAGACTTTTGGATGGAAAAGGAGAAAGGGGATGGTCAGGATTATTGATAGGTGGATGCCTCATTTAACTTGATGGCTTTTTTCTTAGGCACCCAAACCATTTTTTTTATAGACTTTACCTGCGAAGGTGTGAGCTTGGGTATATGCAGCTTTTGTGCAACTTCTGAGTTAATTACTTGTTGCTTGTGAACCCACACCTTTTTTAGTTTTGCTTTGAAGTGTGTGGGTATATGCAGTGCTTGAGATGGATGTTTCTTTGATTCTTGACTTTTGTATCTACAGGCATGAGGACCTTTAGGATTTTTGACTTTATAGGTAGAAGCATCCAAATTTTTGCTGTTGAATTCTCTTGAGATGGTGGAAGTGGGATTGGTGGAAGCTCTTTGTTTAGACAACAATTGCATTTGTTGGCCATGATTGGGATTTTTAGAGGATTGATAGATGGTTGGATAATGTGTTGGAAGTAGTGATGGTAAAATGCATGGAGGGATGTTAGGAGTTGGAAGTAACAAAGGTAGATTTGATGGTGGAAGGTGTATGGTCACATGCTTTTGGGATGTATATGATAAGGGAGGTGGAATGGCGATATATGTTTTGCGAATATGATAGGGTTTGTGATGGGAAGTGGTGAATTTAGGAGGAGTGGAGGAAGTACCAACATCTTTGGATTGTTCACCTTAGGGTATGCATCCAAGGCCATACAAGAGAGGAGGGACATTAACATGGACGGGCTCCAAAATACCTTGTTCATGAAGGCCTAAGCCTTTACCTTGATAGTTCATATGTTGGAGTATGCGGTGAATAATGGGATTATGTGTGTTTTGGACACTAGCAGTGAGCTCCTTATTTGATGGGGAAGGTGAAGTGGTAGATAATGGTCGTTGCTCTCCTAAGGAAGAACATTCATGCATGAAGGCAGTGAGACCAAGGGAATAGGATAATGGATTTGCAACATGGTTGATAATGGATGGTGGAAGATTGTTAGGATCTTGATTATCATTATGCTCATTTAGATCCAAGTTATTGGTTTGATCATCTATGAGGCAAGTATCTCATCAAGGGAAGTGGAAGTTATCAAATCATAGATAGGACTAGATGGAGGATGGATAGGATTAATGGAGGTTTCTTTCTCATAACCATGGAATGCATAAAGTTGGCTAAGAGGATCATCATGGTCTACTTGATCGTAGATAGGCTCTTGATCATAGATAGGATTATGCATGATGGGATCAATGTGCTCATGTATAGGTTCTTCAACAATGATAATATCTTGATCATAGAATAGATATAGGTTATGGATGGGTTGGATTTGGATTTCTTTCTCATGTATGGGTATAGGATCAAGTTGCTCATGGATAGCTTCTTCATCAAAGATAGTATCTTGATCATAGAAAAGATATAGGTTATGGATAGGTGGGATTTGGATTTCTTTCTCATGTATGGGTATAGGATCAAGTTGCTCATGGATAGATTCGTCATTGAAGATAGTATCTTGATCATAGAAAAGATATAGGTTATGGATGACAAGATATGGCACTAATGGGCCAAGAGGCCTATTCCAAGTTTCTCTCTACCATGTTTTACTTTGAATGTCAATAAGGTCTTGAAGACCATTTGAAGAATGTAATAAGGTTTTATGACCATTTGAAATTGTATTGAAGTCATTTTGTAAGGCCTTGATGCCAAGTAGTTGGTGTAGGCAGTCAAGTCCAAATTGGTAAATCCTCCATGAGTGTCAAAATGGAGAGACATGTTGTATTTATTATAGGAAGGCCAATTATGGCATAGTATATGATCCTAGAGGGGTTTGGGGTAGTAGTTTTGTCCACACTATAATCTGCCCCTAATACATATTGTAAAAATAATGTTAATCGATAGTTTTGGACAGTTTGAGGGTGGTTTCCTGTTGCCAACTAACCCCAAACTGATGGAGGAAGATGTAAACTTGTTAAGACACCCCTCATGGATTGGTGGCAGGTGTGTTGGAGAAGTTTCAAGCAATAGAAATCAAGTTCTCTGCATTTTTCTGCATTTTTTGTTAGAATAGTCCGTACCATATTCAAGTACGGAAGTATCATGACCTCTAAACACTTGGAATGGGTAGTAAAATGAATTAAATTCCATTTGAATCTAGTTTGAGGCCTTGACATTTATTAGGGAGGGAATTACATCTGTTTTCCTTGGACCGGTCGCTGGAAACTATCATTTTCTAAGTTCAAACGCTACTCCAGGACGTACTCTGCACAAGTACATAACTATCTTCATCTCCTTGTGACCTAATAGAGCATGGAATTACCTCTCATTTGAACTTGGTTTGGTGTGTTGTCATCATTGTAGAAGGGAGGTATAAGGGTTTTTCTAAAAATTGTCTTGTTAAACCCTAACCTAGGGTTTTGCCAAAATAATGGAATTTTAACCATCCCACTGTCTCTCAATGCCACAAGACCAGTGGGATGGATGGGTTCCTTAAAATTTTAGTTGATTGGAGTGTTTGTAGAGAAGGGAAGTTGGTAGATGCATAATTTTGTTGAGGAGGGCTTAATAGCCTCATGTATTAAGCCATTTAAGGAACCACATATGCATTTTGAAGGTACAGTTGACTGTAGGTGTCCAAAACCCACAAAATCCTTGGTCTTGGCATGAGTCTTAAGTGTTCCAATAGTTTTTTGAGTTTTGTGAATGACATTTGTAGGGGTCCCTTTGTAAAACTGACTTAATTGGGGCTCTAAGCCTAGAAGGACACTCATAAGTTGAGGTAGTTTGTCTAAAACACAAGGTACCCATTTTAACATATGTCATGTGTCTTCCAAAAGGGTACTCCAAAATAGTCAGGTCTTGTGGAAATCAGATCCCCATCAAACGTTATGTATGACTATTCCAGTTTTAAGGGCTACAAGGATCCTAATAGGTTGTGAAGGAAGTACATATTCCATGGTTGTAAGTGTCAAACCAATGGTCAAAGAAGGTTGTCCTAGTGGATTGGAGACCTTGTATTAGACTGTCCTTGGGAAATTCGTCTGCCAAGTGTCATGTGGCAAGTTAAGCCTCTAAGTTGGGTTTTGGATTAATCAAGGAGACTGTCACAAAATAGTAAAGAGTCCTATTTCATGGTGGGAGTTTGTTGAAAAACCTAAAGTGTGGTAAGACATCTATATCCTCTACACTAGATTGGTATATGATTTCCAACTTGAGGTGGGACTTCCCTTGTCAAGAGTGTCATTAAGACGGGTAAAGAATGTACAATCTTGGTGCGAGGCGTAGATAGTATTGGCATGCTCATGTTGGGAGGGATTTGGTTCCTGTGGATCATCTTCTTGCCTATATTTGTTAAACTTGGGCACATCAAAACTAGGAGAGAAAGGTATCTTAACCAAGCTTGTATCAAATGGATAAGGGGATAGGTCCTCTAGCGAATATCATTTGTGGAAGATCTAGCTTGTAAGATCGCCATTTGTTGTTGCATGGCTTGGATTTTTTGGGTAAGTGCTTCTAATTGATTTGTCATAGCCACAGAAACTGATACCAGGCTGAAATGGGTAGTCAGAAAGGTTGAAAATTTTCTCTCAAAAGACTGAGAAATGCTCACTGTGATAGATGCACAATAATAAATGCGTAGGAACGGAAGGTAAATGTGTAGCAAGTCAGAATACATGCGCAGCTCTGGTAAATAACAAAAGTGTAGGAACAAACAATAATTGCGCAGAAAGTTGAAGTAAATGTGCAGCTCTGTAGTACAAATGCGTAGCTCTGGGTTTTTGATTGATTTTGCAATGTTTTTGGCAAGTTTTTCGATGTTTTTGGTTTCTTGGCCGAAAGTTGGTCTTTTTGATCTGATTTCTCAATTATGGCAAGTAAGACACAACAAACACTAAGAATATTTTCTTGATTTTTAATCTTTTTAAAAAAATTTTGGACTTTTTTTACTAAAAACAAGTACAAATCCTAGGCTAGTAGGGGCAATATAAACCGAATTCTCACTATTACATGAGGCATCTTTGGAAGGTGATAATCGCCCTTTCTGACATTGGTTTATAGGGCATTTTGGCTTTTAAAACAATGGATAATTAGTAAGTGCAACCATTCGAGTGGTTATACATGCAGCGACGCTACTCTCCGTTATGGAGTCTCCCAGCCTTCAAGGGTTACACCTTGGAGGCTTTTGGGGGAGGTTGGTTGTCGATATAACTTAACAACACTCATTGCATGAACCTATCGCTTCAAGCACAATTTATTTATAGTGGCTAAGCAGAGCTTGGCTTTAGCTTGTTACCACTTAAGGTCATTCCCACTTGGACAGAAGGATATCCAAGGGCATGCCTCTCTAAACGAAAAACATGTGAAATGATATGTTTGCAATTTTGGTCACCCAAGATAAGGGAGAGCATAGGCCTAGCATCATTCCAAAAACACGATAAACAATGGTTCTTTTTCCCTAGTTAAAATACAAAGACTAAATGAGTTAAGCTACTTCAGCACACACATGATTTTGTTAACTTTGAAAGAAGCAAGATAGCAATGGTTCAATTTTATATCCTTCTAGTAGGGATTATGCTTGATTTATTGATGCAACAAGATCAAATTACAACCCTCCTAGTTAGAGCTAAATGAGATTTGCATGAACAATCTGATTACTTTCCTTGGCTAATTAGATCTAGAAATGAGTTAAGAAATGCAGCTATATGACTAACTAGCTCCTAACCTGCAAGTAGATCAGAGAATATTCCTACGAGAAGTGTTAGCATTTAGCAAAATCACAAGAAAAGGATCAAAGGTCATTGTCAGAACAGATGTGTAGCTACAGATGATACATGTGTAGAAACAATCTAATACAAATGCGCAGGATTACAAATACACAAAAATAGAGGTCAAAAGTGTAGAATTTGAGAGTATATGCGTAGAATCTGTCAATGTGCCGTATTAGAGGTCAAATACATTAAAACAGAGCATGGATGCATAGATCTATTAGATGAGTGGAAACAGAGCTTAGATACATGTTAGAAATGATCAGATGCACAAAATCCTCATGTGTCCATAACCTAATGCACAAAAAATTAGTTTTGAGGTTAAATTGGGGCAAGGTCCCACGGTGGGCACCAAAAATGTTATCAGAAAATTGGGAACAATATCAATGTATTAATAAAATCCAATAACTCAATAGAAATTGCAAATAACAAAGATTCAATAACAAAGAACAAACCTTGCAAACCTTGTTACCTCATGGCTTCCATTGTTCGCCTAATCTCAATCGATCTTTGTATGATGAATGAAGCCCTCAAAAAGCACACTTCCTTGCTTTGTTCTTCAAGATGACAATGGAGAGATGGCTATGATACTTCTTGTAATGAAGAGGATCTTCAATACAATAAAAGGGTGATCACAAGCTATGGATGGATTTTGGTGCCAAAGTTGCACCATTAATTCTGCAGAGTAGGTTTACTGAAAGCTTGGATGATAGAAATGGATGAAAAGGGTTGTATTTATAGACTTGTGAGAGAGAAGATCAATGGTACAGAAAGAATAAGAAGATCAATGGAGGAGATAAGTTTAGAACTCATGACGAACGTGCACATGACATGTGTCACTCAAAAAGCTATTTTGTTTGAGTTAACTGACAAAGATAAGATTTACTTTCATAAATGAGAATGATTTTTTCTAATTTAAGTGTTGTTGATAAAAACAAGATTGATTAAATCAATTAACTCAATTTGAGATTTGCTTTTGCATGATTTGAGAGGAATTAAATAATAAATTATTTAATTTTGTGTGCATGATGAGCAAGATTTATTTTTAGAAGATTTGGAAGATTTTTGAGGAATTAGAAGATAAGAAAACAAATTAAATAAATTTATTTATTTAATTGTTTGTGCAAGATAGAAGAATAAATAAAATATTTAATTATATTTTATTTTTAGAGATTGAGAGAATTTAAATAAATTTGCATGATTTATTTAAATTTGAAGGAACAATTGACTTAATTAAATAATAAAAAATATTTAATTGTTTGGAAGAATGATTTTGATTTCGATGAAATTAATTAAAAAAAAGGCAATTTATTCAATTAATGGTAGGAATATGAATCAAATAAATAAATTGATTTATTTATTTATTGATAGAGGAATTAAATGGAATAAATATTAAGAATATTTATTTAGACAGAGTCGTGTCATTTTTAAATGTATATAGAGTTAGTAATCACTTTAAGGTGGGGGCATATGTCATGCTATGAGCCTTACTTTCATCTTTCTAGCAAAATACTTGATAATTTTTATTACTACACTCTCTTGGAAATGATTGCAGCAAGCTTTTAAGAAAGATCTTGAGTCTATCTTGTTCTCCTAAGTTGAAGCTCCTTGCATGTTTGGGAGAAGGGTTGCAACCACCAACTTGAGTTTGGCTAGAGTACCTTTGGGTATGGTTGCAACACCTTCTTATTCTACAAGGCTTCATCTAAATCCTCTTGCGGGAGGTGGTTTGTGTATTCCCTTGAGTGGAAACACTTTTCTTGATGCAGATTATGTGTATGATGTGTTTGTGCCCTCTTGTTCTTCTCATTTCTAACTAACCCCTTCTTAGCATTCTTCTTATCGCATCTTGGGGAATGATGCATGGTGATTGAGACAACCCTTTAGATTGAGGCTTCTTTTGTCATGTTGACTCAAGGTTTTCTATTATGTGCTTCTTGTGATTGTTGTATGATGCATGTATTCTCCTCATATATTCTTGTCCTCTATATATTCCTCACACCTCATGCATGCTTTGCATGTTTTCTCTATGTATTCCTTATGTATTCTCCTTGAGTGCTTTGTGTGTATTCCATGTGTGTTTCATGTGTATTCTATGTATACTTTATGCTTTATGCGCATGCTTCATGTCAAGCATGTATATTTTGTGTATTGCCTGTATACATTGTGATTTCTCAAGTGTATACCTTGTTTATGTCATATCTTCTCATGTTTTTGAAGTGCTTCATGTATGTAGAAATTATGCCTTGTATCTTATGTGTGTGCAATTCATCATATACTCCTTGAATCCTAAACTTGGGGGCTTGATCACCCCTCAAATTTGGTGACATTGTATGACTTCTATGTTCGTAGTGATTGAAATTTATCCTCTTCGTACTTTAGTGCAATTATGAGCATAAGATCATACCCACACTAAAGTGGGGGCTAAATGTTATGGAGTAAAATGCGTACCCTTGCCATTTTACACCTACTTTATCACCTAGGTGGACCTAAAACAATTAATTATTAATCTCAATGCACAAAACCCAAAAGATAACTATAGGGCTGACCTAAACATACTTAAATTGGCTTCTCCCAGAGTTTTTGGGGCTAAAGGACAAGGGCACCTAGCGCCCTAGTCCCTCATTTAGCCTAGACCTAATTTAACGGTATGCCAACTTATGACATCTCTAATGCTTCCTCATGTCGGCCCCATTTGGTTTAATTCACTTAAAATCAATAGGAATGCATATATAAGAAAGTTAGTTTATTCATTTAAAGATCTAAGAAATCTAGGCACACTTGCACTTTCTCTCTCTCTCTCTCATGCTTTCTATTCTTCCCTAAATCTCTTTATGGTGGATTATTGCTGTTGCACTAACTTCTTGCAGGTCTTGTGAAGATCTCTCTACTTATTTGGGCTACACCAACTTCTTGAGTCAAGTTGTGACTCCACATAAGCAAGCTAGGGTTTCCATGCTCATGGTGACTCCTCTCCTTTATGCTTTATTACAACATTCCATTCCACTTCATATTTGCCTTTGCCCTCCTAGGGCACACACTCTTTGATATCTCATCATTTCTATTGTGGAGGTGGAAACACCATTCATAGAGCTTGACTTAGGCAAGCTCCTAAATAGCACCAAACCCTTTTCCCTTCTTGTTTGTGTGCAAGTTACATCCAGAAATATGAAGATATGAAGTGACAAGAAACATGAATACTGGAAGGTGAAGACATTGGAACCTTAACATTCTACAAAACCATAAATTGGGTCTAGGGTTCTTAGTGCCTTGGTACCTCTTTGCTCCTGAACTTAGATCTAGGTTTACCTCTATCCTCTGATCCATGTTGTGGTGTTAGATTATCTGTATCTATTTCTGACAGTCGTATATTCATAGATCTTGCTTAACTAAGGTTTCCTACTTTGTCCTATCTTGCTTGGTTGGATTTGGTTGACACTCCTCTATACAACAAAGGGACAAAACCCATTAGTTTAGCTCTCCTTCATGGGTAGAATCCAAGCTTGGTTTGTGTCTCAATGTTAATGGAAAAGGATTTGACCTAGTTTAACCTTTTAGGCTAAGTCTCTCTTTTCTATCTAACAAAGTCATTCCAATTCATAAGTGGGACAACCATTGAAATGGTAGATACACATGCAAACACACAAGCATGACTCCACCACACTTACAACAATACATTCAATCCAAGGATAGATACTCAATATCACAAGCTTAAGGACACAAATTATGTACAAGGTGTTCACAACATAATGCACATCCAAGCACATCTCTTTTCGAACATACCACAATTTATTGGATAGGAACTTCACATGAAAATACTCATAACATAATTCATTTCTCACATGAAATTTAATAACATAATTCATTTCTCACATCATTAATTAATGATTGAACAAGGACTACTCATAAGAATATATCATTTAGAATTTCACAAAATCATCTGCATAAAACATGTGTCTATTCCAAAAAGTTTCAACAACTAACAAAGCATTCATAATGTTCATATATCATATCAGGATCCTTTTCATAATAGGATCACACAACACAAATTCTATGGTCTTTCACATTCAACAATTTCTCTTGCAAAACACTCAACAAGATACACTTATTCAACTACTCAAAAGGCAATCATTCTCATAACTATTTCAGTTTCCACTATAACCCCTTCAAGGTACATTTATAATTTAAATTCAACTCCCAAATATGAAGTATAAAAGATTAATTCAATTAACCATTATGCATAAGCTAACACCATAAGTCAAGGATAGGGTTGTCCTAAAATAATTTACTAACTATAACAATTGTTTTGACCTAGGTTATCTAAGAAATTAACTAACACATTTATAGGATTGAATTTGTTGGGAATTAAGGTGTCTCAACCTTTGCAAGTTCCTAAATTTATTTATTTATAATTAATCATTTTCCCATAATTAATTGGAAATTCTTATAATGTATTTTATTTAATAATTGTGCTCCATCAAAATAGGGCACAGGATTTCCAAGGTGGTATCTTTGCCATGTGTCAGCATCTTGTGGTGAGTTGTAAGGTGTCATCAGAAGGTTTATTTATAGCAGATTCTTATGACATATTTTATGGAAGATTCTATGACATATTCTTATGACGCGTAAGAGCATGATTATAGGGAGTTACTAATTGTGAACTGGGAATCTTGACCAACATTATGATAGTTTATGACGTATGTCATAGGCATCTTTCTAAAGGAGGTAAATTCTATATTTTGGGCACCTAAGTTGGTGGGTTGATTATGACAACTTATGAAAGCATCTTACATGTGTAAGGAATATTCTAATAATAGTCTAGAAGCCCAAACTTAGCCTAGGCGTTGGAATTTTATGTCATGGAAATGTGGGTCGTATGGATTTTTACCATGGTATTTTTGGACCTTGTTTGGGCCCATGGTAATGTCTTATGGTTGTATTTTGGGCTCCAATGAGTCTATATATTGAGGGCTTGAGATGGAGGCATTGAGGAGTGTTTTATGTAGGGTTATGTTGTCAGTTTTTCCTCCAGAGGAGCAATATGTAAATCTCCATGTTAAGGCTTTGAGCCTGCAAGTGTATTGTAACATGTTTGTTGTTGCAAATTAATACATTGGTTTGATGCTTTGGAGTGTGGGGTTTTTTACCTGAAAGGGTTTTCCCCACATATATTGGTGTCTCTTCTCTTCTGTCTGTGTTTCTTTTATTCTTGTTCTTTCATGTTCTTAAAGTGTTAATTTGCATGCCGTTATTTTGCTGAAATTTACTTAGATCTGTAAGCTACATTATCTTTCCTCTAAGGGTTAATATGATGTGAAAACAACTATGTCTATTTCTACTTTAAGGGCATAGTAGTATGTGATTGTATCGACTTATTAAATATATGTTTAATAAAATGATAGGATATTAGAAGGTGCATACTGGGTTTTCTTTCCCTTTCATTTGGTATCAGAGCTACGATGGTTCCATGGTTGCATGAGATTGCATGTGTTGGTTCCATGGTGTTTAAGGTTCTAGGTATTTCTTCTGTTGTGATTTCTTATCCTAGCAAGCTTGAGGGAATTTGTAGGAAGGAATTGGTTGAGTATTAATCCTTGTTTGAGTGAAGATGTTGGAGGTAGGTATTATCAAGCATAGCTAAAGTGCGTACTCTTCTCCCATGGTGATGGTGCATAAGAATGATGAAAATTGGTGCATGTGTCCTGACTATAGAGAGATCAATAAGTACACAATCAAAGATAAGTTTCCTATTCCAATCATTGATGATTTATTAGATGAATTGAATGGAGCTATGCTTTTTACAAAACTTGATCTTAGATCAGGTTATCACCAAATTTGAATTAAGGAAGAAGATATTCCCAAGGAAACATTTAGGAATCATGAAGCTCATTATGAGCTTTTAGTGATGCCATTTGGTCTTACTAATGCTCTCTACATTTCAAAGATTGATGAATGTTATCTTTAAGCCATTTTGAGGAAGTTTATATTAGTGTTCTTAGATGATATATTGATTTATAGAAATACATGGGAAGAGCATTTACATCATGTAGATCAAGAAAGTTTTTGATTAATGGAAAAACAAAGTGGTCACTTCATCAAAGTCATAAGGTTAGATAATGGGGGAGAGTATAAATCAAATTTGTTTTTAGATTTTTGTAGATAACATGGGATTTAGAGAGAGTTTACCACTTTCTTAACTCCACAACAAAATGGAGTTGTTGATAGGAAAAATAGGACTATTTCAAGTAGGATAGAAGTATGCTAAAAGAAAAGAATTTGGCTAAATATATTTGGGTAGAGGCAGTCACTACAATAGTCTATTTGTTGAATAGAAGTCTTATAAAAGTAGTTTAGGGAATGATTCCTAAAAATTATTGGTCCTGCATTAAGCCATATGTTGCTCATCTAATAGTGTTTGGATGTATTGCTTATACACACATACCAAGAGAAAAAAGATCAAGTTGGATGATAAGATCCTCAAATGAATTTGCATTCTTTATGGCTCTAAAAATAAAGCTTACAAGTTGTATGATCCTATAAATAAGAAATTAGTATTAAGTAGAGATGTTATATTTGATGAAAGAGCACAATATGCCACTGATGAAAAGGACAAAAACATTATGATTGATTTAGAAAAATCTAACCAACCTATGAATGCTATAGATGAAGAAGACTCTCATACACTTGTTTTTGATGGACCAAAAGTTGTTAATAATGCATAACCTAAATCCTCAAATGTAGGGCCAAGGAGACATGAAAAATATCAAAGAAGAATTGAAAAAATCATCCTCCAACTCTTATGTTGGGCACTAATTTTAATAAGATGAAAACAAGGTTCCATGCCAAAGTTAACTATGCCTTGATCACTCAAGTCATGTAGACTAATGAGACAGAGAATTTTGCTGAAGCTAGTGAAAAAGAGGAATGGGTTGAAGCCATGAAGAGTAAAATGACATCCATTAAAAGAAATGACACTTGGGATTTGGTCGAGTTGTCCCCTGGTAAAGAAGTTGTAGGTACAAAGTGGATATATGAAAATAATTACAAGTTTGATGGAAGTATTGATAGGCATAAGGCTATATTGGTTTCCAAAGGATACACTCAACTAGAAGGTATTGATATTCTCAAGGCCTGTGTGTTTCTGGATTTTAGGGCACATGGCACTTTTTGATTTCTAAGCCTCACTTTCTAATGGTGAAAAAAAATGATATTATTATAGATTTTAATATTTTATTAATTCACTAAAGTTCTAGACTTGTTAGAATACTATTTGGATGAGAGAAGACATGATGTTTTTCATATCAATGGAGGAGTTAAATTGGAAGATGAAGAAAAGTAGGTATTGAGTAATTGCTAAATGAATAGGTTGGTCTCAAAAATTCAAGTCTTCTAGATGTTAAAAATACCAATATCAAATATAGGAATAGGTACCAAATCAAGTAATTTTAAAGCATCACTTGATCCTTTGGCCATTTCCTGTCAAAAGATTAAAGGAAGAGGTAGATAGTCCCTTCCAAAGAAAAATGAAATAATCTTAAATGTAAATATTACTAGACATCAAAAATAGATTCAAGAGTATTTAGTCAATAAAAATTGAGGCATATTTAGAGAGTAAGGTAGAGAGCAATTATTGGAGTGAAAAGTCTCCATCAATTTAAATGGATGAAGAAAGATAAAGATAGACTTAATTTATAGAAGTAGCAATGATGGGAGTAAAAATAAGATTGTGGGTATTTGCCATCATTCCTCCTCCAAAATAAGTGTAGAATCACAACATGACCAGTAAAAACTAGCATGAAATAGCTCATGGTAATTCCTTTAGATATGATGAAATAAAAATAGCTACAAATCATTTGGAATCTTCAAATGGGTCTACTAAAGTGGATTGACATGAATTTTAAGTTCATTCTCCTAAAATATCTATATTCTTTACAATTCATTTAGCAATATAGAATGGTTTCCCCTTCCATGATATTTGTTGGTGTGAATGGAATATATTACCTAACTGCTTCCACATTAGGTCCTACTCACACTTGTCTAGTTAAGTTTACTTAGTGCATACTTAGTGTACACTAAGGATAGTTGTCTCCTTGTTTATCAAACCATAAGATTAAGACACTTGTCATAATCTTATGTTGTCCTATGTTTCACCTTGGCCTATATAACCAAGGGCTTCTCATTGTAATCTTATTTAGTCATATATATTGTGTATTTGCATCCTTTGATAGAACAAAATTATTCTTTTATGTTGGGTCTTTCTTGTGCTTTCATTGAAGTTCCTAGATCTTGTGTGGATACCTCCATAACCAAATCTTGAATGGTATAGAGCATTATAGACCAACTCTTGCAATATCTATGTGAATGAAAGTAAATTATAGTTGTTATAGTAAGGTGATAAAAATGTCTAGTATAAAATTTCAACATAAAAAAGAATTTAATTTTAAATTTTAAAATATGGAGAATATTGAGAAGAAGATGAGACATTTATTCTAACATTTTCTAGCATTGAGAAGTTTGGACCAAGTAGACTAGATTGATGGATGAAGGATGATTTGAGATGGTAAGGGAGTGATTTTGCATAAGAATTGATGATCAAAGGATGATAGGGATGATTTTGATAATACCTTAGGTAAGGTTGATCAAAGGATAGTTTGGATATAAAATCAAAAGTAGCTTAGGAGAATCTAGATCTTGTGGGATACAAATGATTTATCTTCTCTTACTTAGGATAGACAAGAGCCTAAGCAAAAGAGAGATACAAGATTATTTTACTTGGGGTATACAAGACACACCAAGCAAAATGAGATTCTTAGAGTCCACTAACTTAGGAGTAGTCTAAGATCCTAAGCTAATTTATCTAAGATTGATAAGGCTAATTTATACAAACTTAAGATAAACAAGTTCTCAAGATTAATATAAATTAGGCGATAAAGATAAGATCTAGATTCACTTTAGAGAAATTTTGATTTGAGATTGGATTTTATTTGATTTGGTTTGAGATGATGAGGTTTATTTTGGTGAATTTGGAGAATTTGATAGGGATTTGACAAGAATAGGTGAAAATGATGGGGTAAGTGTGAAGGTCCAAAGTGGAATTGATAAATCAAAGGTTTTCCAAGGTCAAATTGAAAAATGGATGGTGGTGAGATTTGGGTGATTTTGGAAAGGCATGACTTGGGTGAAGTGGAATATGAGTGATTTTTTAGGTCACCTTTAAATTTTTGCCACAATCCTAAGATAGTCAAAGTTGTGTTAGGTTCAATTGTCTAATGATGCAAATGAAGGCATTGACAGATATGATGCAGACACTGACAAATCGAAAAGGCACTAATAATCAAAATACAGGCACTGATAGTTAAAGTGTAGGCACCAAAAAGTTAGACGAAAGTGTTGACAAAAGCAACAAAGATGTTGATAGAAAAGCCAAAAGCATTGATAGGCAAGTCAATTAAAGCACTAATATGACTGACAAGGATAGAAAAAGACTGAAATGGCCAAATTTGGTAAGATCTAGGATTTTGGTCAATGAGATCTGGTAGGGTGTTGAAAATGGAAAGTTTGTAGCTCACTAGATCTAGCTCTGTGGTTTGCTACGTCTATTTTGTTTTTTATTTTAGGCAAATGGTTAGACTGTGGTAATAGTGTTTAGTAGGATAGAGGCACCAATCCTAGTAACGTAAGTGCTGACCTAATTTTTGGGAGCACTGATAGGTCAAATGGAAGTGCTATGACAAATACCAAAAGCACTGACAAATGAAACTGAAGCACTATGATAGGTGCTAAAAGCACTAATAAATTAGACTAAGGCATTGGGATAGTGATGACTAAAATGCTAAAAGTTGTTTGATCCATGAATTTTAATGATGTCTTTGGGTTAACTAATTTTCTTAGCAAGAGACTGCAAACAAAAGACATAATGGTTATTTGACCCAACAAGGAATTTGGTGTGAATCACTTCATGGCTAATAATGGCTCATATGGGTTTTGAACAAAGAAGACATATCAAGCATATGAACAACCTAGATTTGTTCAAGTAGGAGTGTCATATGAAAGAGTTTATGATTAACTCAAAACACCAGAATCTTCTACAAGCCAAAGATTAACCTTCTACACAGAAAAAAGCACAAGAGAGTAATTTGCACAATATTGGATGCAATTAATGAAAAGAATTGATGAATTACATGAGAGAACTTGCTTTTATATTTGCAAGTTAGAGAAAAACCTTATGAATTAAGAATAACTTAAGACTAAAATTAGCCCTAAGTCAACTTAATAAAGTGTAATTAAATATTTAATTACACCAACACCCCCCCTTAAGTGCAACTTAGGGAGAAATGAAAAACATGCAACTAATGCAAGAATGGGTCCCAGCTAAAAGCTCATGTTAGGTACCCATAAACAAGAAGAATCTCTCATAAGGTGGATAAAAGGAGAAAATCCTTGTGGTAAAAAACCCCTCTCCAAAAGAGAGAAAAAACATGCAAATAAATATGTACAAGTGATGGAAGAAGGGCTCTAACTAATAGCCCCTAGAACTGAATCCATCACAAGAATACAATCATGAGCCCCCATAAGAGGGAAATATAGAGGCAATGAAATCCTCCAACAGAGTAGAATCTCTAGAACCAGAAGAGGATGCTCGAACATGAATGTAAAATACAATCCACTTATGGCAAATCACATTTCTTCCCTTAGAAAGAAATCACTCAACATGTGAATATTGAAGAACCTGTGAAGTATGTGGCCTCAAAATGAATGTCTCTGAAGACTGGATGGATTTCCACATGCCAAAATCTGATGAAGCCACAACAAGGTCAAGAACAACATGTTGAATCCATGAAGGTGACAACTGAAGAAAAAATGGAAGCTCTGAATCAAGTGTCTCCAAAGATAGAATATGACTGACAACAACAGTTCCATGATTGTCAGCAAAGAGGAACTGCAAGCCATCAAGAGTATCATTATCCTACTCAACCAAGGAAGCATCAATCTCAGTAGAAACATGATGTGAAGGAGAAGAATGAAGGAACCATGATATAAAGTTGAATCAGTAGCAAGAATACCAAGATTCAAATACCCAAACTTCTTCTCAGAAGTAATATTCACACAAGAAGTGTGAGCAACAATCAAAGGATCTGAACCATCATCTGGAGCAAAATCAGAAAAGGTGTATAACTGAGATGCATGATCAACCACCCCAGTAACAAGAATCTCTATGGTCTCCAAATCTCTAATGCTAACTAGATCAAGTGTGAATTCTACTATCTTCCCTGCACCACTATGAGTAATCTGATAGATGGAAAGTAGATTATGTGATAAGACACACACAATACATCATGAAAATTACCCCCTCCAATATCAATAGATCCCTTTCCTATCACCTTCATGTAAGTATTATTATCCATCAAGATTGGTGGCATATCACAAAGCTCAAAAGTACAAAACATAGACAATGAGGAAGCCATGTGATGAGAGGATCCTGAATCAATAAGTCATTTACCTAACCCATGAGATGTAGTTTCACAAAATGCCTTACCTTTGTATTTTGTAGCTCAATTAGCAATAATTGCATGTCCTATCTCAGTAGATCTTGACTGTTGTTATGAAGGAGTAGGAGATGATGAACTAGAAATCAAAGCTGAAGGAGACTAACACTGAGTTTTTGAACAAGATTCTTTATCTCATCTATTTGTTTGAGGTAGTAAATAGTATCATCATGCACACGTTTCTTGCAATAGCTGCATGTGGGTATCTCCTTGGATCCCTCCTTTTTGCTAGATGAAGATGAACCAGGACGTGCATGTGAAGTTGATTTCTTGCCTTGATCATATGTTTGGTTTTCTGTTTCTTTTCCTTACCATTTGAAGCCTTTTCATATTTGGTGCCTTGACTTGCAAGAACTGCCTGAGGCTTTGTAGACTTCAATGTGCCCATATGAACCAATTTTGCCTACTCCTTGATGAGGATGTAGCAAAGTCATCAAGACAAGGCATCTTCAATTTAGTTCCAAGAGCATCCATGGTAGCATAGAATGTGGAGACAAAAATAGAATAATATGAACCAAGCTTAGCAAGTATGGAAATAATTAACTCGGTGTCCTCTTTATGAGTACCACACTATTTGAGCTACAATTTAAGGGATTTGAGTTTGGTGAAGAAGTACTAGATGCTATCAAAATCTATAGGATTTAGACCAATAAGCTCATTCTCCAACTGAGAACTCATCAAAGTATCCTGCTTGCCAAACAAAAGCTCTAATTGGACCCATACTTCATTTGGTGTTGTGCAAGAATCAACATGGAAGAGTAGATCAGGTGAAATCAACTGACATAATGTACCAAAGGCCTCATCACACCTGTTAAACCATTTCCTCTTTTCAACAGCCCTTGTAGGTTCATTTTATGAGCCCATAGTCACTTTGTATAACCCCAATTTCTTCAGATGGATCTCTATGTCTTTCTTCCATCCATGATAGTTGTATGGGGTAAGTGGAGAAATTTTGGGTTGATCCATGATGTGTTAACATAAAAAAGATAGAGGACAGCAATATACTCCTCACAATGTAAGAATGTTCCCCCTTTGTTAAAAAAAATTGGCCACTTGCATGCACTTTTTCCAAAAAAAGCTTAAAAAAGATCTGACTTTAAGAAAAAAAGAAGGAACTTGATGAATTTTTCTAGAAAAAATAAGTGGACCACAACGTATATCACGAAATCATCTTTTCGATGCCTATTCATATTTGAAATTTGGACATCGTATGCTGAAGATATAGTCATTTTTGCAAAAACTACTCCTTTAGGGATTAAAAGCAAAACTAGCCCCCCTTTAGCTAAGGGCTTGGTCGCATGGGCGACCTGCTGCTAGGCATTGTGGGCTTATTTGAGGCCCCTGATCTCTAATATGACCAGAGGCTGGCAATAAGGTACTGGAGCCTGGGAGAGGTGGCGCGGTGGTTCCTGAGCGGAGGGCACAACTGGTGGCAAGCAATTTTCACTAGTGGCAACGGTGGAATGTTGGTGATGCTGCCTTAGACTAAAGGCGGCCACTCAGGGTCCGTTGGGCGGTCTGCAGAGCCCTAAAAAGGGCCGCAGACACCCTGTTTAGGGCCCGAGTGGCCAATGTTATGGCCATCTCAGCCCCTTTGGGCCTGTGTGTCCCAAAGTAGGTCGCAACCTTAAATTTTTTATTTTTTTTATTTTTTATATAGTGGCCATACAGGTGATGTACGACCCTATAACATTTTTTTCTTTTTTGCTCCTAAGGAAAAATTGGAGGAATTGATAGGCATTTCTAGGGTTTTCAACCCTCTTGAGAGTGATGGTGGTGACAATTTTGGTCAAAAATGCTTTGAAACTGTTGCTCCCCTCTGGATCTAAAAAAACACTCTTGAACCCTTCACAGATTTGGCCTCACAACACCAAATTTGGCCAAACAAAAGACAAATCTACCTTTTCCAACTGCTCCGGATCCGATGAGAATGATGATTTTACTCAAAAAAGAACCTAACAAAAAGCTCCACTCAAAATTTTCCTGGATTTGAGAAGGAGGCTGTAGATCCACTTTGATACCATGAAAGAGTTTACGATTAACTCGAAACACCAAAATCTTCTACAAGCCAAAGATTAACCTTCTACATAGAAAAAAAGCACAAGAGAGCAATTTGCAAAATATTGGATGCAATTAATGAAAAGGATTGATGAATTACATGAGAGAACTTGCTTTTATATTTGCAAGTTAGACAAAAACCCTAATATGACTTAAGAATAACCTAAGACTAAAATTAGCCCTAAGTCAACTTAATAGAGTGTAATTAAATATTGAATTATACCAACATCATATCCCATGGACTCACTCAGGTGCGACTTCAATCTCCACTATTAAATAATAATTATTTCCATCCCCTTGATACCGTTTGCCATTGTTTGGATAGATAGGGATTGCAAGGTCATGTACCACCTTACACCCCTTACCTTCAAGGCTAAAGTCTTACCCAAGTTTTATTCTATCTCAACCAACGGAGGTAATAGTGTGAGGTCTTCTCCCCCTGTTGCAGTAATACATTGCATGATATGATGGCTGAAGGTTTTAACTAGGCTCCATGGGTTTCCAATGGGTGTCCCAATATACATAAGGTACAGGGGACAATCTATGAATGGGAGTGTGCAATAATCAAACCAAGCACCAACCAAAATGTAAGTCTCAAAGGACCAAGGGTCTCAGGGTTTTTGCTTAGGTGGAAGGGGTCCTTCCTTTGAAGCGAGTCTTTCAATTCTCACAACGTTTATATAGCACACTAGAACACATGGTTGAGGTCATCCCTTTAGTGATGAAATCCAAGGAAGGCCCCCTAGAGGAAGAAGATACTACTCACTTTTGATCCTCAAGATCACGTGAAGCGCAAGAGGAGAGCATTTATGAAGTAGTACTCCTTAAGGATAAACACAACAAAAGATTTACACTAGGATTTCTGATCCCCAAGATCACCCGAGGGTGCAAGGGGAGAGCATACGTCCTAATGCAAATCAAAACATGGCAAACAAAATTCTTTTCCTCATACTTTAATTAATGTGCAACTAAGACTAGTAGGGAAAAATAAATACTTTGATAGTGGGGCTGCATAAAATGTTAGTAGTTTTCTTAGATATCTTTGACCAACATTCGATAGTTGCAAGAAAGTGGATTAGTTCTCAAAAGATTTAACTCAACTCTATTTTAACGCAGGCGCTAACAGAGGCTTCAGAGGCGTTGACAGAGCTTACAGAAGTGTTGACAGAACCAACATAAGCACTAAAATAGTAAGCTAATGCACTGAAACAACTAACGGATGCACTAAAATAGATACCTAATGCGCTAAATAGAGACACTAATATGCTAAACAGAGACTTAAAACACAATATTATACATGTTTTACCTGCAGTCGAATGTGCTGATTCAGAAGACGAATGTACTACGTATGCAAGTGAAGGCGCTGGTTCTGAAGATAGATGTGCTATTTATACATAGAGGACAAAATCTACAAGCAAAGGTTAATTTGAATGCACTCTAACTATCACACACTTACCCCTACAACAAGGTCAGTTGATAAATCAAGCCAAAAAAAGTATTAGCTCTCAAAACAGGTCATTAAAGTGTTAATACAAGGTTACAACAATGATCTTTGCAAGTATTATGAAAGAGACTGTGTAAACTCCCAGTTTTGCCTACAAATAAAATGTTAAACCTGCTACAAAGATCAGATAAGTCACCACAATGCATTGTCAGTAGTCTGTAACAAGAAGATATTAATCTGCAATAAAACAGGATGGATGCACTAAGACAGTCAATGGAGGCCCCTTTGTGAGGACCGTAGGTGCTAAAATAGAGAACTAAAGCGCTAACACAAATAACTTAAGCACTAAAAAACATACCTTGATAGCTAACAGAGGAAATAGATTCACTAAGAGATCCAGCAAAACCAACATTAATATACAATCAGAAACACTGACATAAGAACTCAAAGTGCTACCCTGGCTCCTAAAAGCCCTAATCCACAACATGAAGCATTGATATGACCTGCACGAATTTTTTTTTAAAATTGCAAAATTTTTGTTAGTTCAAGGGACATGAGGTCCCATCGAACATACCAAATGAAGATGATGGAGAGTTGGAAGACATTAAAACACAAGGAAAGCATAAAACTAATGATTTTACCTCAAATCTTCAAACAATCCATTCTTCTTGATAAGGTGGAGGAATGCATGCACCCAAGAAGCAATTCCTAGCTATACCCAATGTAATTGAATGTGGATTGCTCTATTCTAACCAACACAAATGGAGGCAAGGATTTGGCAATGAAATGAGTGAAATTGGCTAAGATTTTGGCATAAATTGGATGCTTGAAAACTTGTTAAAATGCTTGGAGATGGCTTGTATTTATAGATTTTTGGAGGATTTTTTTATCAGTGGTGGAGGTTTGAAATAGAGATCGAAGGGTGGATATTTCATAGTGAAACCGAGGGCTAGGGTTGCATCATCAATATTGGAGGGCTCACAATATTTTGGAATTTTAAATTCCACCTTGGGAATGATTTGCATTAATTAAGATAATGACTTATAAATGAATTAAAAATTCATTTATGTGGGAGAGGATTTATTAAAAACTGGGTTTTATGGATGAATGGGATGAAAAATGACACATGCATGGATTTGAAAAGGTGATGTGGAGACATGTGTGAGATTTATTAATTAAATAATGCTCTTGCATGAATGAGGAAATATGAGCTGGAGACACATGTGACTCCCCTTAATAAAAAAATGTTATTTATTTAATCAAGTGTGGGGAGATGGGATAATGAGGGTTTAAGTTAATTAATTAAGTGCTTAGCTTAATTAATATGGTTGTTGGAAATTAAAAGATGGGTTAATTAGTGGCATAAATTAATTAAGGGTTTACTTAATTAATTTGGGTCTAGGGGCTAGGTAGGGTATGGTAGCTAATTAAATAAATGATATTTATTTAATTATCCTAGGTTTAATCATGGGCTAGGTGGATTAATTAAATAAGAGAACTTTATTTAATTAATTTAGGTTAGTGGCCAAGGATAGGATAATCAATTAAATAGATTGTATTATTTATTTAAACAATTATGGACAATGGACTATGGCGAAAAGTAATTAATTTAATTTGATGTATTTAATTAATTACATATGAGTGACTATGAGGGATTGATAAATTAATTAAATAAATTGACTTTATTTAATTAATTACGGGAAGGGGGATAAATTAGTGCAAATGTGTCAGAAAATGGTAGCATAGGTTATTGTTGTGCCTTTCACACATGCCCCATTTTGTCAAATGGAGACCCCCTCTTTTGGCTTTAGCTTGGAGTCTCAGGTTTCCTTCCTTATAATGTTGAGAGAGTGCAATTCATGCTTTGGGTGGAGGAGCATTTGCGATAATTTGGGTCTTCTTGGAGTTTACTTTTGGTTTCATGATGGATTTGCAAATCTAAGGGAAGTTTGCTCTATCAGCCCTTTACGCTAATTCTAGTGCCTACCAGACATTGCATTAAAAGAAGACACTGTAGGATATGTCTGGCGACCCCTCATATCTCCTCTTTTGGTTTAGCTAAATGCCTTTAAAGGAAAAGTGGGTATTTCAGCCTTTGTAGGATATTTTGGGACTTTCAATGGCTAATAGATATCATCCGGTGGATCCCATTTTCCCCGCTTATCCTATCATGTCTATTTTCTCCACCTCTTGTATCCTGAGTGCTCACCACTCTATTAGTTTGTTAGGGGCATTTATGGCACCTTTGTTAGGGGCATAAAACTTGAAACCCTAGATTGTCTTGCCATTTGTGTCTTGAACCTCATAATTACCTAGAGCTTTTGGTGATCTCAACTGCTTGTATGATGTTTCTCAATGCGTTTGAGGATTCCACATCATTGATTAGGTGGTTTTCAGTGTCTACTTAAAGGTTTTATTTACGTTTTCAAATTGAACCAGGTCGGCCCCTTTCTCCCTTTGCCTTGCATTACTAATATTTATGTATATTGTGCTCTTATAAGAATTAGTTGTAAGGTAAATGAATTTCTTGAATCACAATAATGCTTGGTATGACCGCTTAACCCTAGTTTTTTAGTTTTTCTTTTACTATACAGGGTTTGTATCTTGTGAATTTGAGATCTCTTTTGCGAGCGGGTCTATGTGTTGAAGTCTTGATTCTAGGTTAAATTGGTGCAGCCTATTGTTAAATAAGCTTGTGTTGCAATAGAAATTTGTTGTATGTGATGAATCTTTTAGAAGAAAAACACTGTCTTAGTCAATGTTTGAAAACCTACTTAGGAAATGTACCCTAAAGTGGGGAAATTGAAAGGCAAGATTTTCCAACCCTAGTGGACATTATCCACTAGAGGCACAAACCTCCACTTTGTCCTACAGAACCCTTTGGGTCCACTTATATCTTTAACACTTATAGTTTAGGTTGTTTTTGGGAATTTTAATGAGTGTCAAATATATCCACCTGACTCCCTTTCCTTCGCTTCATCCAGTGAGCACCTTTTTGCCCACCTCGCTACCTTAGACCATCGAAGGGCCTTTTATAGAAGTTTCATAGGATGAAAAATGTATCTAGTAAAACGTCTTCTTCCCACCTTGTTTGGTGAAGACCAATTCTTCCACTTTGTTCGATACCCCGTTTTGCGCCTGCTTGGAATAGAGTAAAGCATGTAGGACATATCTGGTAAGGACTCTTTTCTCCACATGTCTGGTGATTTACCAATTACTCACTTCTAGCTAAGAAGGCTCTCCATCGCTAAATTCATTAGTTGCAGGATATGTCCTACAGAAGCTCAAAACTCTGCTTGTCCTACAGAAGCCTAAAACCTCACTTTGTCCTATGTATGACCCTGAGATCACTTTTTATACAAATAGCTAATGCATCATGAACAAGATTAATTGCCTAGTCCATGCTAGGTACTTTGAATCATTTAGCCAATTCTAAATGCTTTGCTTATCATAATTGATATGAAGGTTGATTTCTATAATGTTGCATGCTAACATCTAGTAGGAGGGAAAATGCCTGCTTTTTACTTCAGTTGATTGGATTTGATGCCTAAATGGAAAATTTATGTTAGGAATTCATGTAAAAGTCTTGTTTTGATTGTTCATGTAGGATTCCTAACCAAATTGATAGAGTTAGACATAGTGAATAGTATTCAATCAAGGTATTCATTAAGGCATTGCATTATAGGATAAATCCCTACTAGAGTCACCACCATGAAGTATGAGTTCAAGGGCATTCCTCCCTCTTCCAAGATCACCTAGATTTGAAGCAACATAAGAGATACTGACCTAGGTCATGTTGACCTAGATGATTTCAAGTTGAGGGTCTTTGGGGATAATCCAACTGATTGGGCAAGAAGGATCAGAGACAACAGAATTGTTCAGGCTGTTGCATTCCCTATATCAGTCCAATGTCTAGAATTGATTGTAGCTTGTGCTGAGAGATATAATGCTCCCACTAGGTCAATAGTAACACAGGATGGGATAGTAGTTGCAAGCTTCACTATGGAAGCTCTTTTGGAGGCATTTGATATCCCTCCATATCTTACCCTGACTGTAGTCACTAAGCTCAAGATCAAGCAATGTATGACCAAGGAACAGAAGCCTGTAGGAGAATTATCAATGATACATGGATGATGAAGAAGAAGACACCAATGTCCAAAGTACCTCATGTACTATATATGAGTGATTTTAAAGACAAGGTAGGAGATTTAATAATGCTGCTGAGCAGGATTATGGGATTACCTACTGCATCAACCTTTTAGCTATGGATATTTGGCTCCATTGAGGAGATCTTGAAAGGAAACTACACTGAGCCCATCTAATTAGTGATAATATCCATGAGGGTTTCTTAGCCTTGAGTGACACTAGGATCTTCCATTGGTCCTCCTATGTAGTATATATGTTGGCTAGAAACTTTGTCTATCCTAGGCTTTCTCAGCTAGGGACAGTTGGAAATACAAATGAAGAGTTGAAAGTATATGACTATTACCCACAATTACAACTAGTTCAATCTTTGGTACACTACAAAAGGGTGAATGATGCATCCACCATGCACATCACCCAAATGTTGCAGTTTGATATGTCAAGGAGGATATCCCTGGAGGCCACCAATGTGATTCATAATTATGGCCAATGGTATATCCAATTTCTAAATGAAGAAAATCTTCAATAGGGTATTTGAAAGGCCTTGAACCAAAATTTAAATCACACTATTCACCTTGAGATAAGGAAATCACAAGGAAATATCTAAACTCAGGCTCCAACATCCTTACTCTATTAAAAACTATGCAAAGTGGAACACCATTTTTGTAAAATGAAATTTCACTTGCATCTAGGTTTATACAGCATTCAATAACATCACCCATAACCCACAACTACCCCTATGTCTCAAAGTCTTTGTTCCACTTTCTCATTCATGTACCATCATAAGCATACAAATTGTCATCATCTCCAACACCTTCACAATGAGTAAAGGAACATGTAAGTGTTGCCCAGCCAAGTTGTGGATGTATGAAGTAACTTTAGAGATAGGGATTCAAGGGAGCTCCTTACAAGCTACCCAAGTACCCAACCCAACTGACAAGGTAGTCCCATTGGAGTTGACAAGAAAATTATGTGTATGCCTTAATATGTTAAAGCATCTACATACAGATTCCATCAAGTTCTTTATCGTTCTAAGTCTGAGACTATTTACTTGTATTACAATTGATGCAACAAAGTATTGTGATGTTGAGCTGCAACAATTACACCTAATTTTCTATAAAGCTCATGCACATTTTAATTCTTTTAGGACACTAGATCAACATGTGAGCAAAAAACTCTTCCATAAGGAAAACTTAGAAGACCTTTGGGAAATTGTACTGATGAGCATGAAGTAAGAAGTGTTGTCACGAGGATTGTACCCTTGTCAAGCATGAAGCTCAACAATCTTGTGAAACATGGGATCACATTTAGACTGTGGGTTGTCTATGGCGAAGCTGAACCTCCAAAGAGGGTTGGTTTCCTATTGAATCTCTTGAATATTCTATATTTGTAAGGAAAAGGGATAAAATGATTACTATGAAATTCAAAACTAGATCCTAGGAGGTGATGCACTGAGTTTATAAGTTCTATTCTTGCTATCTTGACTCACAATTTTCTCTCAAAAGCACCTGGTTACAAAACTCAGCTTGAACAATGCTCATACATTAATATTTCATAGGCCTTATGGAATATTTTCTAATTCTTTGAAGGAAAACTAAGCTTTCACAACTACAAAAAGTTTGAAAAAATGGCTAACTCAACCTACAACATGTATGAATCAATTGCTTTATGTATCAAGTTCAAGGAATGAGACATGAAATTTAAGAGGATTTGTTTAAAATCACAGACAAACTTCTCATCAATATCATTCAATCAATCACATAACACATTTTTCTCAGAAGGTAACACACTGATTTATTTAAAAATAATAAGAGTACCTTACAAGAATATTTGAAAATGTTGTTGTTATCAACTAGGATTGCACCCGTGATGCAAAGCTGTGAGGCTAAACAATCCCGTGTAACATGGGAATACCTTCAGGTTGTGGGTGCTCTATGGTGAAGGTAGACCTCCAGATTGTGGGTTGGTTCCCTTATGATTGATCTAATGGTAAACTATCTTTGCAGGAAAAAGGATAGAAAGAATTGCAATGGAGTAATAAACTGAATTTGAAATTGTGGTGATGCACCTATATGATGATAAAACTTTCAGAATAATTCACAACTATTCTCAAAGACACTGGTTACACAAACCATAAATTATGACTTAATCACAAAAGTGTCTAAAGCAGGCCAATCAGTTTGTTCTTTCAAGAGGAAAATAAATTTTCACAGTTTTTAAGGCCAAAATGAAACAAGCACAACTTGAGACATGTGATGGATGCACAATAATGAATGAGACAAACTTAAAGGCTTTAATGGTTAAAACACAATAATTTTGTCAAATCATTCATAAAGGCACTTGGATATTTTTGAAAAGGCAAATTTTGATATTCTAAATGAAAAATAGAAGGAACAAGCATTGCATAAGACACAAATATGAACCTGTAACCTGTTGTACTACATAGATTTGAAAATGAGTTACAAAACTCCTATGCCTCTCTAAAATGTGTAAGAGAGAAAAGAAGGCAAGAAATTTTTTAAAACCTAAGTTTTTCTCCAATATATCAAAAAATGAACCCTCAAGTGCATGGAAAAAGCACTTTAGTTCAACTGCACTCTAAAAATATCTCCTCCAAGACTTATCCATGAGCAAGCATAAAAATCCCTGAAAAATAGGGTCATAACTACAGGAAATTGAGCTAAAATGGTCCCAAAGTGCCTCTCATCCCTAGTCAACTGAAAAAACACTCAAATAAGTACTCTAGTTTGACCAAAACTCAAAAAGCTCCCTCTCCTGTCCACTGATCCACCTCAGTTCACAAACTACCAACTCAACTGCAAAAAACTCCTTTTTACTCTCCATTTTTAACTCTTGCATGATTCAAGGACTTCAAAGGGATTTCAGTTATCTCCACCTCCTAATTTTGCATGATTTTGGGATGAAGGTAATTAATTTAAATAGATAATAAAGTAATCAAAGATAGATCACTTTATTAATTGTTATGGATTTGCTCATTTCTGGAATTTCATGACAAATAATAAAGTAATTTATAAACTATTACATTATTATTTATTTACATTATTTATTTCATTTAAAAATCATACAGAAATTGAGGGGAATAATTGATCGATGTTTGAGTTTGAAATCGATGCATAAGGTTTTGCAAAATTTGTAAGGGGAAACTAATACAAGCCAAGGTATTAGTTTGGTAAGGTGAAGTTTAAATAAAAATGAAAAACACACCCTAAAAGGGTCAGCCAAATATAGGGTAAAAGAAAACCCTAAAGCAAAAAATCCGTGACCTTATGCATTTCATTCTTCACATTCATTTTGCACATTTCAGCTGGCCTGCTTGTGGCCGCTATGAGCTAGGGTTTGAAGCCCCTGTAGGCTGCTATGGTGGTCGTTGAAGCTTCTGGGTTGTGCATTTGAGCTACTGCTCCTCCCCTTGCATCTGTAAGTGCTTTTTCTTCTTGTTCTAAGTTTCTTCTTGTTCTATTACAACAAAACTTTGAGAAATACCCACATTATCATTATTTCCATCACTCTCTGCACATAACTCTCCTATCTTAGACATTGTAACCCCAACTGGAGAAGCAACATCCTTGTCAATTTCATTGATTGAAGGTACTCTTGTAAGCTCGTGAAAATAATCCCCCTGAAGTTCCCCTCCAAATTCTTCTTGCAATTTTTTGTTGTGATCTCTTTAGATTGTCCCCATTTTCATGAGAAAACACAGTCTCTTTTTCTTCAGGCTCCTTACTAACTTCCTTCAAACTATTTTCAATAGAATTTGTAAAATTATTTTCTTCTCCATGGGAAATGCCCTTTTCTTTGCACTCGGTAGATGATGTGTGTGTAGAAATCATATTTGCAATGGTGAAATCTCTAAATTTATACTGCTTCCCATTAGATCTTTCAAGTTCAAGACTACAATTTGGAATTTCTCATTGTTGTCTTTTCCTTTGCTCTCCGCTAGTAAGCTCGGACATAATTTCAATAGCCTCAGTATTTTTTTTTGTACCTTGCGAGATATACTTGTGACATCTCTTCCTTCCAAGATGCAAATTCTTTTTGCCATTGTCAAGTGATCCCTCTCTTTCTTCATCAACATCCTGAGCAAAAACTAAATTGTCCCAAACTTCTTTTTCACTATTTAGCCTAGCATCTCCACCCTTAGCCAAGTTCACAACAATATTCTGTAGACATCAGGTCACATTATCTGAATCATTCTTTTCTCTTTCAGATGTAACTTCAAGAATCCCTTTAACTTCCTCTACAACAGTCCTCACAGATCTAGTTCTTTTCAAAACTCTAAGATGGCCTTTAGCATTACCTTCATGTTTGTTAATACCAGAAGAGGATGACTGAGACTCAGTAAGGTTGGCAACTGGTGTCAAGCACTATTTCAGACCTGCCAATGCAGGATTTGTCCCTACTCCAGGGGACTTCTTAAAGATCCGTAAAGCACATTTCTGCAACCATGCCAAGGGGCTAGGAGTATCTGAAGCACTTGCAAGTGCTCTTCTTAGATGTATTTTAGAACATAAACCATCTACATTGAATGGCATGGAAAAAATACTCTATCAACATGATGCCTGAGAAATACCACCATCAAAATGTCCAGGGGAGATAACTTCACAGTCATTCACAATGGCATTTGACAATTGTTGCTTAGAAAGCTTCAAACTGTCTTCTGTCATTTTTAATTCATCTTTCAATTTCTTTAGTTGGTCCAGCTGTGCTTCAAATTCTTTTCTCTCTTTGTGCAATGATTCTCTAAGTTCCTTGAGGTTTTCTCTTTGGATCTCCAATTCTTCAATATCCTTTTTCATCTAAGACCACTCTCTATCTATTTTCTCCCAAGTTGTAACAATTTCCTACTTTTCTCTGTCAAGCCTCTGCCTTTCCCATTTCATTTCTTGAGATCTTTGTCTGACAATTCCTTTTGAGCATTGATATACTGCATTTCTTTATGTTTCTTATTATTGGCAAAATTCTCTTTCTCAAGACATAGAGCTTCTTCATCATTTTTTATTTGCTCCCTTAACATTCTCCTCTCTTGTTTCAATCTTCTTTCTTCATCTTTCATCCATTTGGAAACTCTCCTTTATTTAGGCTCACTGTGCTTAAACACTTTAAAGTTAAAACAATTGAAAATAGAATTTGGTTCAACAGTCATGCAATCCTGCACTAGGAAAACAATCTTCTAAGGTTCTAGGGTTTAAGAAACTCTTAGAAGTTCTTTTGGAGAAATGTGACACAATCATCTTCTACTTGGGTAGCTATAGAGGACTATCTAAACACTGTGTATTTATGTCCACACACCTGCCTCTCCTTGTTGTGCAAGTTTGTACTATACTCACTATATATTCCTTTGTTATAGTTGTGATTGTACTTGGTGCTTTGGCTTAATACAAAATGCCCCTATGATATCTTGCCAGTGATTAATTGCGATTTGTATGCTTGGCTGTCATACTCTTGATGTGATTATTTTTTTAGGTGACCGTACTATTCACTGAGGCTGTCCTACAGTCATTAATGACTGCCTTAATAAATTTGCTTTCACACTTCTTCATTACAAACAGTGACAACATAAAAACATGTATGCAAACATAATTTCCTTGGCACAAAATGATGCACTTTTTTTCTCAATTCTGTAGATTAACATGTGTCTGAATGAGCTCATTTCTCATTTATGATTATCACTTCAAGGTGAAGGAATATCAAACCTTCAGTACACTTCTTGATTTGACAGTCATGGGTGAACAATGTGCTCTGTGACTTTATAAATTGTTCCTCAAACTGATTATGCTTTTATTTGAACAATCTGAATGTCTCTTGCTTATCCATGCCCCTCTTAAGATTTAGGGGGTAGCATGCTAGGCTCAACCCTTGTGGGAGCCCATTTTTTCACCAAATGTTGAAATATCATGCACAATAATGAATGTACCTGTTTCTGTACATTGCACAAATAAGTTAGATAAAAACAATTAAGTTCAATGCTCATGTGCTTCTAGTGTGGATTTATCTTTTTGATCTGGTACTTGCATCTACTTATTCAGCTATATCTTCTACTTCTCTTGTTGCATTATCTAAACATTAGATGACTGCTGCTCCATAAAAGTAGATTGTACTTTTGTTGCTTTGATTATGTGTATGAAAAGTATCGGAACCAAGAGCTCTAACACAACTTTTTGCAGGTATTCCAGAGCTCAGCAGATGGAGGGAGCTGAAGATCAACTCAATTGGCAATGACGGGTCCCTTTACTTTTCTTATGCATTTCTATTCTTTCAAAAGTATAATTTACTTTTATGCAGCATATTCCGGTCACTCCCACGGCTTGTGTGGGACATATTTAAACACTCTTTTGAATAAAATCAGTTATTTCATTTTATGTAATGGCTTCTACATATTTTCTTTTTAAATCAATTACATAGCATGAAACAACTAAATCTCGTTTAAAGCACATGTTTAAAACATGATGAAGAAATGACAGTTTATAAATACCTCTTTCTTGAAACTGCACTGAAATGTACTGATTAATCGGCAACATCATAATTGAAAAATTAAGTCAATTAGATATCTGTCATTCTTTGGATGCCTATTTTCTTTCCTTTAGGACATTTTCACTTACCAGGATGGTGTGACAACCCAGTTTGAGCTGTTGCATGATCCTGATAAGTGATCATGTGTTAGTCTTTTCTCAAGACATTAGACATTGATTGGATGATCCTGCACATAAAAAATTTCCTTTACCCCTTCTTCAACAACTATTGTCTAGGCCGCAATAAATTAGGTTACAAACATAATTTAGTAACAGTTGTAAATAATGCTTCTTCTCTATATGAAAATACTACTGATGAGTTACAATACATAAATTTTCTTTTCTATGTGCAAAGGAAAACAAGCAAGAACTTGAAAAAAAGCATCTTGTGCCTTCTCTTTTACCACAAAAACTCTCTCCAAACTATGGGGAAGTCAACTCCACTCGAACTGAACTCCTCTCTTGATGCATGAGATGGATGGAAAAGAAGCCTTCAACCAAATCAGTAAACTCCCAATTGTTGGGCAAGCAAGGCAAAAAAGCCTATATTTGAGGGTTCAAAACTACTCCATCTTGAGTTAATTTAGCCTTGAAGCCCCCTCATCTTGCCATTTGACCAAGTGGACCTATAGAAATGGCATATTTTGACTAAAAAGTCCAAGTAAACTATAAGTTCATTTCCCATTTGCATGTTCTTATGCCCCCTGTTGACTTGGTCTTATCTCTTCTTTGCATGATTTGAAGGTAATTATAAGTTTATTTTAACAAATATTAAGGTAATTATAATTATTGAATTACCTTAATAAGTGTTAGAATAAATTATAATATGATTTTATTGATTTATTTAACAAGTATTAAGGCAACTTTAGTTATCATTTACCTTAATAAGTGTTAAAATAAATTACAATTGTCTTTTGACCATGCAAGGGGAATAAAGGCAAATGATGTTTAATTGGTCTTCAAGCATATGAATAGACTAATCTTTTGATTTCCTAGCATTAGAGAAGACCTAAAAGGTCAAGGTCTATAATCATTTCTTTGATTTTAATATTATGCAAGTGCTTCCCACGGGCTCATGATGTTTTTTGTTGACTTCTTAAACACCACGTAAGTGTTTTTCCCCATGGGCTTATGATGGTTTCATTAATTTTTAAGGAAGAAACAAAATTTTAAAACATTGGTCAGTGTTTGACCAAGTTTTAGGGCATCTTACTTTGTCAAAAAAAGGTTTTGAAACCCTAACCAAGCATCATTTGGTTTCTTTCTTTTCCTTCTCTATTGCTTTGCTCCTTGATGAAGGTGTCGCCATGGAGTGGGTTTGCATTGTTTGCTCCACTTTTCTTCATACTCGTAAGTGGTCTCTTTCTCCTTGTTGTTCTTTCTTTCAAGAAAACTATGAAACTCTGCTTCATTGCTTTACATATGGCTCTTGTATCTATTTTTGAAGAAGTCCATTGTCTCCTTGGAAGAATGGAACTACTCCTTATATCTGTCATTATTGTAGTTTTTTATGTTTCTTGCTCTATGTGGATTTTTATGGAGTTGAAACTGTGCATCACTTATATATGCCATTATTGTCATTTCTTTATGCTTCTTCTATAGTCCTTTTGAATGCTTCATACTACTTTATCATCAATCATATACCATTCCTTCTATAAAAATTCAATGTTACAAGTTGTTGTCCTAGGTCTTCAAATGACTTCCTCCTTCTCCATGTGCATGCTTCCCTATATTGGTAGCAAACTCTAAAGGATTTACAGGTTCTCCACTCTTCATTGACACAATATTGGGTACCTAAATACTAATTGGAGGCTTTCATGGATTTGATAGATTCCCTAACTACTTTGAAAAAGATTTGAATACCTATAGATTCAAGAACATCTTCATGGTGTCCAGGGTCAAAAATGTCTTCAAACACTTCTTGATGGTGAACATGATCTTAGTAGGTGAAACATGATTTTTGATGGTCTTGAGACTGACATAGTCCCTGAATGGCCCCAAACCTCTTTGCTATGTAGAAACACATCCTTGGAGTGTTTGCACATGACCACTAGGAATGATACTTTTTTAGATGTTTCTGCATATCTCATCAAACCCGAATGGTGGAAATACATAATGGGTATTTTGGAGGTAAGGTTTTCTTGTTTCTTCACTCCATTTACTCCATTTTCATAAAGTTTTTAGAGGTCTAGCCTTCTAGTGTGGTTTCTTCATGAGCCAAAGCATCTTGCATTTTAGTGATAGGGCTTCTTATACCTATGTAGATCTCATGTCACTATTCATTGTATACTATCCATCTTGAATCTCTATGACGGTCATTGTATTAACTCCTACTACTTGTGACTATGACAACATTATATTGTTACTCTTCTACCTTCTGATGGCTTGAATAAACCTCTTAGACTGTTCTTTATTCTCTTGGATTTTCATTGTTGCATGTGACTATTATGTAGCATTCTATGACTATCTCATATGTGTGCATACCCTATGTCAAGGATCTTTGTTAACTTTTCTTTGTAAATCTTTGTTGATCTATGACAATCATCCAGATGGCTGTCTTTTGGTTGCATACACAGTCTTCTACTGATTTTCCTTTGCTAATATCTGGTAGTCATTCAAATAGCTACCCATATTTCTTGCATACGCAGTTATCTATATGACTATCATCACTTCCTTTTGACCATCAGTCTTATGGATTTTATGACATTTGGAAGGCCTCTACGTTGTCCTATGACTGTTCCTCCTTCACTATGATACTCCTTGAGATCAATGTCCCCTCATGCATCCCTCTTCCTCACATGATTGACTTGGTTTTGAAGATCATGACCCTTGACACTATCTTCATCTTATATTGAATACTTAAACACTTGAGTGAAACCTCTTATGTAGACTTCTCTTACTTGATGAAGAAATTAAAACATTGAGTAGGGTTTTGAATTCTTAATGGATCCTTTTATGAAACTATATGCCTACACTATCTCTAGACTTGCATAATACCATTGTTTTCCTCTACACACTGTCCCTCTAAATGCATGATTGTTCACTGTATACTGTTGTACTGTTATCTTTGCTCTGTATAGTGAGAAATTTGTATTCTTCACTACCTTTGTACTGTCTTACTGTATACTCTTATTTTCACTATTTAACCCTCTCTCTGCATAGTGTGTTGGATCTATAGGAAATGCTATGCATGTCTTTCCCATGACAGTGATGCATCTTTTTTCTTACCTCTCTTCATTCACATTATATTCTCATAGATCCCTTTGACTTTGAGTCTTCACACACTTCCATTATCTCACAACATGATACTAACATACTATGCTCTTGTGCAGTTTGTGAAGACTCTTGAGATGGTATTAGAGGGTTTTTTAGAACTAAACCATTCATAGAACTTAAGATGCTCTGCAGGACTCTTGAAATCTTGTTTAAAACAACTTCCCCATAGATCTATAGGGATATGGAGACCACTTTGACATGCAAACACCTTATCAATACTAAGTCTCAAAACTATCATCACGTGTCCTACCCCAATAGTCCTGTTGCTCCTGTCATTCATGCAGTTTACATATCTCTTTATCTCATTAGTGTGTTGTCTCCATGATCCATGTATAACAATCATAAATGACTATTCCATTTCATGAACAAAAGTCTTCATGTACCTGCACACTCAGAACAAATGTTAGAGTAAAAATAGAGGCAAGGAGAATCCTTTCAACTTATGTGGTCTTTAATTTTGCATCTCCTTATGGCTGCACAATTGCATTTGGATAGTTCTTTATCTCCTTTATTTCCTATTTGATGCTTCTGAAATGGGAAATGTACATTTGATTCTTTTACCATATATGAGTGAAGGATGTCCTAAGCTCTAACCTTTTCCTCTTCTTCTTGCAGTTGCTTCTGGAGGCTGAAATGGATCACCCTGAAGATGGTGCAGCTACAAGTGAGGGGATTCATCTCTTAGGCAATGATAGATCCACTTCTCTCCTTTATGCTTTCAATTTCGTATGTATATGCGTTCTTTTCATTTCATCAATTTATAGACAATTTCCACAGCTTGTGTGGGAACCTTGAACAAAATCCTTATGAATATAAGTAGTTGTTTTGTGCAATGACTTGTCTGTTCTTCTTGTTTTGTAAACCTATCAATTGTATAAGGAAAGTGCATCTGAAATTTATTGTTCAATACAATTGCTTATAATCATAAGTGAATACAATGAACTATGTACATTTATCATTTGAGACTTAAACAAGTTGTAATGAATAGATTTGAAACAACCTGAAATAGTAGCTTACTTTCATCCTCATGTCTACTCTTGAATGTCTCCTACTCATGCAGGGTGTCCTTCCCATCTTTAGGTAAAATTACATTGTTGTCTTATCTTTCCCTATTTGGGCTGAGGTGGACAAATAGGTAACATGTTTTGTGAGATCTACATCAGTTTTTCCTATAAATCTGATAGGACTAGTTGCCTAGCATATCCATTGGGTAATAGAGTCATTTGGGTTTTAGAGAACTCAAAAAACTTTGTAACTTAGCTATTAGAAACATTGAACAACAACACATGGACACAATAATAGAAAACAAGACACAATGGTCCCTAAACAGAGCAAAAGACTGTGCATTAGCACTTATTGGAAAAGAAAAATTGAAACAAGTGTACAATCAACACTTATTTGACTCAACAAACATATCCTAACCAAAGCATCAAGAAGGCTATAGATAATCACTTACAAGGAGAGAGAAATAGTTTCCCTTCTTGAAGAACTTGAACCACTTGATTAACTTGGTGTTTGATTCAAGAGGTGCTTCAGATAAAGAAACATGTTGCAAAAGGTTGACAATAAACTCAAGAAATTGGAAACCTTCTTGAACCTCTACCTCCATCTTGATATCAAAGAGAGAAGAACTGCTTTCTCTTGAAAATGGTTTGTAGTGACAAACCTTGCTTGGGTTGATTGATCAAACATCATCTCAGGTTCATACTGTTGCAAGTTAATTTGTTCAACAAAAATGTTTCTCTCCATGATGAAAGAATCTTTTGATGAAAATAGGTCACTTGATTTGTCCTTAAAAAAATGTTGTTTCTCTTCACTTTGAATCTAAATTATGCACTGATTAGGGGGGTGTGAAATCTTACCAAGATTGGAGTTGTCTAACTCCTAATTTTCCTCATGAGTGAATGAGCTTGATGTACTCTTTCTTGTATGGTCAGGAAACTCTTTCAAAACTACATTTTGACAGTCCATTCTTTGAGACAAAGTGTCTTCTATCAAGAGTTGTTCTTGAATGTCCAAGCAACCAGCAGCAACCTTGAAGCCTTTTTGACATTTGGATTCTTCTTGTAAAGGCTCTAACTATGTACTTCCCTTCTCTATCTCAAAATGGAATAGACTATTAGCCTCATCTTGTTCAAATACAAAAGGAAGAAGTTCAGAAACCTATTTTACCTTGCTGTCCTCACCATTCACTAACTTGGGGTTATGATCATTGAATTCAGAAGAGTGACAAGCTCTCTACAAGCTGAGCAATTAAGATATTGATAATTAAACATAGACTTAATTTGATAAGGTTGAGCATCTTCAATTAGTTTACCTGACTGTTCTTCAAGAAAAGTTGCCTTCAAGTCATCTATGTTAGCCTCTTCATTGCAATACAAAGGGAGCTCTAAAAACAAGTCAAATGTTTCATATTTGAGGAGAATGTGATTTTCTTTGCAAATGGGCCTCTCTTCTTTTACCAATAGACTTTTTAGATCCTATTCATCACTATGCCAGTTGGATACCTCAAAATGATTGTCAATACTTTGTTGTCCAAACTAACCTTGGTCAATAGGACTAGGTAGATCATTCATGAAGAGAGACTCCTCATTGTTGCTTCTTGATCATACAAAATCTCCCCTCCTTGGATTGCATTCCCTTCTTGCCTCTGACTTGCAGCCCACTATGAAAATTCTAATTCAACCAATGTTATATCTTGTTGCCCTCCTAACCCCTTTCCTTTTGCATTGGAGTAGGAGTTTTCTAAAGGTCAGGCATGTTGAAGTCTGGATGCTTTGTCCACCAAGGTTGCCATGGTTATTCAAAACTTTAATGACTTGGTTCAAGCTCTTGAGATGACTGAAACTGAGGGCTAATGAACTATTTTTGGATGCAAATAGGCTCTTGAACAAAATCAGAACCTCTAAAACTTGAAATTTGGAGACTTTGGGAATGTTTTTGAATAGGTTCAGCTTGGCAATCAAGATGATTTTGATTGAAACTAGGAAAAGAAAAGGTATTTTAGGATTTGGGTCCTTGAACTTGAGCCAGAAGTTGTATCATCTGTTCCTCCTTAACAGTAATCTACCTATTTAGACATTCTTCCTCATATTTTCTCTTCTCTTCCATCTCTTGCTGATAATAAAAGGCCTCATAAGACTGCTACTCCTGCTGCATATTATAGTCATTTTCTCTAGCTATTTATGACATATGCCTTTGAAAATATAGCATCATACACTTGATCGTACCCAAGTCAGTGTAAAAATTGTTAGCACTTTGAGGTTGACTGGGGAAACTACAAGGCTGGTTTACAGCAAGATCAGCTCCATAAGGTTGGGCATGGGTGTAAACAGGCTGCAAAGAGGGCTAATAATGTTGATTATAATGAGGAACATGATTGTTTGGGGGCCAAAAGATTGGATTTTCATGATATGGAGGATAATCACCATAATTGCTGCAATATTGAGACATTTTGCATGAAAGGCTTGAAGCATATGGAAGTCAAACTGAAAATGGAAAGCAAAAGGGGGTAGTAAGGTTTGATTCATTGTAGATTCATGGACTATTGAAACTAGTTGATATATGCTCAGGAGTCACCTTGGTGTTTGATGATTTTGCCTCCAAACGCTGATAATACTGAAGAAAACACCAGATCCTTTAGTTTGTACTCTTCTCATGTGTTGTTCGCACTAGATCTACTTGAAAATTAGAGATTAGAGTCACTAGGTATGCTTTTTTTCACCTCAAAAGATTGGAATCACTACTGCTCATACCAAAACAACATTGAAAATATGATATTTAGTGGCTTGAATCTCAGTTTAGAGTCCCACCGGGTGTACCAAAAACTATTTTCACAAGGATTGCACCTTGGTCAAGCCTGAAGCTCAATTATCATGTGAAACATGGGATCACCTTCAGACTGGGTTGTGTATGGCGAAGGTGAGCCTCCAAAGAGGGTTGGTTCCCTGTTGAATCTCTTGAATCTTCTATATTTTCAAGGAAAAGAGATAAAAGGATTGCTATGAAACTGAAAACTAGATCCTATGAGGTGATGCACCAAGTTTATAAGTTCTATTCTTGCTATCCTGACTCACAATTTTCTCTCAAAATGATCTGGTTACACAACTCATCTTGAACAATGCTCATAGATTAATATTTCATAGAAGGCTAGAATCTTTTCTACTTCTTTGAAGGAAAACTAATCTTTCACAACTATAAAAGTTTGAAAAAATGGCTAACTTAACCTACAACCTGCATGAACCAATTGCTTTCTATATCAAGTTCAAGGAATGAGACATGAAATTTAAAAGGATTTGTTTAAAATCACAGACAAACTTCTCATCAATATCATTCAATCAATCACATAACACATGTTTCTCAGAAGGTAACACATTGATTTATTGAGAAATAATGAGAGTACCTTACAAGAATATCTTAAAATGTTGTAAATAATGTTGTTTCTCTATATGAAAATATAGCTGATGAGTTACAATACAGAAAATTTCTTTGTTGTGTGTAAAGGAAAACAAGCAAGAACTCAAAAATAAGCATCTTGTGCCTTCTCTTTTACCACAAAAACTCTCTCCAAACTGTGGGGAAGTCAACTCCACTCGAAATGAACTCCTCTCTTGATGCATGAGATGTTTGGAAAAGAAGCCTTTAACTAAATCAGTAAACTCCTAGTTGTTGGGTGAGCAAGGCAAAGAAGCCTATATTTGAGGGTTCAAAACTACTCCATCTTGAGTGATTGTAGCCTTGAACTCCCCTCATATTGCCATTTGACCAAGTGGACCTCTAAAAATGGCATAGTTTGACTAAAAAATCCAAGTAAATTGTAAGTTCATTTCCCATTTGCATGCTCTTATACCCCCTGTTGACTTGGTCTTATCTCTTCTTTGCATGATTTGAAGGTAATTATAAGTTTATTTTAACAAATATTAAGGTAATTATAATTATTTACTTACCTTAATAAGTTTTAGAATAAATTATTATATGATTTTATTGATATATTTAACAAGTATTAAGGCAACTTTAGTTATCATTTACCTTAATAAGTGTTAAAATAAATTACAATTGTCTTTTGACCATGCGAGGGGAATAAAGGCAAATTATGTTTAATTGGTCTTCAAAAATTTGAAAAGACTAATCTTCTAATTTCCTAGCATTAGAAAAGACCTAAAAAGTCATGGTCTATAATCATTTCTTGGATTTTCTTCAATACTATGCAAGAGCTTTCCATAGGCTCATGATGTGTTTTGTTGACTTCTTAAACACTAGGTAAGTGATTTTCCCTATGTGCTTATGATGGTTTCATTGATTTTTAAGGAAGAAAGAAATTTTTAAAACATTGGTTAGTGTTTGACCAAGTTTTAGAGCATCTTACTTTGTCAAAAAAGGGTTTTGAAACCCTAACCGAGTATCATTTGGTTTCTTTCTTTTCCTTCTCTGTTGCTATGCTCCTTGATGAGGGTGCCGCCATGGAGTGGGTCTGCATTGTCTGCTCCAGTATTTCTTCATATTGGTAAGTGGTCTCTTTCTCCTTGTTATTCTTTCTTTCAAAAAAATTGTGAAACTTTGCTTCATTGCTTTACATATGGATCTTGTATCTGTTTTTGATGAAGTGTATTATCTCCTTGGAAGATTGGAATTGCTCCTTATATCTGCCATTATTGTTGTTGTTTTTATGCTTCTTGCTCTCTGTGGCTTTTTATGGTGCTGAAACTGTGCATGAATTATATCTGCCATTATTGTCATTTCTTTATGCTTCTGCTATAGTCCCTTTGACTGCTCCATACTACTTTGTCATCGATCATATACCATTTCTCCTATAAAAACCCATTGTTACAAGTTGTTGTCCTAGGTCTTCAAATGACTTCCTCCTTCTACATGTGCATGCTTCCCTATATTGGTAGCAAACTCTAAAGGCTTTACAGGTCCTCCACTCTTTATTGACATAGTATTGGGTACCTAAATACTGATTAGAGGCTTTCATGGCTTTGATAGATTCCCTAATTGCTTTGAAAAAGGTTTTAATACCTACAGATTCAAGAACATCTTCATGGTGTACAGGGTCAAAAATGTCTTCAAACACTTCTTGATGGTGAGCATGATCTTAGGTAGATGAAGCATGATTTTTGATGGTCTTGAGACTGACACAGTCCTTGAATGGCCCCAAACCTCTTCACTATGTAGAAACACATCCTTGGAGTGTTGGCACATGACTAATGGGAATTATACTTTATTAGATGTTTTTGCATATCTCATCAAACCCCAATGGTGGAAATACATAATGGGTATTTTGGAGGTAAGGTTTTCTTGTTTCTTCACTATGTTTGCACCATTTTCACATAGTTTTCAAAGGTCTAGCCTTCTAGTGTGCTTTCTCCATGAGCCATAGCAACCTGCATTTTAGTGATAGGGCTTCTTATACCTCTGTAGATCTCATGTAATTGTTCATTATATACTATTGTATCTACCTCTTTAGATGATTGATCTTTCCATCTTAAAGGCCTTTGCATGTGACTTCTACTTACTATTCCTCTTGAATCTCTGTGACATTCATTGTATTGACTCTTGCTACTTGTGACTATGACAACATTATATTGTTACTCTGTTGCCTTCTAATGGCTTGAATAAACCTCTTAGATTATTCTTTATTCTCTTGGCTTTTCATTGCTGCATGTGACTGTTATGTAGCATTCTATGACTGTCTCATATGTGTGCATACCCTCTGTCAAGGATCTTTGTTAAATTTTCTTTGTAAATCTTTGTTGATCTATGACAATCATCTAAATGACTATCTTTTGGCTGCATACACAGTCTTCTATTGATTATCCTTTGCTATATCTAGTATTCATTCAAATAGCTACCCATATGTCTTACATACACAATTATCTATATGACTATCATGACTTCCTTTTGACCATCAATCTTATTACTTTTATGACATTTGGAAGGCCTCTATGTTGTCCTATGACTATTCCTCCTTTATTGTGATACTCCTTGAGACCATTGTCCTCTCATGCATCTCTCTTCCTCACATGATTGACTTGGTTTTCAAGATCATGACCCTTGACATTGTCTTCATATTATAGTGAAGACTTAAATACTTGAGTGAAATTTCTTGTGCAAACTTCTCTTACTTGACGAAGACCTTAAAACATTGGGTAGGGTTCTGAATTCTTAATGGATTCTTTTATGAAATCGCATGCCTGTATTGTCTCTAGACTTGTATCATACCACTATTTTCCTCTGCTCAATGTCCCTCTAAATGCATGATTGTTCCCTATCCACTGTTGTACTATTATCTTTTCTCTGTATAGTGAGAAATTTGTATTCTTCACTACCTTTGTACTGTCTACTCTTATTTTCACTATTTGACCCTCTCTCTGCATAGTGTGTTGGATCTATAGGAAATGCTATGCATGTCTTTCCCATGATAGTGATGCATCTTTTTTATTACCTCTCTTCATTCACATTATATTCGCATAGAACCCACTGACTTTGAGTCTTCATACACTTTTACTATCTCACAACATGATACTAACATCCTATGCTCTTGTGTAGTTTGTGAAGACTCTTGAGATGGTTTTAGAGGGTTTTTCAGAACTAAACCATTGATAGAGCTTAAGATGCTCTGCATGACTCTTGAAAGCTTGTTTAAAATAACTACCCCACAGATCTGTAGGGATATGGAGACCACTTTGACATACAAACACCTTATCAATCTAAGTCTCAAAATTGCCATCACGTGCCCTACCCCAACAGTCCTATTGCTCCTATCACTCATGCAATTTGCTACTCTCTGTATCTCATCAGTGTGATGTCTCCATGAGCCATGTATAACAATCATAAATGACTGTTCCATTTCATTTTATACTATTATTTCATGAACAACATTCTTCATGTACCTATCCACTCAGAACAAATGTTAGAGTAAAAATAGAGGTAAGGAGCCTCCTTTCTGCTTATGTGGTCTTTAATTTTGCATCTCCTTGTGGTTGCATGTTTGCATCTAGATAGTTCTTTATCTCTTTTATTTCTTGTTTGATGCTTCTGAAAAGGGAACATGTACATTTGATGATTTTACCATATATGGGTGAAGGATGTCCTAAGCTCTAACCTTCTCTTCTTCTTCTTGTAGTTGCTTCTGGAGGTTGAAATACATAACCTTGAAGATGGTGCAACTACAAGTGACGGGATTTGTCTCTCAGGCAATGATAGATCCCCTTCTCTCCTTTATGCTTTTTGTTTTAGATGTATATGTGTTCTTTCAATTTCATTAATTTATAGTCAATTCCCACGGATTGTGTGGGAACCTTGAACAAAATCCTTATGAATATAAGTAGTTTTTTTGTGCAATGACTTGTCTGTTGTTCTTGTTTTGTAAAGTTATGAATTGCATAAGGAAAGTACATCTAAAATTTATTGTTCAATAGAGTTTCTTATAATCATAAGTTAATATAATAAACTGTGTACCTTTATCATCTAAGAAGTTTAAACAAGTTGTAATGAATAGATTTGAAACAACCTGAAATAGTAGCTTACTTTCATCCTCTTGTCTGCTCTTGAATGTCTCTGCTCATGTAGGTGTCATTCCCATCTTTAGGTAAAAGTATAGTGTTGTCTTAGCTTTCCCTATTTGGGCTAAGGTATACAAATAGGTAACACCTATATAATAAGACAAATACAATATAATCATATATATAAAGATTAGAAAGAAGTTCAATTATAGAGAAAGTCTTATTCATTAAAGCTATAATGTGAGACTTTGAAATAAGACAAAAGTCTTATGTTAGACAAAAGTATTATTAACAAAATATATGTTAATGCGATTGAAAATTAATAACGAAGTATGATTTAAATATAAGGAGATCCTAACGAATTTATGAATAAGACAAGTCATGTTGACTTGTAAATAAGACAAGAAGAAGTGCAATTAATATTAAGGAAAGTATTTTGTTAAGGCAACGATCACTATTGTCTATTGAAAGGTTGAGAATAATGACTTAAAAGGCAACGATTTATGATAAGGTGCAACCTTGTGAAAGGCTTCTATCTTTGATAAGAGACATCCATTTATTGAAGACATATCTCTTAAGGAAGAATATGGAATGTGAAGAATTTTGAATAAGTAGGGAGTGATATAAAGATATATCAGACACCTACAGATTTGCATATTAGAACAAGAATTAATGCAAATATAAAAGAGAGATTTGTTGAACACCCAGAATACTGAGAGGGGGGTGAATCATTATTCTTTGAAAGCACTTAATCATTTAATAATTCAATTCACATTGCATGTTTAACTTGCATTAAGCAAGGAAAGCATGAAATCAACCATTAAAGCATATCACACATGAACACTAGATTTTTACGTGGAAAACCCCAAAAAGGGAAAAACCATGATGAGGATTAGCTCACAATATATATTAATAAAGCAACTGATTAAGGTTGATACAATTGGTGCACTCACTATCCAAGAATGCTCATTGCAGGTGGCTCAAGGCCAAAGGACTCACTATCCTGAAAGAAAGAGATAGAAGAAAGGGTGGCTCACTACCAAAGAGAACTGTTAGAGTGCATCTGACTTATGGTGAGGATACAGTTCCACTGAATCTTAGAATACTGACTTTACACACTTCATCTTCACCATAAACTCAACTTGTCTCTCTCTACATCAGACTTCACTTGCCTCCACACATTATATCTCCTCACAATTTTTACATTCACACTTTTGTATCTTTTTTTCACACTTCACATAAGAATTCAATCTTGTTTAAATACCACAATCAACCAAAATACTAACTAGGTCAGCCTGAGTATGTACATTATGGCTACTTAACCTGTCATCCAAAAAGACACTTCACAACACCTTGTGGAGAGGACCAAAACATGTAACACATTGAGATAGATTGGCATGGACCTAAATTGGCACCCACATAAAAGATCAATACATACTCAAAATCCACAACTCATAAAACTTATTGGGTCAGCTCAACTGGTGATACCAATGACATGAACTAACTGTTAGTTCACACAACAACATGTTGACCACAAAATTGCTTACCACTTGGAGAAAACATACTTTGGGCATCCATAACCCTATCCTCAAATTTGCAAAACAAGCCATTCCTCTACGGTCAAATGTGGAGTGTCCCACTGTGTCACTTGCACTAGCAATACACTATCAATAAAGAGTGTGATACTCTATCAACTCTAACTTTCATTCTGGAGGGTCTCAGAACTTGAAAATTTGTAATTGCACTTCTTTAATAAACATAAACATTACATTACAACCGCATAACAATCTTCTTCATGGTGGAGAAATGTAAACCAAAATGGAGCTTCTGATGAGGAAGGAGCTTGCAAAGCTCATTCAGGCCAAAATTATTTTCCCCATCAAGTATTCCACCTGGGTAGATAACTTAGTACCAGTGAGGAAGAAAAATGGTGAGGTAAGGCTGTGTGTGGATTTTCAGGATCTGAATCACACCTCCTTGATAGACCATTATCCATGGACCAAATCTTCCAAATTGTTGTAGGAGCAGAAAGGTTTTCATTGCTTGATGGTTTTTCTGGTTATAACCAGATATTTGTGAAAGAGGAGGATAGATTCAAGACAACATTCACCACTAAGTGGGGAACCATGGCATATGCAAAGATGCCATTTGGGCTCTCCAGTACTGGCACCACTTTTCAAAGGGCAATGGACATTGCTTTCAAGGGATTTATTAACAAGTTCATGTTGATTTATCTAGATGATATCATAGTCTTCTCCAAGAGAGGAGAAAATCACATGGAACATCTGAAGTAAGTTTTTAAAAGATGTAGAGAGTTTGGGGTGTCTCTGAACCCCAAGAAATGTATTTTTGTTGTTTCTCAGGGCAAGCTTCTAGGTCATTTAGTGTCTAAAGATGGGATCTCCATAGATCTAGAAAGAACTTCAACTCTTCTTTCTCTTCCCCTGCCTGCTCATAAGAAGGCTCTGCAGTCATTTCTAAGGCAAATTAATTTTGTTAGGAAATTCATTCCTAATTGTGTTGGTTTGGTCAAACCACTGACCTTTATACTTAAAAAGGATGTTGTTTTTAGGTGGACTAAGGAAGGTAAATATGGATTTGAGAAGATAAAAGAAGAAACTTCCCAAGCTCCTACTCACATGAATCCTAATTATGAGGACTTCATCATTTATGCCCATGGAGGAGAAAACAACATTACAACTATCCCGATGTAGCAAAATGACCAAGGTATGGAACAACCCCTGGCCTTTTTCAGTCAAACATTGAAGGACTATGAGGTCAGGTATATTCCCATGGATAAACAAGTACTTGCCATTGTAAGAGCATAGAAAAAGTTTAGATATATGCTGGAAAATAACCATATCAAAGTATTATATTCTCATCCTAGTGTGAGAAACTACATAATGGGGATTGAAATCAGTGAAAATAGAGCAAGCTAGGTCACCAAGATCCTGGAATATGATATTACTATCAAAGCCACTAAGCGTACTAGTGATAGGGGATTGTGTCAATGGTTAACTCAAACTATTGTGGATGAAGTGAACTCATCCTATCATTTGAATGAGGTAAAACTATAGCTGACCTAGCAGCTGTAAGTTCCTAGACAACATACATGACTAGTTTCGTATCTACTGGTGAGTATCCTTATGGATTGGACATAACCAAGAGAAGACATTTCAATGGTCTATTCCTTATCCTTTGGTGGATGGGGTTCTCTTTAAAAGGAACCTGGACGGGGTATTGCTGAGATGTATTAAAGAAGATCAGGTTGACAAATTGCTCAATGAGTTACATGCTTGTCTAGCTAGAGGTCATTTCTCTACAAGAGCCACAACAATGAAGATAATGAGGGCAAGTTACTTTTGGCCCACGTTGTTCAAAGATGCCCATGAATGGGTAAGAAAATGCAAAGAGTGTGCTCTCTTTGTTGGGAAGAAAATGTTGGTAGCCCTCCCACTTCATCCTATTCAAGAAGATAAACCTTTCTTACAATGGGGCCTAGTTTTCATTGGCATGATCAACCCTACATCCAGTGCTGGCCACAAATAGGTTTTAACTACAACAGACTACTTCACAAGGTAGGTTGAAGTTGTCCCACTTAAAGAGGCTACAAAATCAACAATCATGGATTTCTTGGAAGAAATCATAACAAGGTTTAGAGCTCCTCACACTATCATCTCTGATAATGCAAGAGCATTTATTGGTTTTAGGATAGTTGACTGGGCTTTGAAGTATAATGTGTTCTTGAAGACATCATCTAACTATTACCCCCAAGGTAATGATTTAGTTGAATCTACCAACAAGAACTTGGTCAGAATCCTGAAGTGGACCATGGGAACAAACCAAAGACAATGGCATAATAAGGACAGATTGACTCTCTGGGCTGATAGGATCACCTATAAAAGAGCCATTGGTAACTCTCCTTTTGTTCTCATGTATGGAAGAGAGGCTAGATTACCTTTATCTTTAGAGCTTCCTTCATTACAATTGGCCCAATAGTTAGAGTTAGAAGGTGAAGATGCTAGATCTATAAGGATAGTTGGATTAACTGAGTTAGAAGAACATAGACAATCAGCCATGGCTACCTTGGAAGAACACTAGAAGCAAACCAAGAAGTACTTTGACAGGAAGGCCAAGGATCAAACTTTCAAGGAAGGTGATCTTGTTTTAAAATGGGATACCGACAGAGCCAAACCTAGAGGCCATACTAAATTTGATGCAATCTAGACTGGCCCATATATAATCACCAACTGCAAGCAAGCCAATGCTTTCAATCTTTCAAGGCTAGATGGTGAAGTTTTACCGATCTCAGTGAATGGGATCCATCTCAAACCTTACTTCTAAGGTTGGTATGAGATTTTGTATATATTGTTTATTTTGTTTTTTCTTTAGGTTTTCCTTTTCCCTAAGTGCTCTTGCATAGGCTATGTTGAGATAAGTTGCCATTAACTTGCAATCCTAACCAATTCATGTGTCTCCAAAGTTCTTAGAATGTGTTCCCCAACACATAAGGACTTTGAGAGATTAATTATATATTAATTATATCATTTTGACTTTTGCAATCAATTCCTAATTGATAAGGTCAAAATTGGGCATCCATTTTTAGAGTGGGGGCCATGAAGACTTTGTTGATTTTTCTTAAGTCTATTTTGAGAGTTTGATAACTCCTAGTGAGTGGGAGTTAAAATTGGGTGTCCCCTTTTGATGGGGACTTATTTTTAGACTTGGAGTTGTGCTTTTTTATGTACATGAGAGGATGATGTTGAGACACCTTGCATGGATATAATGTTGGAGTTAACTAAAGTGTTAGAGATGCATGAATTGGATATTGCTTGCATGAGTTCATAAAAGATTGCATGGACTTGCATATTTTTTCATGTCACTTGCATGTACTTGCAAGTTGTTGCATCTTGTTGCATGTTACTTGCATGTACTTTCATGTTATTGCATGTAGCTTGCATGTTACTTGCATGTGCTTGCATGTTGTTGCATGTTGCTTCTATGGACTTGCATGTGCTTGCATGTTGTTACATGTTGCTCCTATGGACTTGCATGTTCTTCCATGTTGTTGCATGTCACTTGCATGTGCTTGCAAGTTGTTGCATGTCACTCCTATGGACTTGTATGACCTTGCATGTTGTTGCATGTCACTTGCATGTGCTTGCATGTTGTTGCATGTCACTCCTATGGACTTGTATGACCTTGCATGTTGTTGCATGTCAATTATATGACCTTACATGTTGTTGCATGTCATTTTTGTGAGATTGCTTGCAAAACACTCCAACTCGATAAACTTGTAGGATGGTACATCTTAGTGTTTCAGCTAATGGGTATCAGTTGAATGTTGTTGCAAATGCTTGCATGTCAGTTGCATGTTAGCTTTAAGATATTACTTGCAGAACACCCCAACTCTAAAAAGTTGAAAGATGGTACTTCTCAGTGTTTCAGGAAATGGGTATCAATTGCATGTTGAATCCGATGTTTGCATGTCACTTGCATGTACAGAACAAAGTAATTCAGAATAACCTTCGGGACATCAATCTTTCATGTTGTTTGCATGAAATTGATGCGTATTGATCACTTCAGTCAACACAAAGTAATTGGGCAAATATGGACACCCATTTGGAAGACTTTTTGTTGTTGCTTTTTGTAATGTTGGAAAATGTCCCCTTGGGGGCTCTTCCCTCATAAGGTTGAGCTCCCAAGTCTTTAGAGTGCATTTAGGACATTTTAGTTCATATTTTAGCATCCCAATGGAATGAGACCTAAGTCCCATGGCAAATAGGACCTAGGAGGACCCCTTGAGTAGTACCCTACCTAAAATAGGAGGGAGGACTTGGGCGCCCGTACCCTAGTCCTGCCCTATTTTAGGGCAGCCCCAATTTGTGGGTGTCGGTTAGTGACTGTTATTAGGTCCCTTTGCTGACACGGTAAGTTTGAATTTCAAATATTTTGGTGGGAGTGCTTGTAGATGCATATATAAGCATGTGTAGGCATTCATTTGTAAACTAGATTTCAACTAGATTGTTATTGTGAACTCTAGGCATTCTCAAGGTGATTCAAGGCTTTCTATTGTGTTGCAAGAGCAGACTTGTGTGTTTTGTGTGTTGATATTTGTAGATTTGAGCATCAATCTCCTCATGGCATGAAGAGCATCTTCCTCCATGAGAGCTTCACTACAAGGTGACATAATATTGTGTTTTTATTATTGTTTCATTTGGTTTTTGGCCTCTACCTCACAAGGGCACACCCTCTTTATCTGACAACGGTGTTCAGAGACTTAAGTGTCCTTTGGGGTTTAACTGAGGCAAACCTCTAAACACCACAACCCCCAAACCAAGTCTTGTGATTGCAGGTTACAGGTGTCACATCTAGAAAAAATGGAGTTGCAAGAAGGCTGGGAGGACATCATGGATTCAAGATCTAAATAAAATATGGAGAAAGGAGCACTTCTAGGACTAGGGTGCTCGCTCTAGTGTCCTTCGCAGATAGATTCTAGAAAATAGAAGTTATAAGGCTAATCAGTGTTCGAAGGAGGTCTGGATTCCTCGAAAAAGTAGGCACCTTGGACTTGGGTGCTCGCTCCAATGTCCCTAATTGTTTCATTTTAGAACCCTAAAAATAGGTACTCTGTAATTCTGCATTTTACTCCCGTTTGTAAGAGGTTTTTCTGTAATTCATTAATTTGTTGTCGTATTTGCATAATTAGGGTTTTAATGGTCAATTAGACATAGGAGAAGGAAAAATTGATAATTAATTCCCTAATCCAAGTTTCCCTACATCTGAAAGTGACTCTAGGGTATGATGGTGCTTTCCATTCGATCCTAGATCCTTCAATGTATAGTGGAGAGGCAGATTTTAACATCTAAACTACAAAGGATTAACAAGATCCAATTTTCCACTAAACATTTTGGTGAACCCATGTCTTTGAACTTAAATTGAAATTTGCTAAATGTTTGTCTACATATTTGGTGTGATTTCATTCATTCATTTGGTCATTTACCTTATTGCATTGAGAAAATTTCAAAAAAAATTGAAAAACTGGAAAAATACAAAAAAATTGCATTGTTGGGCTTACTAAATTGTGTCAATTCTTCCTAAATATTCCTAATGCATAATTTTTGTATCAAATATGATATAAACTACATAAAAATACAGAAATTCAAAATCTTGCTTTGCATTTTCATCATTTAATTGCTAGGGTCTTATGGAAATTTCATCAATTTTATATAACCTAGTAATTCCAAAATCTAGGGTTTGTAGGCAAAATCTTTTATTAGATTTTTATACTAATTTTAGAGGCTCATTAAAATTTTCATTTGGCTATATTCTTGCATTTTAGTGTGAATTTGCATTTAAATTTAAATTATTTGCATTTTTGCATTGAAAATTTCAACAAAAACTAGCAATTTTGGTGCAATTTCATTAAATTTGCATGGGAATTTTGCATGATTAAGCTTGAAAATAATTTTCAGATTTGAGAATATGTAATTTCCATCAAAAATTAGACTTCAAACCATTCACATAGCATTTTGTTCCAAAATCTCAAACCTAGGGCTTTGAAAACAATAATTTTCACTAAATTTGGCCTTATCGACTCCATAAACTTGCACCTTAAGTGTGTTGTGAAAGATATTTTTGTATTAATTTTCTGTTATTAGAGTAATAATTTTTTCCCCTTCATAAAAAGTTTCACAACACCCTTTTAACGGGTTCTTGTAGTGAAAATTTGGTGAAAAACTACACATTTTGGCTATTTTGGCCCTAGGGTTTGACCTAGTTTGCACTCCAAGCATGTTGTGATCAATTTTATGGATTGAGATGACTGATATTATTGATATTATTCTCTTTCCATCATAAAATTTCTTACAACACCTCTTTTGCTAGGTCTTGGAATTGAAAAACTGTGAAAAATAGCCTATTTTTTGCTATATTTCACTAGGGTTTGACCTTAAATTACACTAAAATCATGTTGTGTTGGATATTTTGGCACCAAGTGGCTGTTATTACTGATATTATTTTCTTTCCATCATCATTTTCCGCACAACACCCTTTGTTATGCTCTTTTGCATTGAATTTTGGTAAAAAGTGCCTATTTTGACATATTTTTGCTACATTTTGATTTGGCATTATCTTGGATTCACATCAAGAGTGTGTTGAGAGTGATTATATTGCTGTTTTGGACTGATATCAGTCATATAACCTGCTTCCCTTGACTGAAATCCTCATAGCATCCTTTGTTCCATTCATTTGCATTGAGTCATATCCTTCTCCTAGGATTTGTTCTCTTGGTTTGTGCATTGTGTGTTGTATGCATTTGTACAAGATTTATGACACGTCGTCCTGAAAACAATATCCCTTTCAGAAGAAGTAAAATATTGATGGGATCTAGTGCTCTTGAAGAAGTTGGTACTTTGGAAACCTTCTTTACAAAGGGAGAAAATCAAATTGAGCGAGATATTATACATTCTCCAACCTCAATGGAAGAATAAACTTTTCATGATGTTGATAAGACTATTGAGGTAGCAGGATATGTATCTGATGAGCAAATAGAAAAATTAGATAAAGACTTAGTGAAATTTCAATCATTTATGGAAAATGAATGAATAGCCGAAGAAGTCGTTCCTACAATTCATAATATAAGAGAATTGATAAAAGAAGGATAAGATGGTGTTAATGCACTTCATGGTCTAACACATATCATGCAAACCAATATCATGCCGATAGATGAATGTGTGCAAATGATAAATAACACTTTATCACCATCTCATACTCAAGCTTCCATACCTATACCAAATACAGGAGTATCCACTTTTACATCAACGATTTTAACAACTAATGCTTATGCTTGTAGTAATGCTACCACTGGTATTGGAGTATCTAATGGGACAAATTACAAAGCTATGGGATTTAATTATTAGAATTTGATTCCTAAAGGGACATCTTCTATGAATAACTATTCTCAACCTCCTACCTATTCCACTCATTTCTAGATACCTAACTCCACAAATCAATATGGCCAACTACCGTTAACATATTCTCAACCTCCGCATATTGTGTCTCAAGCTCATTCACCTCCTCACTTCACTTCCAATTCCTCACAACAAACTGCATCTCCAAATGATGCCATCCTAAACCAACTTTTACAAGGCATGACTACTTTGCAACAAAAGGTAACAAACTTGACAAATTTTTCGCAACCTAGCCTACTGACATATCATGCCTGTAATCCATTATCTTATGCAATCTTGAGAACCCCTATGCCTGAGAGGTTTGAGACTCCTCGCTTTGAAAAATATGGTGGAAAAGGAGATCCTAATATCCATGTGGCAGCATTCACAGCTATGTGTAGTGATTTCTATTTTGAAGAGGACTTGTTAGCAATACTTTTCCTGCAATCTCTCAAAGATATTGCTTTAGACTGGTTTTGCTCTTTGCCTCTGAATTCAATTCACTCCTTTTCACAGTTAATTGATCAATTCTTACAACATTTTCAAGCAAACATCGGACCCCAAATCACTCTTATTGACTTGGTTCAATGCAAACAAGGTCCAAAAGAGAAGTTGACTGAATTCATTAGTCGGTATCAAGGCCTTTATGCTCAAATTCAATATTAGATGAAAGATGAAGATGTTCAGAAGATATTTATTACAAATCTACAACCTAATATTCGTGACAAGTTTCTCTTGATGAAGTACAACTCCTTTCATCATTTATGCACCGCCCTTCGAGATTATCAACTTTCATCTAGTCAGTATGAAAACCAAAACTAATCAGCTCAAGTTGGACAATCCATGGGTGGATCATCACAAAATAACTTTAAAAGGAACAATAACAGAAGTTTCATCAAGATCAATGGACCAAATACAAATGTATCTGCTATAAACAATCCCAAGAAATAATCGTATCAACTGAGGAAGTTTACTCCAATATCTGAGTCCTATCATTCTATCATGAATCAAGCTGTGAGTAATAACATTCTGAAGCTTCCCCCGATTAAACCTATTGATCCTAGTAAACAAGGACCTTACTTTGATGCTAATGCCTTCTCTCATTATCATCGGATGCAAGGACATGACACTGAACGATGTATGCGTCTTAAACAAGAGATACATGACCTTATTGATTCAAACGTCATCTAGGTATCGGGTGTGAATGATAATGGAAATAAGTCAGTTGCTCCACCAAATCAAAACTTACAAATCTTCACTAATCCTTTTCCTAAGCATACTGAAAATAATATGGTGGAACAAGATTTAGTGGAAGTAGATGAGGATGATTACTTGGACTATGATAGTATCGTGGGAATGATTGAAGTAGATAAGAAACAAATGGATAACCCACCTGATCCATGAAGAAATGGAATTTACGTTGAGGTTCCTCCTCCGTTATCCTTATATGGATCAGGAGATAATCAAAATACCTTTGAAAAGAAAGAACAACAATCGAAACAGATGAGCAAGAGGGTACAGGATGAATCTTGCTACTGTTCTAGAAAGATTTACCAACGAAAACTTGCTAAAAATCAAAAAAGAGCAAGACAACAATCAATAGTTAGAAATAATAGTGGTTCTCCCCCTCATAAGCAACAAAAAGCCTCATGTAAACAAGGATTTAAAGAACAATAATCATATGATAACAAACAAGACTTCCACAAGAACCACTCAAATTTTACAACAAATATGATCAAATACCTCTCCAAGAGGTTCAAGAGCTCCAAGATATAATACAAAAACCCTACAGGTAAGTATCTCTAACCCTTTATCTCTCTCATGATGTGCTTCCCCCGTGATGTGTTATGTGTTGTTTAGGCCTCCTGGGATGACCTCGGATTCTCCCGTAAGGTTCAGGATACCAGGAGACCGCCTCTGTTGTGACAATCTTATATTTGTATATGATTTCATTGTTGTGTGTTGTGTCTGACAGACATAATGTCATGGTTGGTGACTTGGAGGCACCCTCCTACGTGACTGTCCCTAAGACACTTGTTTCTCCTCTCTTATTTATTGTTTCCCTTCCTCTAGTGTTTCCATGCAGTGGGCGGATGACGATAAACATTTATACTGATGCGAACCTAGTGTCCCTTTTGAGAGCAATCAAAAAATGGACTATAGTTCCTAATATGATGATGGGGTTGTATATCTTATCTGATGCTTGGCTAGTGGAAGCACTTGTGCTTTCCACGTAGTGAATTTCATGATGTTTTTGTCGCATTTACAAACCTTAACAATATTGCTGCTCTGTGTACCTTTGTTTGCCTTTTAATCTAGCCTTGGCGGTACTCAATTTGGAGAGCTTCGTGATATAGCCCCTAGTTATCCTTGAACTTTGAATTCGTTGTATAACCTTGGCTCTTTGTGTGGTTAATCATATGCATTGATGTTGTTGTTTATCATTATGTTGTAGACACTAACATGTTTCTTGTAGGGATGTGTTTGTGGGAGCATTTGGCGATCGTAAAGTACATATCACCTCTGGGGGGCATGGGCTTTGCGAAAGTCAGTGTTCCTTTGTGTATTTTCTTCCTACCTTAATGTGCTTGATATCGATAACTGATATCAACCACCTTAGGGTGGGGGCATAGAAGGTAAGCTATCTGTTATAGATGTTAGCAATGTGTTTGACCTCAGATGCATAGACCTGCGCCCAAGTAGTGCATCGTGCATCTTGAGTTTGTTTACAATCAATCAATCAATCATGTGAGCCCTCTGTAGAGGAGGGATATCGAGCATATCCTTTTTCTTAAGCCCTTTGCAGAGGCGGGGATGGTGTATTTCTCAGAGCAGATTACATCATCCTGTCATTTTCAAAAGTCCTCTGCGGAGGCGGGGAGCAGTTCTGTGACTAACTAAACCCTTAATTGTGTCTTCAACAATTATTGTGGCAAAGCCCAATCGTCGATGTGTGCCTATAATGTGCCTGAGATGGTGATGAGACTAGAAATAGGGAACACACCATCGCTTGTTTGTCACATTTTCTCCGTGTCTTCATGTGTGTGTGTTTTGGCATGATTGTTTTGTATGGCGTGTTTGTTGCCCCATATGCATAGACTAGCACCGTTGAGTAGTGCTTCATGCATCTTGGGAGGTTTTGTGTGTATTGTGTGTGTTGCCCCATATGTATAGACCAGCACCATCGAGTAGTGCTTCCTGCATTTTGAGAGGTTTGTTTACTTTCCAGTACTTGCATTTGTATTTCATATATATGAGAAAAAGAAAAGAAAAGATATCATTTCTGTCTTCCATGCATTAATGTGTCTTCTATGCATTAATTGTTTGCTCTATGTTCTGCATGACTGTAATTGTCTTTTCTATGTTTTGCATGCCTATTACTGTTTTCTATGTGATTGGCATGTCTTCTCCATGCTTGGTGTGTTTGTTGTGCTTGTCACCTTACTTTAATGCATGTATGGGCCTCGTGTTCATACATACATTAAACTGGGGGCTAAATGTAATGACAGAAAATGTCCCCTCTGGGGCTTTTCCCTCATAAGGTTTAGCTCCCGGGTCTTTAGAGTGCATTTAGGACATTTTAGTTCATATTTTAGCATCCCGATTGAATGAGACCTAAGTCCCATGGCAAATAGGACCTAGGAGGACCCCTTGAGTAGTACCTTGCCTAAAATAGGGGGAGCACTTGGGCGCCTGTGCCCTAGTCTTGCCCTATTTTAGGGCAACCCCAATTTGCGGGTGTCGGTTAGTGACCGTTATTAGGTCCCTTTGCTGACACGGTAAGTTTGAATTTCAAATATCTTGGCGGGAGTGCTTGTAGATGCATATATAAGCATGTGTAGGCATTCATTTGTAAACTAGATTTCAACTAGATTGATATTGTGAACTCTAGGCATTGTCAAGGTGATTTAAGGCTTTCTATTGTGTTGCAAGAGTAGACTTGTGTTTTGTGTGTTGATATTTACAGATTTGAGCATCAATCTCCTCATGGCATGAAGAGCATCTTCCTCCATGAGAGATTCACTACAAGGTGACATAATATTTTATTTTTATTATCGTTTCCTTTGGTTTTTGGCCTCTACCTCACAAGGGCATGCCCTCTTTATCTAACAACGATGTTTAGAGACTTAAGTGTCCTCCAGGGTTTGACTGAGGCAAACCTCTAAACACCACAACCCCCAAACCAAGTCTTATGATTATAGGTTACATGTGTCGCATCTAGAAAAAGTGGAGTTGCAGGAAGGTTGGGAGGACATCAGGGATTTGGGATCTGAAGAAAAGAAGGACAAAGGAGTACTTCTAGGACTAGGGTGCTCTCTCTAGTGTCCTCCGTAGATAGATTCCATAAAATAGAAGTTATAGGGCTGATCAGTGTCTAAAGGAGGCCCGGATTCCTCGAAAAAGCAGGCACCTTGGACTTGGGTGCCCGCTCCAGTGTCCCTAATTGTTCCACTTCAGAACCCCAAAAATAGGTACTCTGTAATTATGCATTTTACTTCCATCTATAAGAGGTTTTTTTGTAATTCATTAATTTGTTGTCGTATTTGCATAATTAGGGTTTTAATGGTCAATTGGACATAGGAGAAGGAAAAATTGATAATTAATTCCCTAATCCAAGTTTCCCTACATCTGAAAGTGACTCTAGGGTATGATAGTGCTTGCCATTTGACCCTAGATCCTTCAATGTATAGTGGAGAGGCAGCTTTTAACATCTAAACTACAAAGGATTAACAAGATCCAATTTCCACTAAACACTTTTATTTGGAAATATGTTTGATGTTGGCAAAGCTACTTTTAGCATACTTGGATGCCCACATCATGAAGAGGCAGTTAACTGAAAGCTTGGACATTATTTGAGTTCAGTCTGTTCAATTTAGAGTGCTTGGTTTTTGCATGAGCATTAGAAGCTATGTTATTAATTACAATTTATTGTAATTTGAGTTTCAAGCTTTTTGAATTAAGAAGCTCTTGAATTATGAAGCTTCAATTAATTAATGAAGAGCCCCATACATTTTCCAAAGAGTTGAATTGTGAAAAAGACTTAGAAGAAAAAAGCAAGAAGTTTTTTGTAAAAGACTTAGAAGAAAAAAGCAAGAAGTTTTTTTTTACTTAGAAGAAAAAAGCAAGAATCTTTTTGAAGTTTTTTACAGGTTTGAAGATTGAAGAAGCTTTTGAAGTGCATAAAGGAATCAAAGGATTTCAATATTGAATGTAATCTTTCACAAGAGATTTAATACAAGCATAAACATCTTTGCTGTGGAGTTTTTTCCCTTAGGGGTTTCTCCATATAAATACTTGTCTTCTTCTTGCAAGTTATTTTCTTCTACTACATTGATTAAATTGAAGAAATACTCTAAATCTAAATTGAAAGTAATTTTTAGATTTACACATGCTATTAATTTTAGATTTGAAAACATTTAAAAGCTACACAGCTGCAACTTTTCCTTGTTCTTTCTCCCTTTTTCCAACATGTGGTATCAAAGCCATTGGTTGCAATGAGAGAGGGATACTTTTTTCTGAAGTATTGAAGGAATTTTGATTCCAGGGGAAGTTCTATTTGTTAAGATTGTTTTGCAGATCTATGAGTTTGGAAGCCATGGTATTTACCTCTCAAATGGATATTGTCAAAAGAATCTTTGTTGGGCTCTTGAGGCTCAAAGTTATGGATCTTTATGGAGTTGATCTTGTGATAGTAATTTGGAGCTCCACTTTGACAATATGTGTATATTCTCCTGTTTGGTGGTTTTATTCCTTTACCTTGTGGTCATGTGCAACAAAAGGGTGTTTATGTTGGATGGTTACTTCTGGTACCTTAATCACATAGAAAAACACTCATTTCTTGGACTATAGTTTGGAGTGCTTATGTTGGGTTCATGGTATTTTTTATGATACAGACACTTCTGAACAACCTGATTTCTCCTTTCTCATATTCATTCTTTTTTGAATATGTAGGTTTTCACAGTTTTCCTATTTCAAAAGATTGCGGATTTGCAGATCTGTGGTATTCCATTATTTTAGATGACATATTTGATGGTGTTCATTGGTGTGAATGTTTGTATGTTTAAGTGGTTTCAGATATACAGAGATATGGTTTTGCAAGTTTTACATGTTAACCAAAATATGTGGTTTATAGATCTGTGGAAAATTGTGTCCAAACACTTTCTAGATGGAAACAATTTCATATTTGCAAGGTTGCTTATTAAGTTCTTATGATCTATGGTTTCTCCTATGTGGATTTATTTGGCAAATTAGATCTAGAGTTGATTTTGATGTTTGAGTCTTGGAAATCTACATGTTATAACTAGTTACATTTGTTTTACATGTTACTGATGTGGGGTTGAATCTATTTTTTAGTTATTAAAGGTTGAAGCATTGATCATGTTCTTTTCTCCTATATGATATGTTGCATGTGTATAGATCTTGTGAATAAGCTGATAAGGGTTCTATTTGGTAGGCTTTTTCTTGGTTACATTAATTACATTGGTATTTTTGTATTGAGACAAAATGGTAATTTGGAGTACCTGATTTAGTTATTCATTGGAATTTATAGAAGTAAAGTTATGTTGCAAGAGAAGTTTTTTCACTTTCAGTGGAGTTTTGGTAATGATGTTGATCATGATACCATGCATAACTTGCTATCACTTTCAGTGGGAGTTTTGTGCAGCTACATAATGTGTTCTATCTTCTTTGTTTAAAGATATTGGTTCTAAATTGTTGTTGTTGCACTGTTGTGAGCCATACAAAATCTTTGATTAAAACATGGATGATCTTTTGCAATGGTTGTTGGTGTAATAAGAAGCTCCTAGATTATGCCTTTAATTTGCGGTAAGGGTTCATTGACATTTTTGGTTCTATTGACAGAGGATGCTAGATCTTCAAGTTTTTTGGAGAGGTGTTGACATCTTGGTTTTCCATGGAGGACTCTTAGAGTTTTTGGTGAGTTGTTGAGTTTATAACTTATCAGTTTTTGATATATGATCCTTGGTTTAGAGGATGTATAGTATTGTGCCATGATGCACTCTTGATAACAAGTTAGAGTTTTTGGAATGATATAGGTGCTTATGGGAGCATAATATGTTCATTGGAGCATATTATCTTTTTGAGAAGATGTTAGATCATGATGTCTTGATATGTTCCTAATTCTATAGTTAGAACTTTGACAATAGTTTGGTTAGTTCTCTTTGGTTTTGAAGTATTAATCATTTTCTTGGAGCTTCATGATTGTGTAGATTGCATTTGAAGTTGGCATGGATTGAGTGTTGAAAACTCATGGATACTAGAGAGACTTGGGTGAGGCTTGATAACTCTTGAACTTAGAGATATGTGTTGCAAAGATTTCTCATTATGAGATGTCAACAAAAAGACTGAGAAGCCTACACTTGGAAATGGATGTGAATCCATTATAGACCTTGTGAGAAGGTTGTCTTTATTATAAGCTTTTATTGCTTGGTGTTATATGCAAGGACAATCTTGTATCCCACTCTTGGTCTACTTAGTAGGTAGATGATCTAATAGGTGTTGCCCACCTGATTAAATTAGATGCATTCTTTATATATATCTTGTCTTCTCTTTTACACTAGTCTTGAAAAGGATTGTTGAGAAGTAGATGCATGCGTTTATGAATTTATTTTGTTCTCATTATTATTTGATCTTGAGCTATGGAACTAGTTCTAAGGTTTTGTTTTGGAGACGTACAGAAATAGTTTGTAGTTTTTGGGCTTATTCCCTTTGTTGTCGAAATGTTTGGCTAGTTTGATCTACTTTCAGTGAGAGGTTAACATCTATTGTTGCCATGTTTTCTTCATAATTTGGTTGTTAGATGTTGGTACCTTTTCAGTTTGGGAGTGATGAAAGAGATCTTACTTTACATAGTTTAGCACAGGTTTGTGTGGTATAAAGACATGGTATGATTTTCACAGTTTCTCTCTTTCCTCGTATATTGTCTTCTTCTTAAAGGTTCTCATGTTTATGAAGTTGAGGTTTGTATTGGAGTCAAGTGTTATTGTTGTTAACAATAATATGGTAGCTCCTTGATCTCATTCTTCATTGGTTAAAGGACTTGGGAGAGTTATTCAGATATTGGTAATGAGAGAGGTTCTATGCATATCATTATATGTTTTGACACTATATGGTAGAGGAGTTAGCCACTTCTTCTAAGACAAGTGCTATAGGAGGATTTGTTAATGCCTTGATCTTATTTTTCAGATTTGGTATTACCCATGCAATGGGAGCTCTTGTATATGTATGTTTTTATTGTCACGATATCTTCTTGGTTGTCTCAATTTGCAAGTTATTGATGCATGTTTCACTATTGGGATTTACGAGTTATGTAGTTTAGTGTGATGTCTTTACCCATTGGTTGCATTGAAGACTTGGATGTGGACTATCGATATCCGTAGATCTGTTTAGTGTTATTACAGATTTTGTTTGGTGGCCTTGTCTTTGGTCATTTGTACATTGGTATGTTACTTTGAGAAGAGAGGATGGATGATTAGCAGGATTGTTTTACAGGGACTTGATTACAGTTTTGGGTTGGTATGTTGATGGCATGGAGTTCTACCTATGATGGTTTGTTTACACTAGTTTTGAGGTATGGATATTTTGGATGAGCTAGCAACTTGCTGTGGTTACTTTTCCATTTGGTATGAGTGTGGCAGACACTTAGAGTCTTATGTTATCATATGATTTGATGTTTGTGTTCATGTTGAGATTGGTGTAGGTTTTAGTGACAATTGATATGTTTCACCTTGGCTTGTTTCTTATTTATCATGGGTGACATAATGTGATGAGTTGTTCAAGATGATGGTTATCATGGTTGCTTTTGCAGGTATCTTGTTGGAGCACAAAAGCATGTTGAAGAATCAATGGTACATTGATGGCTAGGGATGTTTTTCCCTGTGATTTAAAGCTTGATTATATCATTTAGAGTTATTGCAATGTATAATGTCAAATGGGAGAATGTTGGGATAAGTTACCATTAACTTGCAATCCTAACCAATTCATGTGTCTCCAAAGTTCTTGGAATGTGTTCCCCAACACATAAGGACTTTGAGAGATTAATTATTTATTAATTATATCACTTTGACTTTTACAGTCAATTCCTAATTGATAAGGTCAAACTTGGGGCATCCATTTTTAGAGTAGGGCCATAAAGACTTTGTTGACTTCCCTTAAGTCTATTTTGAGAGTTTGATAACTCCTAGTGAGTGAGAGTTAAACATGGGTGTCCCCTTTTGATGGGGACTTATTTTTAGACTTGGAGTTGTACTTTTTATGTACATGAGTGGATAATGTTGAGACACCTTGCATGGATATAATGTTGGAGCTAACTAAAGTGTTAGAGATGTATGAATTGGATATTGCTTGCATGAGTTCAAAAAAATTTGCATGGACTTGCATAATTTTACATTTCACTTGCATGTACTTGCATGTTGTTGCATGTCATTACATTTTACTTGAATGTTGTTGCATGTACTTGCATATTGTTGCATGTTACTTGCATGTGCTTATATGTTGTTGCATGTTGCTTCTATGGACTTGCATGTGCTTGCAAGTTGCTTCTATGGACTTGTATGTGCTTGCATGTTGCTCCTATGGACTTGCAGGTTCTTGCATGCCACTTTCATATGCTTGCATGATGTTGCATGTCACTCCTATGGACTTTGTATGACATTGCATGTTGTTGCATGCCACTTGCATGTGCTTGCATGTTGTTGCATATCATTTGCATGTGCTTGCATGTTGTTGCATGCCACTCCTATGGACTTGTATGACCTTGCATGTTGTTGCATGTCAGTTATATGACCTTACATGTTGTTGCATGTCAGTTTTGTGAGATTGTTTGCAGAATACTCCAAAGCTAGAAACTTGTAGGATGGTACATCTCAATTTTTTAGGTAATGGGTATCAGTTGCATGTTGTTGCAAATGCTTGCATGTCAGTTGTATGTCAGCTTTAAAATATTATTTATAGAATACTACAACTCCAGAAAGTTATAGGATGGTACTTCTCAGTGTTTCAAGAAATGGGTATCAGTTGCATGTTGAATCTGATGTTTACATGTCACTTGCATGTACAGAACAAAGTAATTCAGAAAAACCTTGGGGACATCAATCTTTTATGTTGTTTGCATGAAATTGATGTGTATTGATCACTTCAGTCAATAGAAAGTAATTGGGCAAATATGGACACCCATTTGGAAGACTTTCTGTTGTTGCTTTTATTTGGAAATATGTTTGATGTTGGCAAAGCTAATTTTAGCATACTTGAGCGCCCACATCATGAAGAGGCAGTTAACTGAAAGCTTGGACATTGTTTGAGTTTAGTCTTCTCAATTTAGAGTGCTTAGTTTTTGCATGAGCATTTGAAGTTATGTTATTAATTACAATTTATTGTAATTTGAGTTTCAAGATTTTTGAATTAAGAAGCTCTTGAATTATGAAGCTTCAATTAATTAATTAAGAGCCCCATACATTTTCCAGAGAGTTGAATTGTGAAAAAAGACTTAGAAGAAAAAAACAAGAAGTTTTTTCTAAAAGACTTAGAAAAAAAAGCAAGAAGTTTTTTTTACTTAGAAGAAAAAAGCAAGAAGTTTTTTGTAAAAGACTTAGAAGGAAAAAGAAAGAAGTTTTTTTTTGACTTAGAAGAAAAAAGCAAGAAGCTTTTTTGACTTTGAAGAAAAAAAAAGCAAGAATCTTTTGAAGAAAAAAACAAGAAATTTTTTGAAGTTTTGTGCATCACGGAATCAAAGGATTTCAGTATTGAATGTAATCTTTCACAAGAGATTTAATACAAGCATAAACATGTTTGGTGTGGAGTTTTTTTCCCTTAGGGATTTCTCCATGTAAATACTTATCTTCTTCTTGCAAGTTATTTTCTTCTACTACATTGATTAAATTGGAGAAATACTCTAACATCTAAATTGAAAGTAATTTTCAGATTTACACATGCTATTAATTTTAGATTTGAAAATATTTAAGAGTTACATAGCTACAACTTTTCCTTGTTCTCTCTCCCTTTTTCCAACATGTGGTATTAGAGTCATTGGTTGCAGTGAGAGAGGGATGCTTTTTTCTGAAGTATTGAAGGAATTTTGGTTGCAGGGGAAGTTCTATGTGTTAAGATTCTTTTGCAGATCTGTGAGTTTGGAAGCCATGGTATTTACCTCTCAGATGGATATTGTCAAAAGAATCTTTGTTGGGCTCTTGAGGCTCAAGGTTATGGATCTTTGTGGAGTTGATCTTGTGATAGTGATTTGGAGCTCCATTTTGACAATATGTGTATATTCTCTTGTTTGGTGGTTTTATTTCTTTACCTTGTGGTCATGTGCAGTGAAAAGGTGTTTATGTTGGATAGTTATTTTTGGTACCTTAATCACATAGAAAAACACTTATTTCTTGGACTACAGTTTGGAGTGCTTATGTTGCGTGCAGTGAAAGGGTGTTTATGTTGGATGGTTACTTCTAGTACATTAATCACATAAAAAACACTCATTTCTTGGACTACAGTTGTAAAGTACTAAAAATTCACATCACATGGAAAACAAGTAAAACAAGATTTACAGAAAGTAAATTTAAGTACAGTAAAATATTAACTTCTATTCATCATGGCAAAGGAAAGATTTAAGATATTTCCAAGAGTTCAAGAAATTTTTGTGTTCATAAGTTAAAAGTGTAATCATAAATACAATGCATATGTATACATCTAAAGTCATTTACAGAGTATGTAGAACAATATTACAAGTGTCAAATCATGGCATCAAGCCTTACAATCATTTTTAATACAAGAAGGAGTACAATTGTCATCAATATCGAATAAATCTATCAAGGAGTCCTTGACCGCCATCGACTAACCGGCCATCTGCTACGTCAAAGGACAAGAACATGGTTCAGGAGCTTTTTCCGCCCAACCACAAAGCTTGCGCTTCCCCGGTATCCTTCAAACTGAAGGATGCCCGACCCTACTCAAAGAGCCTAGCAACCTGAAAACATATGCAAGGTGGAATCTGGTATGTGTCTATCAATCTACATGCATCACTAATATGAATGCAGCATCTCATTAATAGGATATGGCAGGGAATCATACAATGAATAGCTAGGTTAATTGTCCATCTATTTCAATGGTGCATGTCTATTTCAACATTCAATTGGCTTTGGCCAAAGCAATTAACCGTTGTAACAGCGTGCAAGTTTTGAAAAAGAAAACTCACTTCCCTGATAGCCCATATTCGATACCCGTCCCAGAAGACAATCTTTCCCAATACATCAAAGAATAAAACACAACTTCCTTGTTCTTTAACAACTCAATGGAAAATTAAAGCATCATCTGAGCAAGAGAGCAAAATAAGAATTTAGAGACTAAAAATGTTGATATTTATTATGATTCACATACTACTACTTGGTCCTAGGTTTGGTTTTAAGGGCAACTTTCTTTGTCTCATAGTCAAATTATGATTTTATCCTATTAAGTCAATTCAATATAAGGTGAACTTAAATTCTATTTCTTTTTGACGATTTAGAAGTTCCTTTACTTGCTAAAATGTGTGAAACTATATGAACTAGTTTTCCCTTAAAGAAAGAACATCATCAAACAACCTAAGAGTAATACAATGGATGTTTATTTTATCCTTCTAGGAATCATAAACTTATAAGATTTTTGCCACACCATGACTACGATAATTCCCTATCAGATTAATAATAGTTCATTACTAGGAAACAAGATTTAATTGAAGAAGTCATTTCTGTTGAAGAATACATTTTTACGTAGAAAAAAATGATCTAATGGCAGCAGTCTATTTTTAGAGGAAATTTTGCTCTACAAGAGGATCTTAAGCTCACTTTGATAATTTAGTTCTTTTTACTCATTTCAATGGTCAAACAATCAATAGCAATTTTACACCTCAGATAAAATAGATTTACCTATTATACTATCCTGTGGTAAAATGGTCAATAATACATTTAATTACCACTCCTCTTTTCCAAATATTTCTGTTGTTTCCAAATTCATAATGCAACAAGATGGAATTGAACTAGCTTCAGCACAGTAAGGTTGGTGTACATTAGGAAGATTTATAATGTATTGATAGTTAAAGATGAAGAAAACGTCTCTATGCTTACGAGACAGTGACCATACGACCAACAAATTAAGCAATAAGACTAGTTTTCATGGCAATGACAGGCATATTCTACAACATTGCTAGGCAATTCAAGATAGGTTTGAAGATGAACTTCTTTACATGCTTGGGAGCCAACTTCACTGCCTCGGGCCATAATAGTAACCCAAGAATTGATGCTGGCGATTATAACAACCCTCTGCTGTTCAAAGGATGGAAGTAAGGGCCAATTTAAATGTGTAATCACTTTACAATGTCCAGGGGAAACCATAGGACTCGAAAATTGAGGATATGAGAACACACACTAGCAGATCACTTCAGAACATTTTTGTTTCTAAGTGAGTACTCTAATTCATGAAAATCAACAAACAAAACCATGAAAGGTAGAATTAACAGCAGATCACTTTCAGAAATAAAGAAAGGTAGAATTAACGGCTTTCACTAAACTACAAGAGTTCGTTCACATGGAGATAGTGATCTATGTAGAGGTCAAAATAATGTTCATCTTGGTAGTGTAAGGTAAAGTCTGCCTGTATTTCAATATCCACAACAACTTTTTACTTATGACCAAATAGTTTTCGCATAGCAAACAGTGTATTACAGCGAAAGGCATAAAAATAGCTGGGATTGGCTTTTTGTAAAGTATAGAGAAATCGATATAATAAACCTTTATTGATTTTAACTCTCATAATTGGCTAAAACAATAGTTTGAGTCTTTGAATTAAAGCAAGACAAATCCAAAAAAAAAAATAGAGGCTGATCCAAGTTGAAGGATTTCATTCCGAGTTCTATCTAGATGCAATCTATAGAGCTTGTTTAAATTTTTACTCTATCATACTCTAAATTCAAACATGCAACGTATATACAATGAGGAAAAATACCCATTTAATGTTGAAATCGGTGTCTTTTTGTAGCAATCTGTCCCCTATCGTAATGTGTTCCTATCTCCTTAATTCTCCACCTCTCCATCTCCCTTATGATTCTGTTTCTCCTCCTTTCTATATCCTTTTTGGAACCCTAGATCCCCTTTATGAATTGATCATGCATAAGTAGTAGTCTTTTCATGCCATGCATTTCATTGGTTTTTGACTCATGCTAAATCCTCTTCCATCGAATCTATGCGTGCCTTTTTTATTTTTGATTAAACTAAATATATCCCTCAATACTTTATTTGGATTCCCTATAAATAATAAAAGAAAATAAATTTTTAAATACTAATATATTCTATTTATACAAAGTTAAGTAATTTCTCTTTTTTTTTCCTATATATATATATTTTTAATATGTGTAATTTAGATATTCTATTTGCCATGGATATCATTTTACTTGTCTATTCAATTAAATATAATAATTATCAAAACTATTAACCAAATAAATTTAATTGCCTCTAAGTAGTATTTCATTAATATTGTTTTTTTTATTAAAACAATAACTCTACTAACTTGTGAGTTTCATTTCTCAACAGGTATCGAATTTGAAAATATGACAATCAAAGACATTCATAGTTATTCCAACCAGATGAGAGCATCGACATCCTTTCAATAATCACACAAAGCATAATCAACGAATTAAACATGCAAGCATTACTCATCGAAACACATGCAATGCAATGCAAGATAAAGCAAACTACGTGAGTGTGTGGAATTTCTAGATAAAACCCGAGATCTGTTGCCACGAAGCTAGGACCCCCTACCTAAACCATGCTCTTGTCGTCGACAAGACTGCAAAATTCAAACTCATAAAACCATCAATAAGTTAGTCCCAATATAGCCGAAGCAATCGAAATAGCCGAAGTGATCAATTTAACCAATCAATGTACTTATTGCATTTTAACCATTCAATCAAGTATGAAAAGTATGAGACGTGACAACAGTTTGGAGTGCTTATGTTGTGTGCATAGTTTCAGTCCATGGTTACATGAAACCATTGGATGATTTATCACTGGTTGTATGGAGGTTGTGGAGTTGGTATTTTTTATGATACAGACACTCCTAAATAACCTGGTTTCTCCTTTCTCATATTCATGCTTTTTTGAATATGTAGGTTTTCACAATTTTCCTATTTCAAAAGATTGTGGGTTTGTAGATCTGTGATATTGCATTTTTTCAGCGAACATATTTGATGGCGTTCATTGGTGTGAATGTTTGGATGTTTAAGTGGTTTCAGATATACAGAGATATGGTTTTGCAAGTTTTACATGTTAACCAAAATCTGTGGTTTGTAGATATGTGGAAAATTATGTCCAAACACTTTCTGGATGGAAACAATTTCATATTTGCAAGGTTGCTTGTTGGGTTCTTATGATCTATGGTTTCTCCTATGTGGATTTATTTGGCAAATCAGATCTAGAGCCGATTCTGGGGTTTGAGTCTTTGAAATCTACATGTTATACTTGGTTACATTTGTTTTACATGTTACTATTGTGGGGTTTAATCTATTTTCAGTTATTAAAGGTTGAAGCACTGATCATGTTCTTTTCTCCTATGAGATGTTGCATGTGTGCAAATATTGTGAATAATCTGATGAGGATTATATTTGGTAGGCTTTTTCTTGGTCACCTTAATTACATTGGTATTTTTGTATTGAGACAAAAGGGTAGTTTGGAGTACATGATTTACTTATTCATTGGAATTTATAGAAGTAAAGTTATGTTGCAAGAGAATCTTTTTTCACTTTCATTGGAGTTTAGTAATGATGTTGATCATGATACCATGTATATCTTGGTATCACTTTCAGTGGTAGTTTTGTGCAGCTACATAATGTGTTCTATATTCTTTGTTTAAAGATATTGGTTCTAAATTGTTGTTGTTACAGTGTTGTGAGCCATGCAAAATCTTTGATTAAAAGATGGATGATCTTTTTCAATGGTTGTTGGTGTCATAAGAAGCTCTTGGATTATGCCTTTAGTTTACAGTACGGGTTCATTGACATTTTTGGTTCTATTGATAGAGGATGCTAGATCTTCATGTTTTTTGAAGAGGTGTTGACATCTTGGTTTTCTATGGAGGACTCTTGAAGTTTTTGGTGAGGTGTTGAGTTTATAACTTATCAATTTTTGATATATGATCCTTGGTTTAGAGGATGTATAGTATTATGTCATGATGCACTCTTGATCATGAGTTAGAGTTTTTGGCATGATATAGGTGCTCTTGGGAGCATAATATGTTCATTGGAGCATATGATCTTTTTGAGAAGATTTTAGTGTTGGAAACAAGGCAGATAACTAAGAGGGGGGGTGAATCAGTTATCTCAAAACTTTCTTATTTTTACTTCCTTTTCTTATCTTAATATTCAGTGATATATCAAAGCATGAAAGCATAAGCAACCATAAGAACTGAAATGAAATCAAACACACATAACACAAGGATTTTTACGTGGAAACCCTATTAAGGGAAAAACCATGGGGTGATTAACCCAAGATTGTATTCTCTGTTAAAAGAATAAGGAAGTACAAAATGGCACTTGCCAGTTAGGTCTCACTACCCGAGCACACTGCTCACAAAAGGCTCATTGCCTACAAGAGACTCATTGTCTTAAAGATGATAACAAGTGTTTGAACTGATGAATAGTATCTTCATATGCAAGAATTTAGTTCTGGTTAGGCACAGTATACCGATGTAGGACATTTCATCCTTTCTCTGCTCAGTGTTACTCTTCTGTCACATTTTGGGCTTAGATTACTGCCTTCGCACTAGTCTCTACTTTTCTTTGCACTTCATTAATCATGCTATATCTTACACACACCTACAACTTGAATCCATCATTTATATATATCCACATCAAGAATTTCCAATAACTTTCTAGTCGGCAACAAGAACACTTAGTATATTTGGAAGTTACTGTTCTATCAGCTGAATCCAAACTTGATTGACAATGCGCAACAAAAACTTAGGCGTAGAACTCATTTCCTATGTCAGCAAAAACATATAACACTTCAAGTTACCTGATCAACATCTTCTGCACATCCAGATTGAGGTCTGATACCCTGTTGGCCAGTTCTTCCTCTGTTTGCACTATCTAACTGAAGTCTAATACTCAGATGCTCATATCTTTCACATGATTTGTCACCGAGGGCTAAATCTCTGGAATACAATAGTTTAGATATTCCTTATTACTCACCCAAATCTGCAACATGTTGGGTTTCACCATCAGAGAGTTCCGGACCCAATCTGTTGAACCCTATCATATGCTCTATTCTTGACTACTGGATCATCCTATCTTCAATCTGACTTCTGGTATGAGTATTTTATGCACTGCAGATGTGTGGGATATACTTTGTTGCCATCAATGACAACACTTATGAATCCTAGTAGTGTCTCTTTTCAACAATCTCCCCATTTGGCATTGATGGCAACACTTAGTGAAAAATGACTAAGTGTCGTTGTAACTACCCCTTTACTTGTGCTTCATTTTTCCACACTGCTTACCAGTGCTCCCTTAATGCTAGATTACTCATTTTTTATTCTTCTTTACTCCCCCTTTGACATCAATGGCAAAGGGTGGGATCCACAAACCAAAAATGTGCAAAAATTATTATATAAGGCCGCATATGTACATACAATCCATAAGATAAACTTACATATACTTAAGTATATCTGCAAATGTAGTCTTCAATTTACAAGCTCTGTGGCCGAACTTCTCTTCATCCTATCCTTTGGGGCATCCAGACTGGTTTGTTTGTTGCCACCAATAGTATTTGTTTCTTCTTTCTGCACTTCCTCTTCCGGAACAGAGGAGTCTGAGGCCTCAAATTGTTCTTCACCAATTTTCTTTAATCCTTCGACATCCATGTTAGATGGCTCTTCATCAATTTTCTTTAATCCTTCAACATCCATGTCAGAAGGCTCTTCATTTGTTTCCTCTACAATGGGAAGATTTAACCTTTTCAAGGCACTCTAGAGAATTTCTTTTGTCTCATCAGCTATTTGGTCAGTTTCTCCAAGCATGAGCTTATTCATTCTAGACTTACTCTGGAATTCTTCTTTTGCATCCTTGAAAACATGTCCATTTGTTTTTGAGTGATAGATGGACATAACTGTATCACTATCTGTTCCCAGATCTCCAAGTCTTTTGCTTTTGCACTTTATTTTCTTAATTCCAAAACTTCTTCTAAGCTCTTAGGAATCAAGGAAATTATTTCAATGAAAGCTTTGTTAGAAATGTTTAGGTACCTTACCGTTGCTTCCTCAAGAATTATCTTATCTGCATCATTGTACTCATCATAGAATTCTATTACTAGTTGTAGGTTTCCATCCATAGTGACTACTTTAATAATGTCATCAATTGAGAGAGTGGGTCTCTCAACAAACTCTTCTGTCTTATGCTCCTCATCAGTCCTGTCATTCTTGGAAGGTTTGTTCCTAGCTTTCTTGAATTCTCTAACCTCTACATCTGATTCTGTCTCTTCATCATCCTTAAGGCTCACATATGTTCTTGTGGCCTTAGACTTCTTTCTCTTTTCTCCTGTAACATATGATTTGGTTACCGGTTTAGCAGTCTTTGAGCTTTTAGGAGAGACAGGGGCAAAACTCCTGGTAGATCTTGTCCGGATAGAGGCTTCCATCGAAATGCTTTCTCTCTTTGCTTCTTCCCTTTCCATTTCAATTTTCTCTATTCTTTCTTTATTTGCATCTACTGGCTCCTTTGTTAAGCCAAATTTCTCAACAAGTTCTTCAACCTCCCTTCTCACTTTTCTCTTTGTTTCAGGCTTCCTTAATTCAACATGTATTTGTATGTTTAGCTCATCAAAGGTGCCAAACCTCTTTGCTTGAGTGTCCTTGGGTTGGCTTAGCAAATGTTGAATATGTACTTCCAATATGTTTTTATCGACTTCATAACCCATGGGCATTACCCATACAGTTCTTGGCTCAACTACCTCCATTAGGCATTGATCTGTATCAACCATGAAGCAAACTGTGTCTTTGTATTTTTCAACTATTGATTTTGGAATTCTTTCTCTCGCATGCATCATGCTCTGGAAATTCTTGAAGTAACCCTAGAGAGTTGTCTTTCGGACTTGTGCATCACCCAGTCCATGCAAATAATCTTTTAATTGAATTGCAATAGGTCTATCATTTTCCCAGATCAAACCTTTTGATCCTGGCAACTCATTCATGAAATAGAAGAATAGGCACAACACCAGATTTGTTAGGGTTAGCCAGCAGAAGATATCAATTAAATGCAAATAAAGATTAAATAGAGGAATGAAAAATACACAAAAATAATAACAGCGAGAGACAAGTTTTAACGTGGTCAACCCAAACTTGGGCTACATCTACCAATAGAGAGTCTAATATTATTTTCTAGTAAACCAAACCGATTACAACCAACAATCCCTATAACTCAATATCGTTGCAAATGCTACAATACAATATCAACCAAAACCCTAACCCTTAGCTGCTTTTATCAAGCCTTATGTCGGTTACAAAAAATAGGGTTTTTTTATGTACAATACTTGCATGATCAGTTGCCACCTACCAATAATCTCCCACTTGGAGACTGATCAGGCTCCACACCAAACAATCTCCCACTTGGAGACTGATCCTGGACAACATCGTTGTGCATGTAGCTCCCACTAGAAATAAACACCCTAAACTCTGTTGTTCTAATTTTATTGTTTTAGTCTTGAAGACCAACTGAAGCTGAAGAGGAGCTCAGCTTCTCCCTTGTCATTGCCTTTGTGAACATATCCGCTGGATTTTCATCTGTATGTATTTTTTCTAGCTTTAACTGTCCATCATCCAACACCGACCAAATAAAGTGATACCTCAATTGTATGTGTTTGGTCTTTGAATGCAAGGCAGAATTCGTTGCAAGATGTATGGCACTCTGGCTGTCTATATACAAAGAATTGTTACCCTATTGTTTGCCCAATTCTTCCATGAAAGATTGCAGCCATATCATCTCCTTGCTTGCCTCTATTATAGCTACATACTCTGCCTCTATGGTGGATAAAGCAACCACCTTTTGCAACCGTGAGATCCAACTCACTACTGTCCCACCTACAGTAAAGACATAACCTGTAGTACTCCGCCTGGTATCAATATCCCCTACCAAATCTAAGTCTACATAGCCTACTAAATCAGTATTAGAGCCCCCAAAACATAAATGTGTATTGGATGTACCTCTCAAATATCTGAGAATCCATTTTACTGCATTCCAATGCTCCAATTCAGGATGACTCATATACCTACTTACGACTCCTACAACATGTGCAATATCTGGTCTCGTGCATACTATGGCATACATTAAACTTCTTACAGCTGAAGCATATGGTACCTTGGACATTTTTTCTTCCTCCTCTTGTGTCTTTGGGCACATCTCCTTAGTCAATTTTAAATGACTAGGCAAAGGTGTGCTAACAGCTTTTGCATTCTCCATATGGAATCTTTGCAACACCTTTTCAACATAATCAGCCTAAGATAGAGTCAATTTTCTGTTATTCCTATCTCTACAAATTTTCATACCAAGGATTTGTTTTGCTGCCCCCAAATCCTTCATAGCAAATGACTATGCTAACTGTTGTTTTAACTCTCTGATGTGATCCATGTTAGACCCAGCTACAAGCATGTCATCAACATATAAACATAAAATAATGTAGCTGTCATTATCCAACCTCTTAAAATAAACACAATGGTCAAAATTACACCAACTATAGCCTTGCTCAGCCATAAAACTATCAAATTTTAAATACTATTGCCGAGGTGCTTGTTTCGGTCCATACAAACTCTTCTTCAATCTGCACACCAATTTCTCCTTACTTTTGACCTCAAATCTTTGGGGTTGTTCCATGTATATCTCCTCCTCCAAATCACCATGGAGAAAGGAAGTTTTCACATCTAGCTGTTCCAAATGCAAATCTTTAGCAACCACAATACTTAAAATAGTACGAATAGAAGTCATCTTGACAACCGGAGAAAATATCTCATCAAAATCAATGCCCTTTTTCTATGCAAGTCCTTTTATAACTAACCTGGCTTTAAATCTTTTCTTACCCCTATCTTCCTCTTTTAGCCTAAAAAACCCATTTTTTTGGTCAAGCCTTTTTACCTGCGGGTAACTTACATAATTCCTAAGTCTAATTTTTTAGCAAGGAGTCCATTTCTTCTTTCATTGCAAGCTTCCACTGAACCTGTGTATCCACCTGCATAGCTTCATCATACCCTTCTGGTTCACCAGCATCTGTTAACAAAATAGAATACAAAGAGGGAGAAAACCTTTCAAGAGGTCTACTTAGCCTTGTTGACCATCTAACATTCATTAGAGTTTGTGGTATTTCTTGTTGCTGTTGCAGAGCATGAGGGACCACTGGAACATCACTATTTGGAGTATCATCTAGCACCACATAATCCTTTTCTTTCTTCTCATGCTGCTGCAACTGATCTTTGTACAACACCTTCTCATTGAATATAACATCCCTGCTTCTCACAATTTTCTGATTTTCAAAATCCCAAAGCCTATAACCAAATTCATCAATGCCATATCCAACGAAAGTACATTTTTTTTGATTTAGCATCTAGCTTGGTTCTATTTTTAAAATCTACATGTGCAAATGCTTCACAACCAAAGGTTTTCAGAAAAGAATAACTCACCTTCTTACCTGTCCATGCTTCCTCTAGAATACCACAGCCCAAAGGAACTGAAGGACCTCTATTAATTAAATATACAATAGTGTTCACAACCTTTGCCCACATGTTTAAAGGCAGCCCAACATGCAATCTCATGGTCCTTGCATGCTCCATTATTGTCCTATTCATGCGTTCAGCCACTCCATTCTCCTGTGGAGTCCCTAGAACCATTTTCTGCCTATGGATTCCATTAAAGGAACAATAATCCTTAAATTCTTTGCTGCAATACTCACCACCATTATCAAATCTGAGACATTTTAATCTTTTACCCTTCTCATTCTCAACCATGCTTCTCCATTTCTTAAATGTTTCAAATACATCAGATTTCTGCTTAAGGAAATAAATCCATACCTTCCTAGTTGCATCATCTATGAATGTAACATAATACGAAGAGCCACCAAGAGAAGATACCTGAGCCGGTCCCCATACATTGGTATTCACAAGCTCCAACTTTTCATCTTTCTTTTGCTTCTCATCCTTGAGAAAACTGACTCTCTTTTGTTTGCCATACACACAACTTTCACAGAAATCCATATTAATACATTTCAGACCTAGTAAAACTTTCTTAGAATGAAGTACCTTCATACCTTTTTCACTCATATGCCCAAGTCTATTATGCCATAGTGTTGTCTCAGAACATGTAGCAACTATTTTAGTCTCTTCTTGCGAACCTGTAGCAATTGTTCCTAAACCTATTTTTTTTTCTGCAACAGCTAAAGTAGAAGGAACTGCTACACCCTTAATATTAGTGTACATAGGGTTATGAATAGTCGGCTTGTGGCTATCTTAACTCCTAATTAAGTCATATTATCATTATTATATTGTTATTTAGTTGTTTAGGTCAGCCTAAGGCTTCTATAGGTCTATCTAAGTCAGCCGGGGTGATATCCTAGGCATAAATAGGTATATATAGGACGTAGTGAGTCTCATTTCATATCATATTGAGTATTGTGTTCTTATTGAAGACTATTGGAGGTATCCCCCTCGAAGTGGATTAGGAGGTTGCCCCCTCGAAGTGGCATATTATTATCAAGTATTTGCAGCATATTTTCTATTATACTCAGATATTGTGCAAGTTGTTTCATTACAAGTGGTATCAGAGCATGATCTTGGCACCGTAGAGGCAAGATTTTTTCTCAACATTGGAGGCGATTTTGGGAAGAGCATAACTTTCAGATTTTAGCAAATTTTTGAAAGATTTTTAAAGGGTTTTTGAAGACCATATTAAAGAAGATACAGTCCAGATTTTAGAGGAATTGAAAAAAAAATAAGCGAGTTATTGCAAAATTAGGGTTTCCAACAAATTCACTCTCAAGGCAGCAAATTTGCTAAGTTTTTAGATTTTTTTCTGGGTAAGTGGTATCTTGGCCTTAGTAAGTTACAGTAAAAATTTCAAAAAATTTACATTTCATTTGTGTGATTTATTTCAAAAATATTGGTTTCCATCATGACGGGGCCTGCAACAAGAGGCAAAAAGAATGCTGCCACACCGGGGAAATCCTCTGATAAGGATGAGGAAATAATAGAGGATAGTAATCCCAATGAGGAAATGAGTAAGGTCAAAGAAGATGTGTCCTCAATTAAGAGGGATATGTGTGACCTAAGAGGAGATATATTAGATCTACGAAGCATGTTCAGCGCCTATATGAATGAACCAAGAAAGGAGTTCTCAAGCAACCAAGGTGAAACCTTCAAGTCGGATAATAATGACACAAATTTTAATACTCCTATGGGATCTAGTAATTTCTTTCCTAAGGTGGATATGCGCAAGTTCAATGGTAAGGATCCTCTAACATGGATTAACCAAATGGAGAATTTTTTTGAAGTACATCAAATCCCATATGGACAAAAGGTCACGATGGCTTCCCTATATCTAGAACCAGATCAATTCATTTGGTATCATTGGCTTTGTACTCATCGAAGAAAAAAGGGTCTCACCATCTCATGGTCAATTTTTACAGAAGAACTCCAAGCACAATATAGCAATAGTGTGACAGACAACTTCTTCAGCCAGCTTACTAAACTTCAACAAATAGGATCAGTTAAGGATTATATTCAAAAATTCCAAAATCTATCATTAAGAGTGGATACAATTACAGAGGAGAACTTGAATGATTTATTCTTGGGTGGTCTCAAGGATTACATTCAACATGAGGTACGTATGTTTAGTCCTAGCTCAGTAAATGAGTCTTTTATCTTGGCACATAGGGTAGAGGAGAAATATTGATTCCTAGAAAGCAAGGGGCTAATATGACAAGAGAGAAAGGATATTCAACACCTTCTCTTCCTCAACCTACTAGGTTGACTCCACAACAAATTGAGGAGAAAAGAGCAAAAGGGTTGTGTTTCAATTGTGATAACAAATACAGTTGAGGACATAAATGTAGTGAAAAGAAATTGTTCTATATTGAAGGTCCAAGTGAGGAAGAAGAGGAGGAACCCATATTAGAGGAGGATAGGGAGTCAAGTGAGGAATCACATGATTCTCAGCCAATCATTTCTTGTCATGCACTCTCAGGTTTCAGTGCACCACAAACTCTCAAGGTAGTGGGTTTCTTAAAGAAGCAGAAAGTAACAGTGTTGATCGACTCAGGTAGTACTCATAATTTCATCAACAAAAAGTTGGCAACTCGTCTAAATTGTTTTATATATCCAGCCCCAGAGTTTCAGGTTTTGATTGCAGATGGGGGTACAGTTAGTTGTTCGGGGAAGTGTCATAGCATTAAATTATCCATGGGAGATTATCAACTTGATACCCCAATGTATGCAATATCCATGGGTGCAACAGATATTGTTTTGGGAGTACAATGGCTTACTACATTGGGAACAATTGAGATGAACTTCCAAGAACTATTCATGAGATTTCAATCAGAAGGAAAGGTAGTGGAGCTAAGGGGGTTGAAGGCAAAATCCCCACAGATGGTAAGCTCTCATCAAATGCAAAAGTTGCTTAAGAAAGGAGCAGATGGATTTGTGGCCCAGCTATGTTCATTAGAAGTCTCTCAATCTAATGCTCCTACTCATCCAGATTTACAAGCAATAATTGATTGTCACTCAGTGGTTCTGGGAGGTATACCTAAAGGACTTCCTCCTAAGAGGGATCATGACCATGCCATACAACTAGTTCCAGGGAGCCAACCACCAAACATCAGGCCTTATAGGTACCCACACATACAAAAAAGTGATAGAAAAAATTGTTGAGGAGATGCTAGAGGCAGGAATTATCAGGCATAGCCAAAGTGCTTACTCCTCACCTGTGGTGATGGTGCGTAAGAAGGATGAAACTTGGTGCATGTGTCCAGATTATAGAGTGCTCAACATATACACCATTAAAGATAAGTTTCCTATTCCAGTCATTGATGATTTGCTAGATGAATTGAATGGAGCTATGTATTTTACCAAGTTAGATCTTAGATCTGGTTATCACCAAATTCAGATTAAGGAGGAAGATATTTGTAAGACAGTATTCCGAACTCATGAGGGTCATTATGAATTTTTGGTGATGCCATTCGGCCTTACCAATGCACCATCTACATTCCAAAGTTTGATGAATTCCATTTTTAAGAAGTTCTTGAGAAAGTTTGTGTTAGTGTTCTTTGATGATATATTGATTTATAGCAAGACTTGGGAAGAACATTTGCAGCATGTAGATCAAGCATTACAATTACTCAAAGATCATCAACTCTATGCTAAGCCATCCAAGTGTGCTTTTGGTCTTAAGGAGGTGGAGTATCTGGGACACAGTTTCACATGAAGGAGTAAAGGTGGACCCTAACAAAATTAAGGCTATCATGGAATGGCCTATTCCAAAAACCATTAAGAAACTGAGGGGTTTCTTGGGATTGACAGGGTACTATAGAAGATTTGTGAAGAATTATGGTCGTATAGCAGCACCCCTCACCACTCTCTTGAAGAAGGATTCTTTTCATTGGAATGAGTCTGCTAATGTAGCATTTGAGCAATTGAAGGAGGCTATGTGTACAACTCCAGTGCTTGCCACTCCGGACTTCACCAAGGAATTCATTGTGGAATGTGATGCTTCTGGAAATGGGATAGGAGCAGTTCTCATGCAAGAAGGTCGACCAATTGCTTTTGAGAGTCATCAATTAAAGGGTAAAAATCAGCTCAAACCTATTTATGAGAAGGAAATGCTAGCAATCCTTCACGCAGTTAAACAATGGAGGCCTTATTTAATGGGTCGACACTTCAAGGTTAAGACAGATCATGATAGCCTAAAATATTTTTTGGAACAAAGACTATCCTCTGAAGAGCAACAAAAATGGGTCACTAAGATGTTGGGATATGACTTTGAGATTGTATATAAGAAAGGGAAGGAAAATATTGTGGTTGATGCACTTTCTAGGAAGGATGAGAAAGATGAAGCCTTATTGTGTGCCCTTTCAATATTACAAGCAAATTGGGTGGAAGAAGCAAAAGCAGAATGGCAAAATGATGTTGCAACAAGTAATCTCATCCAATAATTAAAAAGTGATCCTAGTAGTTCAGATAAGTTTTGTTTGAAGGGAGATATTCTTTGGTATAAAGAGCGTTTGTATCTTTGCAAGAATTCCACTCTTAAACACAAGATTCTCACAGAGCTACATGAGTCCCCAGTTGGTGCTCATTCAGGATTTTTGAAGACATATCATTGGGTCAAGCAAGATTTTTTTTGGGAAGGGTTAAAAGGTGATGTTCAAAAATTTGTGGCTGAATGTTTGGTTTGTCAAAGAAATAAGGGGGAGACAATTAAGACACCAGGTCTCTTGTAGCCCTTATCTATTCCTAGCCAGCGTTGGGAAGAGGTATCCATGGACTTCATCACAGGGCTTCCCAAATCTAAAGGTCATAATGTCATCATGGTAGTAGTTGATCGCCTCACTAAATATGCACATTTCATTGCATTATCATATCCTTTTACAGCAAGTGCAGTGGCAAAAGTTTTCTTGGAGAATATCCAAAAGCTACATGGTACACTTAAGGTTATTGTCAGTGATCGTGATCCTATCTTTACTAGTCACTTTTGGAAAGATTTATTCTCATGTTTGGGCACTCAATTGGCTCATAGTTCTTCATACCATCCTCAATCAGATGGGCAAACTGAGGTTGTTAATAAATGTTTGGAAGGATATCTACGTTGTTTCACTTCAGAAAAGCAATCTCAATGGGTAGATTGGCTACCACTAGCAGAATGGTGGTATAACACTTCTTTTCATAGCTCATCAAAAATGTCTCCATTTTTGGCACTTTATGGATATCATCCTCCTTCCATCACATCATCATTAAAGGTGTCACCAAGAGTTCAGGCAGTAGAGGACCACTTGCATCATCAACAACAGGTACTTTCAAGACTCAAGGAGAATTTAGCTATGGCACAAAATCGAATGAAACAACAGGCAGACCAACATCATAGTGAAAGAAATTTTGAAGTTGGGGATTGGGTCTTCTTGAGATTGCAGCCTTATAAACAAATCTTAATGAAGCAACGCAAAAAGAATAATAAGTTGTCTCCAAGATATTATGGGCCATACCAAATCATGCGAAAGATTGGTAGTGTTGCCTACAAGCTAGAGTTGCCACCAACAACAAAGATACATCCAGTTTTTCATGTTTCTTGTTTGAAGAAGGTAATTGGGTAGAATATTCCTACTCAAACAGTACTACCAGAACTCGATGAAGAAGGAAGAATAATTTTGGAACCAGAGGGCATTCTTCAAACTCGCACCAAGAAGCTGAGGAATAGAACCCTCACTCAGTATCTCATCCAATGGAAGAATTTACTAGTTGAAGAGGCCACATGGGAGGATGAGGAGTTCATTCAAAAGAACCCACACTTGGTTAGCATTGAGGACAATGCTTCTTTGAAGAGGGGGGGCATGCTACGCCCTTAATATTGGTGTACATAAGGTTATGAATAGTCAGCTTGTGGCTATCTTAACTCCTAATTAAGTCATATTATCATTATTATATTGTTATTTAGTTGTTTAGGTCGGCCTAAGGCTTCTATAGGTCTATCTAAGTCGGCCTAGGTGATATCCTAGGCATAAATAGGTATATATAGGAGGTAGTGAGTCTCATTTCATATCATATTGAGTATTGTGTTCTTATTGAAGACTATTGGAGGTATCCCCCTCGAAGTGGATTAGGAGGTTGCCCCCTCGAAGTGGCATATTATTATCAAGTATTTGCAACATATTTTCTATTATATTCAGATATTGTGCAAGTTGTTTCATTACAGGAACAGTATGACCTGTACAAAGATATAAGGTGCCTACTTTCACACCTTTTGCTACTATTAAGGTACCTTTTGAAACATTCCAATTTTTATCAATAAATGTAACAATGCAACCTTCTTCAGGTAGCTGCCTTACTGAATTTAAATTCTTACTGAGCCTTGGAACATGCCTTACCTCTTGTAGTAGCCAATGATTCCCATTCTGGAACTTAATCTTGATTCTTCCCTTTCCAACAATCTGACAGGGTTTGTTATCTCCCAAATAAACTTCCCCAAAATCCCCTTGGACATAATCAAGAAAATAACTTCTATGGGGCGTAGCATGAAATGAGGCCCCTGAATCTAAAACCCATGAATCATCAGCATTATTTAGGGAAAGAATCAAAGCATCATCTTCATATTTATTACTTACCACATTTGCCTCCTTATTTCCTTCTTGTTTGTCTCTTTTATTCTTCCGAGACCAGCAATCTTTCTTCAGATGACTTGGTTTCCCATAGTACCAACAATCCTTCTATCCTCTAGTTTGGGACCTCTTATCCTTTGATTTTCCTCGTGACTTCCCATGCCCTCCAAAACCTTTTCCTCTCTCCTTTGATCTACCCCTACTTTTTGCATTCAAAACACTACCTGATGTGGACCCTCCTGAGCTTTTCCGTCGCATTTCCTCGCTAAGGATAACACCAGCAACATCATCAAATTTCAAAGTGTTTGAACCAGAGATAGAATTACTTACAACCATTACCAATCTATTCCAGCTTTCTGGCAAAGAACATAAAACTAAGAGAGCCCTCACCTCTTCATCAAATTTCACTTTTACAGAAGTTAACTCACTGACAATCGTATTAAACTCATTTAAATGATCTGTCACAGATCCACCTTCAATCATTTTCAGATTAAACAAATGCTTCATGAGAAATACCTTATTTGAGGTTGAGGGTTTTTCATACAATTTAGCCAAATCTTTCATCAGTTCATCTGTTGTCGTCACTTTTGTTATATTGAACGCCACAGATGGTGCCAGGCACAACCGAATGGTTCCCAGTGCCTTTCTGTCCAGAAGATTCCAATCCTCATCCATCATTCCTGTCAGTTTCTTGGATACTCCTTCCAATGGCCTCCATAAATCCTTTTGATAGAGGTAATCCTCCATCTGCATCTTCCATAACTAATAGTTCTGCCCATTAAATTTATCGACCTTTAATTTACCCTCATCATCCATTGCTCCCACTCAACTGTGAGACTCACACTCAACTGTGAGACCTTCCTACAGATGATAATTGAACACAACCTACTCTGATACCACTTGTTAGGGTTAGTTGGCAAAAGATATCAATTAAATGCAAATAAAGATTAAATAGAGGAATGAAAAATACATAGAAATAATAACAGCGAGAGACAAGTTTTATCGTGGTTCACCCAAACTCGGGCTATATCCACCAACAAAGAGTCCAATATTATTTTCTAGTAAACCAAACTGATTAAAACCAGCAATCCCTGCAACTCAATACTGTTGCAAATGCTACAATACAATATCAACCAAAATGCTAACCCTTAGCTGCTTTTATCAAGCCTTATGTCGGTTACAAAAAAATAGGGTTTTTTTATGTACAGTACTTGCATGATCAGTCACCACCTACCAACAGGATTACCATACTTGAAGGAATTTTTTCTTATCTTTCTTAATCTTTTGTAGATTCTCCATCAGTTGATTCAATAGAAGCTCACACAAGTCATAATCTGCATTTTCTCTCAGCATCTAGTAGGCAATATAGATTACTGTACCGGATACAAAATTTTCCCTACTTGAGTGGTAAATCTGGTAACCAACTACAATTGATGCAAACTTGACATCCGGATCAACAATATCATCTATAGTCATTGCCCTCTTGTCATATTTTGATCTGGTGGCTTCTGTTATTGTTTGATTTTTTACAGATTTGAGTGCAAGCAACCCACCAGTTGAGTGCAGTCCAGTTACAACCTTGATGGCATCTTTAGTTATCTTAAATGGACTCATTAACCACATAAAGTTATCATGCATCCTACTCAAGACATATCGGACCCATTCATCCTCTGCAAAAGATGGGAAATGTATGCAATGTGCAAAGTGCTTGTCTTTTAGAGCCTTGAATTCTAGTTTGAGATCAAAGTTCTCACTTCTTAACTGTTTGTGATATATTTCCATCAATTCTAAGTCTCCCAAGTTTTCAATGCTTGCGTGAATGTAAACCCTAATATCTTCTACATGCATAACACCGTGCGGGATACAGGAAAACGCACCCAAGGGATCAACTTCAATAGATTTATGAGGATGTTTCTTGAATTTCAGTCTCAGCCTCTCAGTGACATTCACAACCATGGGAGTAGCCATTCTAGTAATGAAATTCAGAGAGATTTTGTAGAAAGGAAATACCTTTTTACGTCTTAGGGTTTGAAGCGATTGCCAGAGCAAATTTCTACTTGATTTCAATCTTCAGATTTAACTTGAGTAATCTGCAGGATCTCTTCTGAGAGCTCTTCTCTCTTCTTCATGAGTGCAAAGTGTTGTAAATGATAAATGGAAAGCCTTTTATCCTTGCACAAAAACCTATTTCTCTATTGCAATAAATGCACACTTTAAGTCATCTGATTATCCTGTTTTGAGTGAATTTCTCATGAATCATTGTGCAGATCTTCAAATAATCATCTAAGTGAGTTGACAACATAACTTTAGCCTTTAAAAGTATGCCTCTAAATCTACAGACCATAAAATTGTATTTTCAGATCATACCGGATCCGTTTGTGTAATTCTATTTTTACCGGATAGTTGCTAGAACCTGATCTACTCATAACTTCTTCAAATCAATGTGCGGATTTCTCAATCTTTAACTGAATAAATTTTAGATGAACCTCCAAAAGATCTTTAATCCACAACCTTTGATTCTTACTCAGTGTGCCATATTCAGGCACTTAGTAATTGGCTGGGGGAATTTGATCTTCTTTATAGGTCCCCTTGAGCTAGAGCTCACTTTTAATTTCTGGAAGGATTATCAGCACCAAATTCCAGTGCGGACTCATCACCAATATTCATCACACTCTTCTTTACCCAAATCTTTCTCATCTCCTTCTGAATCTCATCCGCATTCATTTTACCTTTGCCTTTGTCTTGTTTCTGATCATGTTTTACTAGACCTTTTCCATCATGATTTCTGCTCCTACAGAATCTAGCTAAATGACCTGACTTATAGCAATTGTAACACACAACATTTCCTTTCTTATTTGATTGATATCCTCTTGATCTGCACTGATTAGCCATATGCCCCATTCTATTGCATGTAAAGCATCTACCATTGAAAGATTTGTTTATTTGCATATTTCTGTATTCATGAGATTTGTGACCATACCTTTTGTAATTAAAACATTGACCGAAAAAGGATGGATTATTCTAACTCATTTTGCTCATACACTGAGTTGCTTTATGACCAAATTTTCTGCAGTTGAAGTAGCTTCCATTGAAAGATGTATATCTTTGAGCATTAGGTTGTCTTACCGGAGGTCTTCTAGGTTTGTTTCTTTGTCTTTATGATCGAAAGTTCTTTTGACCAGATCCAGAGCTTTCACCTTTCTCATATCCCAAGCCATGCTTATCATCTACCCTCTTTTGACTTTCAAGTAGTACTTCCAGTTTGGTTGAGCTTATCTTGAATTTTTCTTTATATTCATTTGTAGTTTCAAGATCTTGTTTAAGAGTGTCAATTTATCTCTCAAGTTGTTCTTCATTGTATATGGCTTCTTCAAGATCAAACTCAAGATGTCTAATTATTATGTCCATTTTGCAGCAGTCTTCTATTTTCTCCTTGAGGGATTGTTTTAAGTTATCTTCAGTCTTTCTCTTCTCTTCAATTTCTTGGGTAAATTTCATAACCCCTGGTTCCATTTCATGTCTTAGCATTACAACTTCTTTTGACAGTTTTTCGCATAGCTTTGTTTTCTCATTTAGATCCTCATCAATATTATTGGTTTCATTCTGATCTACTAACTTCTGAAGTAGTTCCTTTCTTTTTTTTACAGAATTACTGAGTTTTTCTTTCAGCTCATTGATGAAATCATCAGCCTCCTTAAGTCGCTCTCTGAAATTATTGACTTTAGACTGGGATTGATCAAGATCATCTAAGGCAGGCTATAGTTGCTCTTTCATACCATATGCATCCATTGAGATTCCCAGATCCTCCTCAAGCTGTTAGGCTTTTTCTAAGGAGCTTAGCTCTAATACCAATTGTTGGAAACAAGGTAGATAACTGAGAGGGGGGGTGAATTAGTTATCTCAAAACTTTCTTTATTTTACTTCCTTTTCTTATCTTAATATTCAGTGATATATCAAAGTATAAGCAACCATAAGAATTGAAATAAAATCAAACACACATAACACAAGGATTTTTAAGTGGAAACCCTGTTAAGGGAAAAACCACAGGGTGATTAACCCAAGATTGTATTCTCTGTTAAAAGAATAAGGAAGTACAAAATGGCACTTGCCAGTTAGGGCTCATTGCTTGAGCACACTGCTCACAAAAATCTCACTGCCTACAAGAGATTCACTGTCTTAAAGATGATAAGAAGTGTTTGAACTTGTTATCACCTAGATTTGCACACTTGCTATAGTTGTAAAACTTTAGCAATATGGAGAAACATGGGATCTTTCCAAGGTCTGTGGGTCACCTATGTTTGGAAAGAACCTCTAGAGAAGGCCGGCTTTCTAACTGGTTATCACCTAAAATCTACTGAATTTGCAGAGGAAAAGGGAGATGGAACATTTTTTAAATGAAAGATAAAACTAGAAAAACTTGAAAGTAAGGGTGATTCACCAAGTTGAATAAAAGAACCCTCACAGAACTGAGAAAATGCACAACACAACCAGATACAACAAGTAGACATACACAGATTCAGATGATTCTAGCAGAGGTGAGAAACAAAATGGTTGAGAGGAACAAAAATATTCACAGACAATCATATGCAGATTCACACTAAACTAAAAATTAGTAAAAGAGGTAAAAATAACTTGCATATATTCAATAAGAAGGCATAGTTACAGTAGAGGAATGCTTTGTTTGGAATCAGAAGCATAGATTACTAAAAAATTCCAACCTTTTTTACATCTCATTTCTATGCATATATAGCATTTACAATTTGACCTAAGTCGGTTACAATAAATTTGCCCCATGGGCTGTATTAGGAAAATATCTGCATCTGAAGGGACGTCCACCTGCAAGAAGTTATGGAATAAAAAGATTTGGAACTGGGGCAGATAGAAGATATTTTGAATCTTCAATGTGAGATGCTAAATCATTGACCTGCATCCATAAATGCCACAAATATCCGCATCTGTATATCCCAAAAAATGGTCGCTGAAATGTCCAGTCGATCAAGCATGCAAATCTAGATCTAAATTTTGAAAGTGAGAATATCCTCCATAAAGCCCGCCAGATGAAAGAGGAGGCAAAAATAAGCATATTTGCCTTTTAAAGCATGTCAAAATTCACCAAAATGAGGGAGATATGGGCAGTCAAAACTATGGTCAACTGCATCTTGCATCTGCATATCGCTCTACATATCGCATACACAACTGTGGAATATATCGAGCTGTCGGGGAGAATATGAGTTGAGCCGTCGATACACTATGGTCTCGTCAATGCCCCTACATGTGCTTTTTGTATATGCTTGTATGTACAAATGTATATACATACAATCGCCAACATACAAAACCGACCTTGACTTTTGCATCACCTTTTGTATGTATGCCTCTACCACGTGTCATCACCTCATTGGTCATTGAGTTGAGCATGAGACCCATCACTGAGCAATTGTGTCCTCCTTATCGGCCATCAGAGAAACTTTGAGTTGGGCCGCTGATGGTCATTGTCACGCCAAAAATCCCCTTACATGTGCCTTTGTATATGCTTGTATCTAAGATACAATTGACCATGCATACAATGCAGAACTCAAAGGAGACCATCAACTATATTGGAACTTTGCAATAGGTCCAGCTTGTATCTCTTCCCCTTGCATATCGACATATATAATGCACTTCCACATACAACTGTGGAACTCAACGCTGATTTTGCCAATTTTGATTTTCTAGTCGGATACGGCTTGTATATCATCGTTGTACCTAACATTTGTATATCGCATATACAATGCGAAATATACAAAGGAAAACTGCATACAAAACCCGTATATGCAAACATTTCATCTCGGCATATACATGTGACCTTTGTATATTGTTTTGTATATGACCCTTGTATGTGCAAACATACAATGCAAACATTCATGGAAAGAAGACATACAAACACTTTTGCCTGTATGACCCAAAATGCAATATATTTTGGGTCCAGGCTTTGTATCTCAGGATTGCATATGGCATTGTATATGCGAATGTATGTGCAAAGATACAATCGTGTATACATGCAAAAAGTAGACCCCACCTGTTGTATCTTTTGTATGTTTCCTTGTATATTACCTTTGTATCATTGCCTTGTATATCGCATATACAATGCGACTTGTATAATACAATTGCCTTTGCACAAGAGGTGGACCCCACCTTTTGTATCTCCCCCTTTGCATATTCGCATGCATCGGCTGTTGGAAAGACTTTAAACTAGGTCACCAATATGCAAAGTCTCGCTGAAGACACCTCTTTCTTTGCATCTTGGCGATGTACATTTCCTTTGTATATTTCGCCTCTTGTATCTTCCCGTTTGCATCTTTTCCTTTGTATACTGCCTACATACAATGGCGAATGTATATGCGAATATACATTCGAAAATGCATACAAAAATACTAAGCATGAAAATGAGAAATCCTTGCAATGGAAAATACTTGAAGCTAAAAGATTTATGGGTTTTTTGCAAGGATTCTCCAGGCAAGATTTCTAAGATTTTTGCAAGGCACAACATGAATAATTGAAGGATTTAAGCTTTGTAAGGTCACCTTCTAAAGGATATTCAAGGAATATACAAGGTGAACTATTTAACTCTGGACAGAAGAAAATAGGACAACATTTTGGCGACTTCTAAGGGATGTTTGCCTGCTAAACAAATAGACCAGTGGCCTTAAACATCCATTGGGCATAGAGTCATACAGAGACTTAAAATATATCTTTGACAATCAATCATGACCTTAGTAACTCAATATATCAGCAATGAAGAATACTGGAAGACCAAAATAGAATAAAAATGCTGAAAGCAACTCCTCTAACTGTGCTAGACAACACTTAGGGAAATAAAAAGGGATCTAAACTATTATACAACAGTACTTATTGAAAGCAAGGAACCTAATCTACTAATTTTCAAAGCAAATCATACCTCAAAAACACATCTTCAAGTGCATCCCATTGACAGGGATAGGCAAATTTTCTCCATCCATGTTTGATAACTGAAATGCATTATGCTCCTTGCATTCAATAATGATAAATGGGCCACTCCACATGCTGTCAAACTTGGAGTGCTTCCCTGGCCTACTTTTCAACTCATCCCATTTGAGCACCATATCACCCTCCCTAAAAATTTTGAGAGTGGCTCTCCTATCAAAAACTCTTTTTGTCTGAAGCTGATGATACTCCATAGCTTTCATAGCTTTATCTCTAATCTCTACAAGCTCCATAAGTTGAGCATATCTAACAGCCACGGGGTCTTCTTCTTCAAGCATCTCCAACTGATTCATGATATCTAGTGCTGGCAACTCCACAGACACAGGCAATCTTGCCTCTTTTCCATAAACTAACATATATGGGGAGTTTCCAATAGACCTCTTGGGAGTTATTCTATCTACCCATAAGGCAAATTTCAGATTGGTGTGCCAGGGTCTTTGGTTGTCCTCCATTGATCTTTTGATAATCCTTATGAGGTTCTTATTTGTAGATTCAGCCAAACCATTACCTTGTGGGTAATAATTTGATGAAGTGTTCAAATAGATTCCATTCTTCACAGCCCAGTCATTTATCTTCAATCCAACAAAGGCTAAAGCATTGTCTGAGATGATTGACTCAGGTACTCCAAATCTGGAAACCAAATCATAATAAAAGTTCAAAACAACATTCTCGTTGGATTCCTTCAAAGCCACTACTTCAGTCCACCTTGTGAAATAGTCTATTGCTGTAAGCACCCACCTGTGGCCTGCACTTGACGGTGGGTTAATGGGACTTATAAAATCAATGCCCCATCTTATGAAGGGCTACTCTACTTGAATTGGATGTAGAGGTAAAGTTGGCATCCTTTCTTTGCTTGCAAAAATGGTACATTTTATACACTTTCTGGCCCATGCATAGGCATCCTTGAATAAGCTGGGCCAGTAATATCTAGCTCTCATTATTTTCCAAGCAGTAGTCCTTGGGGCAAAATGACCCCCTATTGTTCCATCATGAAACTCATGCAGCACCTTGTCAGTTTGATTATTATCAATGCATCTTAACAACACACCATTAAAATCTTTTCTGAAAAGGATGCCATTTATTAAAACATATGGAATAGACTGCAGTCTAAAATATCTTCTCTTGGTTCTATCTAAATTTGTTGGACATTTACCAGTTTGCAAAAAATGAGTCATGTCATTAACCCAACCTGTTCCAATTGCCACTGTATCATCCTGATGTTTATCTTCAATGGTCAAAAGCACCTCCTTTTCTTTCTCTGTTTCATTTTCAGAACTAGTAGCATACTATTCACTGAGTCCTTTACCTCTGATGAGCTTGGTTATCTTGATATCTACGTCATATTCCATGACTTTGGTAATCCAACTAGCCCTTTTCTCATTAATATCCTTACCTAACAAGAACTCCTTCACACTAGGGTGAGCAACCATCAAATGTATCTTATTGTTAGAAATAAGATGCCTGAAATTCTTGAGACTTCTTACCACTGCAAGGACATACTTTTCAATGAAACTATAACGTTGTTCATACTCCTCCAGTCCTTGACTAAAGAAAGCGATTGGTTGCTCAAAGCCTTCACTTTGCTGCTATACCAAGATTGCAGAAATTATATCCAGACCGCCATAAGCCTACAAAATAAAATCTTTGGAGAAATCAGGATTTACCAGAGTTGGTGCAACTGATAATGCTTCTTTTATGGACTCAAAGATGAGTTTGGCTTCTTTTGTCCAACTGAAAACTATATTTTTCTTTAACATAGAGGTCAATGGCTTCAATAAATTTCCCATGTCAGGTATAAATCTTCATAGAAAATTAATTCTACCAATAAAACTTTGCAGTCCCTTCTTGTGACTGGGTAAAGGTAGCTCTAGAATAGTCCTTACTCTTTCTGTATCAATAGTAACTCACTCTTTTGACGCAATGTGACCTAAAAGCCTACCTTCATGCACAGTAAAAATGCACTTCTTGGGATTGAGAGATATCCCAAACTCTTTACATCTCTCAAATACTTGCCTCAAGTGGAATAAGTGTTCAGCTGCATCCTTAGAGAAAACTGTGATGTCATCAAGGTATACAAGTACCAATTTATAAAGCAAACCCTTAAAAGCCATATCCATAGCTCTCTAAAAAGTAGAGCCAGCATTTGAAAGACCAAAAGGCATCCTTTTGTAGGCCATGGTGCCCCATTTGGTGGTAGAAGTAGTTTTAAACCGATCTTCCTCCTTGACTAATACTTGATTATAACCAGAAAATCCATCAAGTAAGGAGAATCTTTCTGAACCAACCACTACCTGTAGAATTTGCTCCATTGAGGGCAGCGGGTAGTGGTCCTTCAGGGAGGCTCTATTAAGGTCTCTAAAATCAACACACAGACTAATCTCTCCATTCTTTTTCCTAAAAAGAACAAGATTTGAGACCCAAGAAGTATGCTTGATCAGAAAAATGATATTTCCCTCGATCAACTTGGTTAATTCTTTAATCATTAGAGGCTCAAGTTTTGGATTTAAAGGTCTTTATTTCTGTCTTACAAGTTTTGCACCTGACTGTAACTCTATAGTATGCTGGGCAATATGAGGGTCAAACTTCCTTAAGTCTGAGTATTCCCAAGAAAACATAGCTTCAAATTCTTGACAAAGAGCAATAAAAACTTTCCTATCCTCAGGTGAACAGATGTTACCAATTTTGAGAAGCTTACCTTTAAAAATTTCCAGCTCCTCATAATGTTCCTCTTTGACCTGCATACTGGTTTTGCTCTTCTTCAGTTGATCATCAGTACCAAAAATGGATTCCAAAGTTACCAATCCTCTGGGCAGCTTATTAGTCTTTAGCTGAACAACTTGATCATCATCATATTGTTGTTTGAGTTTGTTCTAATTCATCACAGAAAACTCATCCTCTTCTAACAAGAAACGCAGAACTTGCTCATCACTCTCAAGAACCTACCAATGAATGTTATTGTCAGGAATAGAGGGCCTATCAACTATTTTCACATGAGGCTGTACCTTTTCTCTTTGAATATCACTGGGGATATCAAACTGAGCCCCAATCGTAGCTAACCTATCAGCATGATAGTTCTGATTTCTTGGAATAGAGATTAGATTGAAAGCATCAAACTCCTCAATCATATCCCATACCCTGTGTTTATAGCATCTCAAAGCATCATTCTTTGTAACATGCAGCCCTCTCACCTGATTTACAATGAGTTCATTGTCCCCATACACTTGCAAACAGCTAATTTTCCTCTTTCGTGCCCACTACAAACCTTGAATCAACCCTTCATATTCAAGAGTGTTATTTGTACATGAAAAAGCAAAACAGAAAGTAGAATAATATCTATCACCTTGTGGAGACAAGAGCACTGCACCACCACCAGATCCATTCCTATTCCTAGAGCCATCAAAGTACATTTTTCATACCTCTTTTTGTTGTTCTATCTGATGTTCTGCATTCTTTACAAGGTTTGGAATTTCTATTTCAGGTTCGTGCAGTATGTAAACCCCCATACCAGTTTCTTGAATGTGTCCTTTAGGATCATCTACAATATTTTCCAAGGCCCACTCCTTTCATAGCACCTCTGGTATACTTTCAGCTTGCAGTTCTTAAGCAGCAACAAGCTCAGGATCATCAGAAATAATGTAATTTGCATTAACAACACTTGGGACATAAGGCTCTATGTGATATTTGGTAAGCAATTCAAATTTTAGGATCACTTTTGTGCCATATCGGGTCCTAAAGAACATGTGGGACTAGTCTGAGGATAAATATCCTCCTATCTTGGCTGTGAATTCCCTTGACAAACACATGGCAAAATGAGGAGGTAAATCTATAATGAACACCTCTAGAGAAATGGAAACATTGGGACAGGTATGCAAAGTGAGACCTAGATCTTTTATCACACCTACAGTGTTAACAACTGGAGCACACCCTTCTCAATGGGCTGGTATTTCAATCCTAATTGGTCTGCAATCTGTTTAGGCATTACAGAACTACTTGCACCACTATCCACCATGCAGTTATGTACCAACTTATCTCCAATTATTAAAGACACAAAAAATGGAAGTGGTTTAGCACTCTTATGTGGCTGTTTACTGTTATCCTAGGATGAATTGGTAAAAACAGCTCTAGTTGGGTCAATAGTTGCATCATTTGACACTTCTAAATCAGACAAGGTAGATTGTAACATGTCCTTTTGACCTAGGATGGTTAGGGAATCCCACATAGATATTGACACATTCATCTTCTTCATATTTTCAATGATATTGAAAGGTGGAGTGACGCTTACCTTCTGATGTGATTTTGCAGCAGCAATATCAGCCTGCAAATGACGCAGTTCCTTGACAGTTGCTTGAGTATTCCTTTGCAAAATATGGGGGATCTGGGATGCAGAAGGATCAGCAGGTCCTTTTCCTTTATTTGTTGCTTGATCTATCTCATAACCCCTCTTTTTAGCTCTGGTGTTTGCTGCAACTGAGGTATCATCTCTGTTTATGTCACATAATTCATCTCCCTACCAATTTATGAAGGCAGTATCATTCTGAGGCTATTCTCGCTGCTGTTCAGTCCCATCATGAGGTGTGTTTGGCTATGAAATTGTAACATTTTGCACCATTAGAGCCTGATTTATCACTCCATTTGAACAGGCTGCCTGACTGTGTGGTTGATTGCATGGAAAACACCATTCATACTCGACTGCAAGGTTATTTTAAACAGGGACAATGTCCCTAACTGCATTAATAGGTGCCAGACTATAAGGCTGGAAAGGCCTCTGGTTCACATTCTACCTGGTACCCTGGTAATTGCTTTGATAAGGTGGCCTATTAGCCTAGTATGGCTGATTTTTCCCTTGATAAGGCTGATTTTGCCCTTAGCTATGTGGTTGATATGGCTGTCTATTCTGGGAATGTTGCTTTTTGATGTTCACCAGTTCATTCCCAAAAGTTTGCAAGATATTGTCTATTTTCTGTTGGCTATTTTTTATCTCTCTTAACTCTTGTGATGAGCTAGGCGCAGCAGTTTCAGGATTGGCAATACTTGGCAATGCTGTTATAACAAGTAAAGGGGCAAAAGATGGGATTGGCAAAGGCATTAAAGCTTGAATCTCAGGGAAAATGGGCATTAGTGGTCTAGGTGCTATCTTCCTAGCCTGAATCAGGATATTTTCTGCTCTAATAGCTATTTCATATGCATCAGGTAAACTTGTACCTCCCAACGATTGAATCATTACTGAAATATCACTATTTAAAGCTTTCAAAAAATACAAGAATGCATATTCTGATGGAGGCTTCACCATAGTAGGAATTCTGTCCCATGTCTTCTAAAATCAAAAGTTGAAATCCATCATTTGCTCATGGGGAGCTCTCTTTATTGTAGTCATCTGTTCAACTAGCGATAAGTTATCTGACTTATCTTGAAATTGTTTGTTTAACTTATCGCCCAGATCATACCAAGTTTCAATGGTTTACACTGGTAAACTCTTGAACCACTGTAATGCTTTTCCTTTAAAAGAGGCATCCCAACCTGATGGCTACATTTTCTTGAGTTACATGATGAACACCACATAGAGAAGCTATGTCTCTAATGTGCTCAATTGGGGTGGTTTGATCCTCCCTAGTGAAATAGGGCAAGCTCTTCAAAGCTGCCATGGGTATATTATCATGCATTGTCAAATTCAATGGGCTGCCCCCATCAAAAGCCACAAATGGCTAATTTCTTGCCATTTGAACAGCCAGAGGTAGGTTTGCTTGAACCGGTACAGGAACTACAGGTACTACTGGCCTAAAACTTGGTGGAGTTGATTGTATTCTTTTAGAAACCGGAGTCCTTACCACAGTTCTACTATGTCTTCTAGAAGGAGACAGCTACAAATAATCAAATGAACTTGAACTCTGAGTTTGAATTTTTCTCATAAAATGTGTGACATCACTAATCTACATGTTCTTCTCCAGTATGAGTCGCCAGATATGCTCAAACGCCTCTTAAAAGACTGATAGTGTTGGTGGCATATCAAAACCAGCAAAATGTTTGTAAAGTCCCACTGGGCATGCCAAAAATTGTTATCACCCAGATTTGCACCCTTGTTGCAGTTGTAAAACTTTAGCAATCTAGAGAAACATGGGATTTTTCCAAGGTCTGTGGGTCACCTATGTTTGGAAAGAACCTCCAGAGAAGGCCGGCTTCCTAGTTGGTTATCACCTAAAATCTACTGAATTTGTAGAGGAAAAGGGAGAAGGAACACTTTTAAATGAAAGATAAAACTGGAAAAACTTGAAAGTAAGGGTGATTCACCAAGCTGAATGAAAGAACCCTCACAGAACTGAGAAAATGCACAACACAACTAGATATAACAAGTAGACATACACAGATTCAGATGATTCTAGTAGAGGTGAGAAATAAAATGGTTGAGAGGAACAAAAAATGTTCACAGACAATCATATGCAGATTCACACTAAACTAAAAAATAGTAAAAGAGGTAAAAATAACTTGCATATATTCAATAAGAAGGCATAGTTATAGTAGAGGAATGCTCTGTTTGGAATCAGAAGCATAGATTACTAAAAAATTCCAACCTTTTTAACACCTCATTTCTATGCATATATAGCATTTACAATTTGACCTAAGTTGATTACAATAAATTCACCCCATGGGCTGTATCAGGAAAATATCTGCATCTGAAGGGACGTCCACCTGCAAGAAGTTATGGAATAAAAAGATCTGGAACTGGGGCAGATAGAAGATATTTTGAATCTTCAATATGAGCTATTGAATCATTGACCTGCATCCATAAATGCCACAAATATCTGCGTCTGCATATCGCAAAAAAATGGTCGCTGAAATGTCCAGTCGATCAAGCATGCAAATCTAGATCCAAATTTTGAAAGTGAGAATATCCTCCATAAAGCTTGCCAGATGAAAGAGGGGGAAAAAACAAGCATATTTGCCTTTTGAAGCATGTCAAAATTTGCCAAAATGAGGGAGATATGGGTGGTCAAAACTGTGGTCAACTGCATCTTGCATCTGCATATCACTCTACATATCACATATACAACTATGGAATATATCAGGCTATCGGGGAGAGTATGAGTTGAGCCGTCGATACACTATGGTCTTGTCGATGCCCCTACATGTGCTTTTTGTATATGCTTGTATGTACAAATGTATATACATACAATCGCCAACATACAAAACTGACCTTGACTTTTGCATCACCTTTTGTATGTATGCCCCTGCCATGTGTTATCACCTCATTGGTCACTGAGTTGAGCATGAGACCCATCGCTGAGTAATTGCGTCCTCCTTATCGGCCATCGGAGAAACTTTGAATTGAGCCACCAATGGTCATTATCACGCCGAAAATCCCCTTGCATGTGCCTTTGTATATGCTTGTATCTAAGATACAATTGACCATGCATACAATGCGGAACTCAAAGGAGACTATCAATTATATTGGAACTTTGCAATAGGTCCGGCTTGTATCTCTTCCCCTTGCATATCGACATATACAATGCACTTCCACATACAACTACGAAACTCAACGCTGAGTTTGCCAATTTTGATTTTCCAGTCGGGTCTGCCTTCTATATTGCCATTGTACCTAACCTTTGTATATCACATATACAAAGGAAAACTACATACAAAACCCGTACATGCAAATATTTCATCTCGGCATATGCATGTGACCTTTGTATATTGTTTTGTATATGACCCTTGTATGTGCAAACATACAATGCGAACATTCATGCAAAGAAGACATATAAACACTTCTGCCTGTATGACCCAAAATGCAATATATATTTTGGGTCCGGGCTTTGTATCTTAGGATTGCATATGCCATTGTATATGCGAATGTATGTGCAAAGATACAATCGCGTATGCATGCAAAAAGTGGACCCCACCTGTTGTATCTTTTGTATGTTTCCTTGTATATTACCTTTGTATCATTGCCTTATATATCGCATATACAATGCGACTTGTATATGAGATACAATAGCCTTTGCACAAGAAGCAGACCCCACCTTTTGTATCTCCCCCTTTGCATATTCCATGCATCGGCTGTCGAAAAGACTTTAAACTGGGTTGTCGATATGCAAAGTCTCGCCGAAGACACCTCTTTCTTTGCATCTTGGCGATGTACATTTCATTTGTATATTTCGCCTCTTGTATCTTCCCCTTTGGATCTTTTCCTTTATATACTGCCTACATACAATGGCGAATGTATATGCGAATATACATTAAAAAATGCATACAAAAATACTAAGCATGAAATTGACCTGCGATGGAAAATACTTGAAGCTAAAAGATTTTTGGGTTTTTCTGGGTTTTCTGCAAGGATTCTCTGGGCAAGATTTTTGGGATTTTTGCAAGGCACAACATGAATAATTGAAGGATTTAAGCTTTGTAGGGTCACCTTCTAAAGGATATTCAAGGAATATACAAGGTGAACTATTTAACTCTGGACAGAGGAAAATAGGACAACAGAACTAATGAACAACATCTGCATATGCAAGAATTTAGTTTCGGTTAGGCACAGTATACCGATCTAGGACATTTCATCCTTTCTCTGCTTAATGTTACTCTTCTGTCACATTCTGGGCTTAGATTACTACCTTCACACTAGTCTATGCTTTTCTTCACACTTCATTAATCATGCTATATGTTACACACACCTACAACCTTGAATTCATCATTTATATATATCCGCATCAAGAATTTCCAATAACTTTCTCGTCGGCAACAAGAACACTTAGGATATTTGCAAGTTACTATTACGTCAGCTGAATCCAAACTTGATTGATGATGCACACCAAAAATTTAGGCATAGAACTCATTTCCTATGTCAGCAAAAACATATAACACTTCAAGTTACCTGATCAACATCTTCTGTACATCTGGATTGAGGTCTGATACCCTGTTGGCCAGTTCTTCCTCTGTCTGCACTATCTAACTGAAGTCTAATACTCAGATGCTCATATCTTTCACATGATTTGTCACCAGGGGCTAAATCTCTAGAATACAATAGTTCAGATATTCCTTATTACTCACCCAAATCCACGACATGCTTGCTTTCACCATCAAAGAGTTCTAAACCCAATCTATTGGACCCTATCATATGCTCTATTCTTAACTACCAGATCATCCTATCTTCAATCTGACTTCTGATATGAGTAATTTATGCACTGTGGATGTGTGGGATATACTTTGTTGCCATCAATGACAACACTTATGAATCCTAGCAGTGTCTCTTTCCAACAGTTAGATCATGATGTCTTGATATGTTCCTGATTCTGTTTAGGGTCAAATTTGGATAGTTGAGTTTTTGGTAGTTTTGTGTGTATATCATCCTTTCACCCTTTACATTCAAGGACCGTAGGGTCGAGTGGCAATGCACTATCATACCCTAGGTCACTGTGAGATGTAGGGAAACTTGGATTAGGGTGTTTAATTATCAATTTTCCTTCTCTTATGCTTAATTAACCATTAAAACCCTAATTTTGTAAATGTGACACTAAACAGATGAATTACAGAAAAAGCTCTTGCAGAGGGATGTAAAGTATCAAATCATAGAGTACCTATTTGTGAAGTTCTGAGGCAGAAAAGTCAGGGAGAAAAGAACGAGTGCACCCTAAGTCCAAGGCCCTACTTTTTGTCAGGATCTATGGACAAGATTTGTAACCTGTTCCTGCTGCACCAAAGGTTTTTCCGTCATGAAACTTTGAGGACTAATGAGCGGGCGCCCAAGTCTAGGTAGTTGTTTCTTTCACTGATCTGCATTTCTGACACTTCAATATGTCTTCCTGTAACTTCACTTTGTCCATCTCTTGATGTGTTTGTTTGTTGTGTTTAATGTCTTATATAGAAGAATGATGATACAAATAGAAGGTCACAATAAAGGTGGTCTCCTGGTATCCCGGACCTTATGGGAGAATCCGATGTTATCCCAGGAGGCCTAAACAACACATAACACATCACAGGGGAAGCACATCATGAGAGAGATAAAGGGTTAGAGATACTTGTAGGGTCTTTGCGCTAGAGGCCATCATCAAGGAGGTCATCATCCTCCCAAATCCAAATGCTAGAAAGAGGTACCAGTTGTTCAATTTGTTTGTCTAATGTATTTTGATCACTTCCTGATCCCTGAAGGGATATTGAAGGGTGGACCTCGACATAAGTATCATTTCTTAGTGGACTAGGTGGTTTATGAGACTATTCCTTATCCACCTCAATCACACCAAATAGTTCAAGATAATCAAAACAATGTCATGTTGTCAAAATATGATCCATATTTTGGTTAGGAGGATTATACGAATTACTAGAGCTAACCCTAGTCTTTTCATCTGAGTTTTCTGAATATTCAGTTGTAGAATTGGCAGGGTAGCTTATGAATTCATTATCACTCTCTTAATCATTGTTAATATCATTGCCATATGTTTGAGCTATTAATTCCAAACTATTATGAGAAGTGTTATGCTCTTCGTCCAAAGTGTGTTTTTGTTGCAAGTATGGGCCTAACCAGTGTTGTCATTGATGTCAACATACTCCTATTGCATTGATGTCAAGGATTGGATGAGCTATGTGCTAAGGATATTGAGAAAATTAGTCCTATTAGAAACAGTGAAGACAGTGAAGCTCTATGAAGTGAAGATCCCAGCTAGATGAAGATCAGAGAATGCGCATCAAAGGGTTTGTAGATATGTCTCTAAAGATGATCCAGTCAAGATTTGAGAGGTTCGCATGAAGATTTGGAGAAGTTATGGCCATATGAGTAAAATTGGTTCTAGCAGCTGTTCAAAGGTGACAAAATGACACAAATAGGTCCGGTGAGATCCAGAAATGCAATATCTTGTTCTGTGGATTTGGTGGAATGTTTAGGAAGCCAATGTGAATTTATAACTCAATTGGTTCATGGTCTAGAGGTCTGCAAGCATTTATTCTAATGTGACAGTGATAAAAGACTGTGTTCTTGAGGTTCCGGATGAAGATGCGAATGATTTTAGTAAGCAGAAGTGGTGAGGATGTTCTTGGTGATTCAGGCAAGCTTGTGGGGGTCTCTAGATTGTGTCTAGTTTGTGTTGGTGGTTTGCATTGAAGATTGAGCTCGTAATTGAAGATTTACTCTCGGGTGATGGTGTTCTTCCAAATCATGGTCGATCGGATGTTTTACACATCTTGCAGATGACCTTGAAGATGTTCTGCGAAGCATGGGATGTTCCTCAAAGAAGATTAAAGTCCCAGTTATGTGTGGTCGACAGTGTGGTGATACGCATGAAGTCTTTGTAACAAATCAAGTTGTATTTTTGTAACTACTCTACAATAAAATAAAGTATGTTGTGCCGACTTTGATGATTATCCCAAAGTCGATGTCTTGTATAAATAAGATTTGTGAAGTCATTTCAAAGTATCCTTGGTTGAGATGAAAAAGTGGTAGAGAGGAGAAGAGCGAAAAGTAGAGCAGAAGTATTGAGCTTAAATGGAACTGTCTCAAGCATGGTGAAGATGCTAATCTCCAGTTCAAATATGTAATATTTATATTATTTTGTAGATAGTGTGTCTCCTGTAGGCAGTGGGCCTCTTGTGAGCAGTGTGCTCGGGCAGTGAGCCCTAATTGGCAAGTGCTATTTTGTTCTTCTTATTCTTTTAATAGAGAATACAATCTTGGGTTAGTCACCCTGTGGTTTTTCCCTTAACCGGTTTTCCATGTTAAAATCTTGGTGTCATATGTGTTAATGTGTTTCTGCTCTTGTTTTACCACTTTCCACTTAGACAAAACCTCTTACCTTTACCCTTTTTACTTTTACCACCTTTCGGGAGTTCCTTTTAAGAAAGTTGTAATTAGTACCTAATTTAAATGTATGATAGATGCTTCTCATTGCATGTTTTTTCTATTTTGTAGGTTTCCAATGGAGCAGTCATTGCGAGGAAAATTCACAAATGATCAATCATATCCATATCCTTTTTGAGTAAATCAGTATCCTTTTTGAGTGTGAAAAGTATTTTAATTTTTGTGTTGATTTCTTGTTTTACTTTGGCATGTATCCTCATAGTAGTTTGCATGCACATCAAAGTGGAGGTAAAATGCAATGGTCAAAATTGCATATACCCTTGCCCTCTTTCCTTATGTTTTGGCCCACTTTGATTACAATGTCTTTTATGTAATGACAAGTATACAAGTGGCATATTCTTCTGTGAATTTGGCTCATGACATTATACTATCCCAATCCCATCACCACTCATCCCCATAAATTGACCTTATATCTCTCATTCGACAATCTAGATTAGATTTGTGGGTGCATAATTGACTCAAGTAATTTCTACACTTCAGATCTTAACCTTCAATTTTTAAATTTAAATTTCAAATTTAAAACTTTTCAACTCCCTCCTACTAGCCATTGTGAGCCAACCTAATGCATGTTTGCAAGATATGTTGTATTTAAAGACACACATTCATTCATTTGGAATCATGATAGGATGACTAGATTAATGTAGGACATGTAAAGGGATATAGAAGAACAATCACATTGAAGCATCATAGTATAATTATTATATTAACATTGCATCATCATTCGATCATTATTTCAAAACTATTGAATCCATTCTCTTAAAAACTTGACTAAAAAGAACATGATGATTGCCTAATAAATTCTCAAATTGTTATATCTAAATTGATTGTTTTTTATTATTTTAATTAATCAATAATTAATAAACATATATTGTATTAACTAAAAGATGTCTTATCCCTTTGTTATGGATAAAAAAGTGGACACGTGCCTTTTTACCTCCTAGTTTACCTCCTAAGTCCTTGTGTTTATCCTTTATGAGCAAATTATTCATCCCGATGAGAAATCTCCCAAAACCCATGACAAATGGGGACTAGGGGCTCATTTTATGTCTAAATCCCTACCAAAAAGGCCCCTTGGGACTTGGTCACCTGCGCCCAAGTCCACCCTGATTGGTGGGCGTAAAATCAAACGCATGTTGGCTTAGGACTCTTAATAGGGTCCTCCCTTGTCGGCTCTTTCAATTAATTTGCAAAAGTTTAACAAGATATCATATATAAACAAGTGTTTTAATTCATTTGTAACTAGGATGATGATAGACAAGTTGATGATAGCAAGGTTATGATATTGTGCAAAGGCAAATTCAAGGCATTCATTGTGTTTGTAGTAGACTTGTGTTAGTATTGTGTTTATTGCAGATTTAGAATTATCATCAACATCCTTATGAGTTGAAGAATCTTCATCCTCCTAAGGACTTCACCACCAAGGCGACATCATCATTGTGTTTGAATCATTTCATCATCATTTGGATTATCTTTAGCCTTTGTGGGCTACTAGGGCACGCTTCTCTCTAACAACGGTGTTGGGGAATCTTGAATGCTAACCTGAGATTTGACTAAGACAAATCCCTAAACACCACAACCCCCAAACCCCTTTCTTCATATGTGCAAGTTATGGGTGTGGGAGTTGCAGAAGTGAAGGTACAGGGAAGCTGTTTGAAGGATAAAGATTCCAGATCTAAAAATAAAGTTCATGAATTTCACTGTAGCAGACTAGGCCGTGAGCCCCAGTGTCTAGCAGGTAGAACAAACCTTAAATTCAACATCAGAGCATCATTTGTGACATTTTTGTAGTTTGGAGCTTCCATCTAGATCAGAACTTTTTGGACTTAGCCGCTAGCCTTCGAGTCTTCTGACATTTCAGCTTCTAAGGTACAGGTTTGGACATCTCACTGATCACCCTAGTGCTTTTAGATCTTGATTTGTTATTTTTGTTTCACTGTTATAAGTTGGTTATCTCAATTCTAGGGTTTAGTACATTGATTGGCCTAGGGTTTGATAAAAAGTCACATCTTTCATCTGCAAACAAGAGCACAAAACCAGCAGCTGAGTCCTCTTTCATCTTGTAGTGACTTGGCTCGGTTTTGTCCTTGAATGTTGTAGTGAAAGGAGGGTTTGATCTAGTGTACTCACATACTTTGCATCTCATCCCCCTTTTCAACCTATAACATTTTGGTGAACCCGTGTTTTTAATGAACTTGCATCTTGCTGGGTATTCAAATCAGATTTGGCATTACATCATATCATACTTGTCATTCTTCATTGGAAAATCTAGCATACATTAGAAAAAATTGAAAAAAAAAGCATTCTAGGCTTGCATAAAGACATAGTTTTGTATTATTTTCATTGCATATCATTGGAAGTATTTGAAAATCTGATTCATACATTAGATATGAGACAAGTTGCAACAATTAATCATTTCATGATCTCACACCTTGCATTTGCATATATCATTTGCTAGGGTTTTGTTAAAATTTGACATTTTTCATATAACCTAGTTTTTGCAAAAACTAGGGTTAGTAGTCAAAATCTTATTTCAAATTTTGTTGCTCCTTTAAACACTCATTCAAAATCTGATTTTGAGTTGTAGTGTGGCTTCATTATGTGTTCTTGCATTTAGATTTTAAACTTTTGCAATTACACATTGTGTATTTCAACAAGCATAACTACCTTAATACTTTTGATTGTTCTATTAGTTTGTGCATTGAGTGTTATTAGACTTTGGATGAGTTGTATAACCCACTGCCCTACTAGGAACATCTTTGTAAGGAGAATTCGTAGACTAAAGGGTTCTAATGCTATTGATAGCAATGGTGTGCAAACATCAGAAAATCCATTTACAACCACTTTACAAAGGGTGAATCAATGCCTCTACATGACATCTTAAATGACAACTTGGAAGAACCAATAATTCCTCCTTTTGAAGAAATGGGTAACAAAGATATACATGTGCCTGATGAACATCTTAAGAAATTGGACAAACAACTAGCTAAATTTTAACAAATTATAGAACAAGCATATCTAGCTCAAGAAGTGGTACCTATTGTTGAAGGAATAAGAGGATTGTTACAATAAGGACAAGAAGGTGTTGACATGCTCCGTGGATTAGCCTTCATAGTGGATCATAACATTATGTGCATATGGCTAGTTGTATGAATAACATCAAAAATGTGTCACCACCGAGGTATATAAGCTCACCAGTCTGGACACCCATACTGACTACTGGAATATCCACTTTTACATCATCAATTCTCACCACTAATCCACATGCTTGTAGTAATGCTACCATACCATGGGAACATCTACTGGAAATTATTAAGTCATCAGATTTAATTATCAAAACTTTGCACCTCATGTATCCATACCACCCATCACTTCCACTTATTACCAACCACCTCTCAATTTCATGACTACAGCATCTAATGCACCTATCTCAAATCCACAAACTACCTCTTCATCCAATGATACTCTTTTAAATCAACTCTTGCTGAGCATGTCTTCTTTACAATAGAAAGTGACAAATTTGACTAATGTTTCCTCTCAACCTGCTTTACCAACATATCATGCTCATAGTCCTTTATCCTATGCAATTCTAAAAACTCCCATGTCTGATAAATTTGAGACTTGTCGCTTTGAAAAGTATGGTGGTAAAGGTGATCCTAATACTCATGTGGCAGCATTCACAACAATGTGTAGTGATTTCTTCTTTAATGAGGAATTGTTTGCAAAACTCTTTACTTTTATCCACATGGAACTCCTTTCCACATCCATTCTTGATGCACACTTAACACTAATTGCTAGTGTATTAACTAGGAGATGTTTTATCCCTTCAAGAGTTTTAAAAGTTGAACGTTATGTTAATTGAAAGTAAAGCTAGGGCTTTGATAATATCAGTGTTGAAATTGCCTCCTCATGTACTCTTAAAACACATTAAACACTTGAGGTTTATTCGCTTTCCACTTTGTTGTTGCAAGTCTTTTTCAACTATGCATCTGCTTTGCTTAACATTCAACAGAGAAGAGAGGAAGAAATAAGAGATGAAGATGGTGCTACAGAAATGCCTCTTCAAACACACGCAGGTAACAACACACCCATTTTCACTCTTTCTTTTAAATGCCTTCCCTCTCTCTTTCTCTTTCTCTCTCAACACACTCGTATCCATAGACATTGAGAGGGTTATACAATTTAATAAATCCATCAATTCCCTTTGTAAATCAGGTAACACAAACAAGGCTTGGGACCTTTTACATTCAGCCATTACTAAATGCCTTCCTCTTGATGTTGTATCCTTTAACATGCTTTTGGGTGTGTAAGCACAAAAATCACGCACAACCTCCACGAGGACCCCTATGATGATTCAAATCCTTGTCACGTACATGTAAGCATGAAATAATGTCCTTTAAGCACCAAACCTCTTGATGACGTGTCTTCTTTCTTGTCTTGTGTTGATTCCTCTTTGTTGATTTCTCTCTCGTCGCTTGCGACGCTTCTCGGCATCTTTTTGCGACACTTGTCAATTTGTATTTTCTGAGCTTTCGACCTTGCTCCTAAGACTTGTGTCTTGTAGGTGATTTTTCACCTTTCCCCTATGTTTTTCATCCTCTGCACCCCCTAGAAGCCTTCTAGAGGTACCCCTATCCATCTCCCACTTTCAGTTTTCAGTTCCGCTCAACCAGTCCAAATCTCCCCCTATTATTTCTAGATCTCCCATGGGATATCCTATAGGTGCAAGTGGAGGTTTGGATTCTTGCACATGATTGACCTGTTTCTGGGGGTAAAACTCCTCTTTTTCCTCTTCTCTACCATCTACCATCATGCATTCTCACCCAGACCCCTTTCTTTCTAGATCTCCCCGGGGCGACCCAAGTGATTTGTATGATCTCCCCCAGGTGACCCAAGTGATCTATAGGATCTCCCCCGGGCAACCTAGGGTTGCCCCCTAGGTGACCCTACTAGAAAAAGGGGTGACCTTGTCATATTTTGAACCGCGGAAAAACTCTAGTTTCTCACTTGTTCTAGCTCCGTTTTCGCTTGTTTCTCTTCCAGTTTGCATGATTTTTTATGCCTAATATGGAGTTGACTATTTCATGCACTCACACATGCATAATTAACTCCATTTGGTCTAAAATTAATTCCTCAATCAATCTTATGCATCCTCACATCTACAATTCCTCTTCAGTGATAAGCTATTATTGATTTATCACTCCCTAGTTAACTAAGTTCACTAGGTAATCAATCTAGTTCACTCTCTAATCAATCCTTGTTAATTCTTCAATCAATTGAGTTAACTTCTCAATCAATTCCACCTCTCATCCCTTCTTCTAATCTATAAATACCCCTCACCTCTTCATTATTTTCCATGTTGAGCAAGTTGGAGAATACTCTTTTCATCTTCACAAGCTTTTTCAAGCTTCTTCATAGGCCTTTGAGCCTCTTTATTCATTTCTTTCTTTATTTCTTCAAAGCTTCAAAGCTTTCATTATTTCATAGCTTCAAAGCTATTCCATGGAGGTAAATTCATTGTGTACATAGCTCTTGCTAGTTTTTGCTCTCCAACTTAGCATTCAAATGCTCTTACAGAACGAAGGTGCCTTTTGCTTTATTCGTTCTACACTACTTCATTCTATGCCATTGTGATCAACCAAAGCTCTCATTGAGCTCATTCAAGCTTCAACAAAGCTTCTTTTTGCTTCTTTGTGTCATTTTATCATCAAGAGGTCTTCCCGCTGTTACAAAAGGACTTGAGGTTGCCAATATCAAGGATTTCTGAGGGTAGTGGAGTCACACAAATCTCCATTTCTCTCAGGTTCCTTCATTGTTTTATTCAATTCATAGTAATTAGAAAACCAAATTTGCTCTTGGGAATAGTAAATCTTTGCTTTTTCCTTGATATTTAGATCTTGCATGTTAGAATAGTTTTTTTCATATTTCTAGATCTAGATTATTAGAAGAAGCAATTTCCCTTTCTTAGATTAGATTACTTCAAAACTATCAAAAACCCAAAAAGATAGATTAATATTTGCATTAGGAAAAATCATATTAGAGTGCATACATATTTCCCTTTCATAGATTAAATAGCACTTTTCATTTCCAAAATACTAAAAAGGCACAAAAAAATGTTTTGCATATCATTTAGCTTTGCATACATATAGAAACCCTAGAATAAACAAACTTGCAAACCCTCGATACCATCATGAGGTAATCACAATTAAATGATCCAATCAAACCCTCAATACCATCACGAGGTAAAAATAAGTCAAAACATAGTCAAACCCTAGGTCAACTAAACCATAGGTCAAAACCCTAAATCTGGTTAAGGTTAGTAATCACACAACTACCTCCATCTTGGCTCACAAATGTGCCTAGGAGTGAGAGTAGAGTGGGTGAGGGCTATCCATGACAAGATCGAGGAGATCAATCCAAGACCACAACAAGAAATATTTGTTCTACCACAAGGAGACCCATTTCTCCTCTTATTTTTAGAAGAAATTAGACAACTCCAAATTCAACAAGAACTTGTTCAACATATAGAAAGACAGGAGGACATAAATGAAAGAAACTGCTTACACACACAGAGGTGGAATCTAAGAAACCCCAACAGGAGAAGAGAAACTAGTGACCCTTCGGGTCATAGGGTTTTCTCAACTGCAACTTCAATCAAACGAAACATTCAACTTAGCACACAACAACAAAGGCCACAATACTTTTCGACCCCTCTCCACGAAGTCCATCTCTCCAACGAGCTAGAACCCTACCATGTCTTGCCTCCTCTTGACTGGCTACTTCCATGTGAGCGAGAGTGATGTGGCAGATCGCCCCGTGGCAAGGAGGGAAGGGTCCATGTGCATGCCAAAATTTGACCCAACAACCTTAGGAAATCGGAGTCACGATTTTGAGCGTACATATTTTGGTGAACCCGACGTGAAGAGCAAATCCTATTGGGATGGGTTCTTTCAAATTTTTGTGCATCTCACGATATTTCATGCACCAAAAATCTAGGACAAAATCACAAAATGTCCAAGGGAATGTCCCCTCAAGTAAAATCAACATAGCTTTAGATCAAATAGATTTGATCTCAGATCAATTAGATTTTAAAGACTCAAACTTAAAGGACATCCAATAGAAGCCTCACACATACGAAAACATGGTCATTCAACATGACCAAATTAAAACACAACCGATGAGCATTCAATTTGAGATCCATGAAGATGATCAACCCATAACAAGCCATAGAAAAATGGCCACCAAAATGGATAATGAAATATGTTGTCAAGAAAAGAACTTACAAGAAGCTTAGGAGGTACAAAAATCTCTCCACAAGGTACATCGAGATAAAAAGTCCACAACATGTGAAATGCCATTAGAAAGAACAAATAGGGTCACTCAAACCCCAATGCATAGAAATCGATCTCAATGTTGTAAAACTCAAAACATGAAGGAAGCCTCACTCATAGACCTTATAGAAAGTTTGGTCCAACAAATAGAGACCCTTGAGGCTAGGAGTGTTGAACAATCTCGCCAAAACAACATTATGGAAAAACCTAGGGCATAGGGAAATTATTTCATCGATGAAATCAAATCAAATCAGGGGGCAACAAAAAATACCTATCATCTAAACTCCCATTTGTATGACACACATAACAAAGGATTCAAGCCCCCCTTGCCCTCACAATCCAACATGACAAGTCCATATCAAATAGGTGGGATTCCTATGATGCAAGTTCAACCAGAAATGGTCCCACCCAATCTTCAAAACATAAACATGACGCCATCTAGTAATCCAACTTTTTTAGGATATCAACAATCTATCATACCCTTTCAACAAACATAACAAGCTCCACTTGAAGGGCTAATGTTTGGAGGAACAAAATCCTCTACACATAACTCCCTCCTAGGAACATACCTTGAGTATTTAAAGGAACCTCTTGACTACAACATTCATCAAGTTATACTACCATGACCTCTCCCTGAGCTTCCAAAATTTAAAGGAGAGGGTGATCCCAACTCTAATATCAAGGCTTACATCATGGTAGTGCGAGAACTCCTTCCTTGGGATGGGTTGGTAGCAAAGATTTTTCCAAAGACTTTGGAGGGCATTGCTCTAGATTGGTACTATCGACTTCTAGAAGCATCTATTCACTCTTTTAGGCAACTCATGGATCAATTTGTGGCTGCCTTTGACATAAACAAATTGGTCAAAATAGGAATATAAGAATTTTTAACAATCAAACAAGAAGCCAATGAGTCGGTTGCACATTTTATCACACGATGGAAGAAAGTTCTCTATTCTTCAACTAGGGCACCAAACATGGATCATAGAGAACTTTGTGATCTCTTCTTACACGCTCTCAACAATAGCATATGAGAACAAGTTCAAAAACTCCCTTACAAATCATATGAAGCAGCACTCAAAAGTGCCCTTAGAATTTACCAAGCCACTATTAATAGTGAAAGAAGGGAGTATGATTCTAATGGAAGGTTGATAAACCATGATATAAATAACAAATCTTGGACAAATGATGAAGACATAAATGGGTCAACAAACACTTCACCATCCAGAAACAACAATGGTGACTACGACAGTCATACAAATTTGGGGAACCAAAATGTCAACAAGTATCCCCCAAAAATCAACCAGCATTCGTACAACAATCGTCGTAAACCTCAAGATCACAATCATGATAAATATTGATCATTTCACAAGAGAAGGGGCATGATATCAAGTCATGTTGGGGGCACCATCACTTCATATCAAACCTCCCAAAACATCAACAAAAAGCGTTCATGGATTCATTCTCACAAGATGAAGAACTTAGTCCCAACACCTTTGATCAAAACACCTTAGGCCTTGTGGAATTAGATAAAAATCAAGAAATTTGTGTCATACAAGGACCGGAACAACTAGATGACACCAACAATTCAAATTTTTCTCACATGATAGAACTTATCAAGAGTTCTCCTACACACAAGAACGCTTTCCTCAAATCCTTAGATCTAGGCCACCTAGTTTAAAATAGTCCAAGTGAAAAGTGTTCTTCTTCGACATTTGATTTCAAAAATTTACCCTCTGACAATGACATAGCTAAACAGGGTGATCTCTCCCTCCATATGATAGTCCAAGTCCAAGACTGTTCCATTAAACGTGTAATGATCGATAATGGGTCTACAATCAACATAGTCTCCTTTTCATTTCTTCAAAGAATGGGTTACGATGAAACACAAATCACAAAACAAACTTCCATCCTTAGAATTCATGATAATCCAAACACTCAAACCATGGGTAAGGTCAATCTTCAAATCACATTGGGTCCTAAAACCCTCTCAACTGAATTTTATGTCATCAATGAAGAAACCACTTACAACATGATCCTAGGAAGACCTTGGATCCATAGGATGAGGGCTATGCCCTCCACATTATTTCAAGAATTACACTTCTTGTACATGGGACAAACCCACGTCATCAAAGGAGATCCTGATCCTTTTAGCCTTTATAGAGTTGAACAAGTCAAAAAGAAGGGAAAGTCCATGGAAACCACTAGTGACCCAAAAATCAACACTTTTGAAAAAGGAAAGACATAAAAAAAAATTGTAAACGTAGCCAAGAGCTTGAAATGTATAAGAAAGTGAGCAATAGGAGAATTCCCTTCGATCCCCACTCAACAAAGTCTTACACTCCATTCAACTTAGTGGCTATTCCAATTGAACCAAACATAAACATCCCTATGGTTGAAACCATCACTGAAGAAGAAGAACTAGAATCCACATAAAAACTAGGAGAGTCAACACCATCATCATTTGCCCTTCAAAATTTCAAAAAAAACATGGGAACTCAACAAGAACAAAAAATGATAAAGCTAGGGGGCAAATCATTATACAATGAAACATGTGAGTACATGAAACTCCTCACTAAATACAAGGACATTTTTACACCAAGTCTTCAGGTGTCCTTGCAAAGACTTTCAAGTGAAATTTAGATCAAATCAGATAGGTCCACACTTAGTTAAGGAAGATGTCAAAAAAGACACTACCTCTTGTGCATTATGGAAAGGGAAGAGTTCAACATCTGAAAATGTTGTAAATGCTTATAAAAATACCAAGAAAATCATAAAACATAAAAACACAAAAAAATTATAAAAATCAAAATGTCAAAAAGAATTTGTTTCTTGCATTTCAGTTTCATTGTGTTCATCTTGCATTAATAGTGAATGACTTGCTCTTGTACTATTTTCATTTTAGTAAGGAGTCTAGGGTTGCCTAGATATACATCATCCTTTCAAGACCTAGAGATTTCCCATTTTTCACAATCCCTATTATCCCTTTTTCATTCCTAGTGATTATAATCAAAGCCTAGCTCTTAGCTTTACACTAATCCCAATCTTAATGAGTCAAGATGTTAGGTCTAAACAAAGTTAGTATTCAAACCTACAGTGTTCAAAGGAAGCTTGCAAGTAGACCTTCCCAATTCTTCCCTAGTATTAGAGAAGTCCAACTAGACCACAAAAACTTTAGGTGGCACTCAACACCTTATATTTCCTGGCCAAAAACATCAAGAGGATCAAAACTCTGAAGGAAGCAATCTAAAATTCAAGTGAATAAAAAAATGAGTGGTCAAAATAAGAGTGTCAAAAAGTGAGAATTGAGATATCAAAGTATTGCATATCAAAAGTTCCAAAAGCATTCATTTCTTAAAAAGTCAAAAATCCAAAAAAATGAGAAAAGTCAAGTGAGGAAAATAGAAAAAAAAAGTGAAAAAGCAAAAAAAAGAGAGATACAAGAAAAGAATGAAAGAGAGAAGATTGTTGAATGTCCATACTCTTGGGTGGAGATCAGTCTAAGCTCGAAGCCTCAAGAGTGACATTCCAACAGCGAAAGAAAGGTACAAAGCACACACACACTAGCTGAGTAAAACCAAGAGTCTAGTAGTCTCTAGGATCATCTTTTACCTAGGGACCTGTTGATGGTTGTTTTAGCACTCAACAATGTAGGTGTGATTGTTGGGTTCACACCTCTCTTGAAAAGTATCTTACCCTAGGTAAGACTACTCCAAGGTTTCTACAACTAGGTCTTAGCTTGCTTGGAATCTCTCAATTGGAATGTTCTAGCTGTTCCTACAAGGGGTCTTACATGTAATCTATAGATTTCAACAATTGAAGCAGCAACTCATGCAAACCCTTTATGATTTCAGCTAATAAGACAATATGAAATGCTGCTGAAATTTCTAAACTAGTGGTTGTTTTCAAAGAAAATGCAAAAGGGGATAGGGTTTTAAGGAAATCCTACGTGACATTCATAATATGTGGACTGCTACAAATAGACAAATGCTCTAGAATTTAACCAATTTTCTGAGTTACCAAACTAAAAATGAATGTTACATCACTGTAGAAAATAATGCTATCTTCAATGGAAATTGAGAAATTTTCAGATCGCAATTCATTCATCAAATACCCAACAAATGGCGCAATTTAATTTATGAAATGCAATTGAACAAAGCACAATTGATTAGCCCAAACTAACTTTGCACAATTACCTACCATCAACAAATAACTAAAAGTATGGACTAAGAGCATTCATCAGATACTTTCAACAAACCATGAACATTGCAAAAACATAATTAATTAACTATTGGAGATCAAGAAGTGAACCATGAAAACCAAATAAGCAAATACAATACACAAATTTTCAAGATAAATGCAAAAACTTGCTTTGTATTACTTCAAATGGCAGAGTGTCAACAATTCAGCATCAAGAGTCTCCTTTCAAACAATGGAAATGGCAATCCTTTATATAGGAGAGGAGCCATACCGAGTTTTTGAATGGAAGGTGGAGATTAACTCAACACCAACGGTCCAGATTTACATCATTAAATGCATCCATAACAGCTCATAACAATCCTGGATTACATTTTGTCTCTTATGAAAAAGATGAAAAACAATCCCCAAATACATTGAATCTAGACAATTTGACTACCATCTGAATATATATATACAAAAGGTCATTTTTGAAGCATAATAAAGACAAAATAGTGTCACATGTCACTCTAAATATAACAGTTTACATTAGTGATGGGATTACATTTCAAAATATCAAGAATATACTAAGATTCATCATCCAAGCCTACTTTGTCTTCTTCTACAATCTTGTTGCGATAGCTGACCCAGGTTGATAGTGTCAGATTGATGTTTGCGGGGTCTAGGTTCTTGAGGTGATTGGCCCAATACCTGAACATCTCCAATTATTGGCTATACCGATTATATATTTTCTCTATCTCTGCCTCTACTTTATGAAATGCATTGAATTCAGTTCTGAGATCACTGACTCTGTCCAGTCTAGCCTCCATGTCCAATTCAGTATCTTCAAAAAATATCTTATGTAACTTATCTTTACATCCTTTGACATCGTATGGCTCCAAATCATCGCAGCCTATCACCAAGCAGTCTTTCAAAGTGTCAATTATTTCGTAAATGAGAGTCAATATGTTTTCCTCTGCTATTTTGTAGGCCTCTCTGACGCTGTCAAAGACTTCCTTCCTTAGTGTTATTTGATGATACTAGTCAATAGCTTTATTCAATTTATCCCCTGTCAAAATGTTTTCAGACAACAGTGTCTGAGTAGGCAAGTCTCTGATTGCTTGCACTCGAGGAAACATATGAGAATAATATTCATCAAAGGAATCACATTCCTCATGCAAGTCTTTCCAACATTCTTGAAGTTGGACCAGATTCTTATGAAATTTGTCTACAACATCAATTGTCTTATATCCTTTCTCGCACACTTTGATCATCCAACTTTGTGTGCCTCTTGACAGAGTCCAAACTTCACCAAGCTTGGACATTTCATCTCTTGACAAAAGGGTGGGCACTGTCCTTATCTCACCATCTGAATCTACTGGTTTTATCAAAAATTGTAAACAGGCCTAGAGCTCCTCATTCTGCTACTTTAGCTCTTTCTTTGAAAGTTCATCCTTATCCAACTATTCTAGGATGGAAGTAACAGAACCTTTGAATTCATCAACCCTTTGTGCTCTTGTAGCTGGTCCCAAATTTACAGTTGTTAAAGTATAATCTTCTACTCTGACTTGCTCTCTGTTTGTATCAGTTGGTGGGACAACTATTTCAGTTATTCTAGATCTAGTTTCATCCTTGCAAATCCTAGATTGCACTTTTGTTTTCTTCTGTTTCTTCGGCTTTTGGGCATGTGACAAGATGGCACTCAGATCTAGTTTCATTATTTCTACCTGAGGCTCTGGATATGCTACTCTATTTTGCAACTAGTTAGGTGCTAAAGAAGAAGGTTCTTTAGGCTCATCAAGGTCTTTATTATATTTATCAGATGGCCCCTCAAGTAGCTTTTGGTCCTATTCTGACTCTTTATCTAAATCTTCTTCCTCATTTGCAAGGTTCCTCCAACTTACCAATACATCTTTCTATGTTGCCCCCAAGATTACTTTTGTTTGGTTCTTTTCCAGAGGACTATTTGATATTTCAATTATTTTTGCACTGGCAACTTTAGCTAAAGGTTCATCAATTATTTCATTTTCTGCCTTGACAAACACATCTTTCTTCTGTTCTTGCTCTTGAAGACCTAGTTCAGCACACACTTTCTCAATACCTGGCAGCAATGGCACAGCCAAGGGAGTTGAATCTTGCTCTGGGATAGCTTGGGAAATGGGAGCAATAGTTGAGAGGGGAGTGGCACTTGAAGGTAGACTAACTTGTGTCAATTTAGCAAAGGCAACAGACCCCAAAGCTAGCGAGATGGAAGAAGTTGGTAGGATGGAGGAAATGACAATGGGCGAAAAAATGGACAAGGAAGGCAAGGGGAGAGAAGGTGAAAGAATAGTAGAAATAGGAGGTAATGCAAGGGAAGTAGAAAGTGGGATGGAAGATATGGAAGGTAAAGATGTGGTAGCGATAGAAGAACATGAGGTGGCAGCAATTGGGGAGATGGGACTGCTAGGGGTGCTAGAAGATATTGTCAATGAACAAGAGACAGTTGCAATGGTAGTGGAAGGTGAGGTAGCAGCAAAGACATCTTCCTAAACAATGGTTACTGAGGACATAGGTGCAGTAGTGGAAACAACAGAGGGAGATGTAGCAGCAACAACTGTTGGAGAGTGTACAACAACATTCACATTTGGGGCAGTAGGAGGTGGAGAGGTTGGCAAATTTGCACTATCAGCAGTGGCAGCAGCAACTTCTACTGTCTTACTAGTATCTTTCATGCTAGCCTTCTTCATTTTTGACCCTTCTCCTGGCCCACTAGGAAGGTCTCTCTTCTTTGAAGCTCTTGTTCGGGCGGAAGGAGGCATATCCTTCTTCTAAGTCTTTGTAGTAACCTTCTTACTATTTTGTGCCTTGGCCTTTTCTGCCAAGGGTATGTGATCTTCACCATCTGATTTTAGTCCTTGGGTTGGTTCTACTTCATCAGTGATCTCTATGGGTTCATCCTCTTCTCCTCCAGATTCTTTTTTTGATTCAAGTGCAGTGTATGTGAGCTAAATCCCATGTCCTTCCAAGGCAGCAATTTGATCTCTTACCCATGCTTTGCTTAATCTAATTGGTTCCTTCATCACATCATCAAGGGAACTTTCCTCAGTATTAGCCCAATTAGGCAAGGGAATTGGTTGGTGGTATTGTGCCTCCCAAGCACCCCTATGCATCACATTTTCATCATCTTCTAGTTGATCAGGGACTACAATAATATGAAATTTTCTTATGAATGCCAATGATAATCTAGAATGGGCTTTCTTCATGACTTCATAGTCATCCATGCAATTTGCCCAGAAGTCTTCATATGCATGTTATGAAATAATTTTGTACTCACAAACCTCTCCATCACCTTATTTGGATCAAAATGATTTCTTTTGTTGTAATAGTGAAGGTTGAGATGTTGAAGTTCTATGTCAGAGTGCTCAGCTGACCCCAATGAAGGACATGCATAATTTCCTCTGCCTAACAAGATGGGAAATTGGACATTTGTTCTATGCAAATGCTTAAGTTTTTCAACACAAGTTGTCAGTTGTCTAGATAGTTCTAGGAGCACTACTTTATCTATTGGATATCTAGGGAGTCTATAAGCCATCCCCATGAAGCCTTGTATTCTTAAATATGTAAACTTCTCAAATTAAATATACCACCTCCCATACTTGGTGACATCATTCATGGCTTCGGTGGATATCCTTATAGCTGTGTTGCCCTGCAATAATTTGGTTATGTACATAGTAAAGGCATCATTTACTCTCTTATAATGCATAAGAGATTGGGTCAATGTGAGTTGGGTATAGCATTCATAAACCTTAATCTGGGTTTGCTCATCATTTCCCACTTCCCCACCTTGGACAGTCCAGCATAATGATTCTTCCTCGCTAATGCGTAAACTACATAGGATGTCCATCTGAAGAAATGTTTCTCTTTGAAGTTGTTGAATGCCTCATGGATGTTATCACCTAGGATTTGTGCCCAATGGAATTTAGTACCTTTTAGTATCTCCTCAATTATAACAAACATCCATCCTTCGAAGGTTGATGCTGCAGGTAACCCATATATTATGCTCAACAAGGTTACTAGATCCTCTATTTCATCGTGAAAGTCACTCCGGTACAACACCTGAGGAAACTTGACCAAGGCAGACCTTTTACTTTTTGCCCATTATTCATTCATATGTTTTCTACATCCATTTTCATCTTTCTTATAGGTGGCTTTTGATCCTACCTTATCTGGCATAGTCATCACTGAATGCCATGGGATACCAAAAATTTCAGCCAAGGAGGGTGGACTTAGGTCAGCTAATACTTCTCCACTAGCAGTTTGTATGGTTCTTGTCATGATGTCATATCCCTTTGCATAGGTAACAATCAACTCCACACATTGAGCAGATGTGGGGAAGGCAACAACTTCTGCAATCCCACTATCTTTTACCTTCTTGGCTCTCGGGGTTGGATTTGGGCCAAATATTTTGAGTCTGAAGTCATCTAGGTGAATATGACCTAGGTTTGTATCTCCTACATTCTTCCACCTAGTAGTAATCTTTGTTTCCAGGGGAATACCTTTGAACTCGTACCTCATGGCTTGAGCTCGTGCAGTCATCTAACCTGCAGGACTGGGCCTTATAAGTCTTGATGCCTTTGAGATGGTTTTCTCTAACTCCTAAACTTAAACACTAAGATTATCAAGTGGACTACTACATTATCAAGCCATGTTATGATAAATGAGTCTAACATGAATCTACCAAGTTACCATCATATGACTATGAGAACATAAGTCTGAAATTTACCAACTATTGCATTTATCACATAATCAAATAATAAAGCAATCTTATACTAATGCATGTAATAAATACTCTAATGCTACAAAATCCCAGTTGAAACATGTAAAACATCATAATTTGTTAAGTGCAATAATCATTTCACTCTCACAAGCATTTCCCCTTTTGAAATTTCTTCTAAAACTATCATTTTACCAAATTTGCACTAGTTCTAGGGTTAATCGACCTACAGGAGGAAAAGCACTGATTTCAAGGTCAACTGACCAAGTGGAGAAATCAGGATGGTCTGACCAATTGATTTGTTTGTGTTCATATCATTGCAACATTTTGCAGGGATTTTATAGTCAATCGACTTGCTCGGGTTTGAGGTGAGACCAACTTGAGTTAGTCATTCGGGTCAGTCGGTTGCAATTTTAGCACAAGGCGATCAAACAAACCTTACCACCTTTTGCACAGGATTAGGTATCATCTAACCTTGTGGATTTTTTGAAGGTAACTGACCAAGTCGATGAAGGCATATTTTGGCGCAAGGTTGGAGAGAGTTGATTTTGGCGCATAGTCGTTTTCCTATGGTTTGTGGGGGTTTGGGGTATGACAGACTTGCGAGACATTTTAGCACATCTGACCTAAGTCAGAGAAGTGATATTTTAGCGCAAAGTCAGTGCATCAAACTTTTAGCACAAAATTAACTTAGAGTCTCGACGGTGATTTTCAAGGGCACTGACCAACCAGATTGATCACAAAGTTCTCGAAAGTCAGTCAGACTAACTTTTAACATAACTACATTCTTCGCTTGTTTTACTAATCGATTTAATGTGGTGAGGCAAGATTCTTTTGTTTCATTAGGGTTTGGTGAATATCAGTTTCATTTTATCTATGGGGAGGACCTCAGACGATGTTCTAAAAAATGGGCTACCTTCCCTCTATTCGACATTAGGGTTTATAGCAGACAGTCCAAAGGAAAACCTTAATTTATATAACCCCAAACCCTATCTTCATGTGTTTGCTGTGCTTTGGAAGGAAAAATGCACTTGATTTCAAATTGAAACCCTAACTACAGAAAACCTTGAACAATGGAGATGAACTCCTACCTGGTTCGCAACAAATGAGGTGAGTTGAAGCGTGCAGGCGTGGAGGAGGTCGTTGGGTCAAGTCCACGGGTTGCGCAGGGCAATTAGCCAAAATATCACCAGAGAGCTCTCTGAGTGTTTGTTCAATGCAAAATGAGCTTGAAAACCATGGAAAATCCCCTTTTATCCCCCTGAATTGATCGACATTAATGTAGAATGTACGAAGTGTCAGTCGGGAGATTCAACAGAATATTAGGGTTTGCACGGATTACGGTTGCTTCCGACTTGGCAGGGTTTTGGAGTGTCATGGACTTAGTCGACGAATGTCATTCTTAGCACAAAAGTGATCAGTCCTATTGTGAGTGTTTTGCGGGAGTTTAGGGTTCCTCGGACCAATGGGGAATTTTCCACTCTCTGACTTAGTTGGTGAATAAACACTGCAGCATGAAGTCGGTGACAATTAGTTTTAGTGCTAAGGTCAGTGGATGCGAAAAGTGGCACTAAGGTCAGTCAGATAGAAATATTGTGCCGGCATCAGAGGTGAAGGATATTAGCACAAAGGTCAGATAGAGAGCATTTTAGCACAAAGGTCAGATGAGAGCAATTTTAGCACAAAAGATAGTCAGACCTAGTTTTATGAAATGCAGAGACTTCGACTTAGCAGATTTTGGAATGACCTATTAACATCAAATTTTCAACATGGCAGGAAGTGCATTTTGACCACTTGACTACTTAGGGGATGGAAAACCTACTTGACACTTCTAAGCCAAGATTTAAAAGATGGGGCACCTATTTTTTGAAATGGGGCATGTGTGCAAGGCACAACAAGACCCTTGTTCTCCCCCATTTATCCTTTACCCCAGGTCTATCTTGCTTGCCATCTATGATCTAAGTCTAGAGAACACCTATAAAATTGGTTACTTGCCTAAGTTGAAAGCTTGGCAGATTGTCTTATCTAGATAAGGATCAGTGTTTAGCCTTTAGCAAAGCCCAAAATCAGAAATGCTCCATCTTCATCCCCATTCCCCGCTTGAGTTATAAAATCCTATCTCACAACCTTGAATAGGTCTCTTATATCAAGACAACTTGTCATAAATCCTGGCATCCCATAGAAGTAAATGTTTCATTTCAGTATTTCTTGTGTTCCTGCATTATCATATCATAACCTGCATTCATATATATATGCTCAAAAGACAAAAACAAATTGCATCATCCATAAGTGATCATCTTAGGTATGAATCCTCCTAAGCAGAATACAAGCTCTATCCAACCATATGCACAAAAGGGAAAGTGAAGTACAAGATGTTGACTAAATCTATGTATGGATCTCATCAAATCAAGTCTCGTAACAATAAAGTGTAAGACAATGTCTAAGCACAAGTCACTCCTCCAACAAGTCAAAAGAACAAAAGTGTGCACTCAAGTGTGCAAGTCTTCCCATGCAAGGGGGAAAGGGTAGAAATCCCTTCAATAAATATAGGCCTTCCAAAAACCTCAAGGAGTATCAAATAAAACCTTTGTAAAAATCTCCACAAAAACGATAAAAATCAGAAAAATAGAAAAAACCTAAAAAAATTGTAAAACATTAAAAATCCCTAAAAATTAAATACGTTCTTCAAAATTTTCAATAAAAGGAGAATCTTCCGTAAAATTTTCAATAAAATTTTCATTAAAAATCCTCTTCTCTAGCTTAGCATGTGTTCTATTTCTTTTATGCATCTTCCGTGCATCGTTTTTCATGCATTCATTCCTACAGGTCTCACCGACAAAGGCAAACAACTAGTCAAACTTGAATGCTCCATGGTAAGTTCGTCATTTTAGTTTTCATTATTTATTTTGATAGATTCAAATGCTGGATTAATACTAGTTATTACAGGTACAATTGTGGGAAAATCAACAATAGGTAAGGCCTAGTTTGGGAATGGTACGTACCTTTCATGTAGACTACCGTCCCCGAGGGGGCAAATATGTAAGCACAAAAATCACGCACAATCTCCATGGGACCCCTATGATGATTCAGATCCTTGTCATGTACATGTAAGTGTGAAATAATGTCCTTTAAGAAGCAAACCTCTTGATGACGTGTCTTCTTTCTTGTCTTGTGTTGATTCCTCTTTGTCGATTTCTCTCTCATCGCTTGCAACGCTTCTTGGCATCTTTTTGCGACACTTGTTGATTTATATTTTCTGAGCTTTCAACCTTGCTCCTAAGCCTTGTGATCATCTTGTAGGTGATTTTTGACCTTTCCCCTATGTTTTTCATCCTCTACACCCCCTAGAAGCCTTCTAGAGGTCCTATCCATCTCCCACTTTCAGTTTTCAGTTCCACTCAACCAATCCAAATCTCCCCCTATTATTTCCAGATCTCCCCCGGGAGATCCTGCAGGTGCAAATAGAGATTTGGATTCTTGCACATGATTGACCTGTTTCTGGAGGCAAAACTCCTCTTTTTCATCTTCTCTACCATCTCCCATCATGCATTTTCACCCAGAGCCCTTTCTTTCCGGATCTCCCCCGGGCAACCAAAGTGATTTGCAGGATCTCCCCCGAGTGACCCAAGTGATCTATAGGATCTCCCCCAAGTGACCCAGGGTCACCCCCTGGGTGGCCCTACTGGCAAAAGGGGTGACCTTGTCGTATTTTCAGCCGTGGAAAAACTCAAGTTTCTCACTCGTTTTAGCTCCGTTTTCTCCCATTTTTCTTCCAGTTCACATATTTTTGATGTCTAATATGGAGTTGACTATTTCATGCACTCACACATGCATAATTAACTCTATTTGATCTAAAATTAACTCCTCAATCAATCTCATGCATCCTCACACCTCCAATTCCTTTTTAGTGATAAACTATTATTGATTTGTCACTCCCTAGTTAACTGAGTTCACTGGGTAATCAATCTAGTTCACTCTCTAGTCAATCCTTGTTAACTCTTCAATAAATTGAGTTAACTTCTCAATCAATTCCACCTCTCATCCCTTCTAACCTATAAATACCCCTCACCTCTTCATTATTTTCCAAGTTGAGCAAGTTGGAGAATACTCTTGTCATCTTCACAAGCTTGTTCAAGCTTCTTCACAGGCCTTTGAGCCTCTTTCTTCATTTCTTTCTTTATTTCTTCAAAGCTTCAAAGCTTTAATTTTTGCATAGCTTCAAAGATCTTCCATGGAGGCAAATTCATTGTGTACACAGCTCTTTCTAGTTTTTGCTCTCCAACTTAGCATTCAAATGCTCTTACAGGATGAAGGTGCCTTTTGATTTATTCGTTGTTCAACCAAGCATCGCTACACTGCTTCATTCTATGCCATTGTGCTCAACCAAAGCTCTCATTGAGCTCATTCAAGCTTCAACAAAGCTTCTTTTTGCTTCTTTGTGTCATTTTGTCATCAAGAGGTCTTCCCATTGCTGCAAAAGGACTTGAGGTTGCCAATATCAAGGATTTCTTAGGGTAGTGGAGTCACACAAATCTTTGTTTCTCTCAGGTTCCTTCATTGTTTTATTCAATTCATAGTAATTAGAAAACCAAATTTGCTCTTGGGAATAGTAAATCTTTGCTTTTTCCTTGATATTTAGATCTTGCATGTTAGAATAGTTGCTTTCATATTTCTAGATCTAGATTATTAGAAGAAGCAATTTCCCTTTCTTAGATTAGAATACTTCAAAACTATCGAAAACCCAAAAACATAGATTAAGATTTGCATTAGGAAAAACCATATTAGATTGCATACATATTTCCCTTTCATAGATTAAAGAGCACTTTTCATTTCCAAAATACTAAAAAAGCACAAAAAAATGTTTTGCGTATCATTTAGCTTTGCATCCATATAGAAACCCTAGAATAGACAAACTTGCAAACCCTCGATACCATCATAAGGTAATCATGGCTAAACAATCCAATCAAATCGTCGATACAATCACGAGGTAAAAAAAAAGTCAAAACATAGTCAAACCCTAGGTCAAAACCCTAAATCTGGTTAAGGTTAGTAATCACACGACTACCTCCATCTTGGCTCACAAATGTGCCTAGGAGTGAGAGGAGAGTGGGTGAGGGCTATTCGTGATGAGATTGAGGAGATCAATCCAAGACCACAACAAGAAACATTTGTTCTACCACATGGAGACCCATTTGTCCACTTATTGTTAGAAGAAACTAGACAACTCCAAATTCAACAAGAACTCGTTTAATGCATAGAAAGACATGAGGACATAAATGAAAGAAACCACTTACCCACACAGAGGTGGAATCTAAGAAACCCTAATAGGAGAAGAGAAACTAGTGACCATTTGGGTCATAGGGTTTTCTCAACTCCAATTTCAATTGAACGAAACATTCAACTTCACACACAACAACAAAGGCCACAGTACTTCCTGACCCCTCTCCGCAAAGTCTAGCTCTCCAACGAGCCAGACCCCCATTGTGTCTCGCCTCCTCTCGATTGGCTACTTCCACGTGAGCGAGAGTGACGTGGTGGATCACCCCATGGGAAGGAGGGAAGGGTTTGTGTGCGTGCCAAAATCTGACCCGACAGCCCCAGGCAACCAGAGTCATGATTTTGAGCATACATATTTTGGTGAACCCAATGTGAAGAGCAAATCCTTTTGGGATGGGTTCTTTCAAATTTTTGTACATCTCACGATATTTCATGTGCCAAAAATCCAGGACAAAATCACAAAATGCCCAGGGGAATGTCCCCTCAAGTAAAATCAACACAACTTTAGATCCAATAGATTCAATCTCAGATCAATTAGATTTTAAAGACTCAAACTTAAAGGACATCCAACAGAAGCCTCACACATACGAAAACATGGTCATTCAACTTGACCAAATTAAAACACAACAGATGAGCATTCAATCTGAGATCCATGAAGATGATCAACCCATAACAAGCCATAGAAAAATGGCCACCAAAATGGACAATGAAATTTGTTGTCAAGAAAAGAACTTACAAGAAGCTCAAGAGGTAGAAAAATATCTCCACATGGTACATCAAGATAAAAAGTCCATAGCATGTGAAATGCCATCAGAAAGAACAAATAGGGTCACTCAAACCCCAATGCATAGCAATCCATCTCAATGTTGTAAAACTCAAAACACGAAGAAAGTCTCACTCACATACCTTATAGAAAGTTTGGTCCAACAAATTGAGACCCTTGAGGCTAGGAAAGTTGAACAATCTTGCCGAAACAACATTATAGAAAAACCTAGGGCACAGGGAAATCATTTCATTGATGAAATCAAATCAAATCAGGGGGCAACAAAAAATACCTATCATCTAAACTCCTAATTGTATGACACACATAACAAAGCATTTAGCCCCCCCTTGCCCTCACAATCCAACATGACAATTCTTAATCAAATAGGTGGGATTCCTATGATGCAAGATCAACCACAAATGGTCCAACCCAATCTTCAAAACATAAACATCATGCCATCTGGTCATCGAACTTTTTTAGGATATCAACAATCTATCATACCCTTTCAACAAACACAACAAGCTCCACTTGAAGGGCTAATGTTTGGAGGAACAAAATCCTCTACACATAACTCCCTCTTAGGAAATACCTTGAGTACTTAACGGAGCCTCTTGACTCCAACATTCGTCAGGTTATACTACCACAACCTCTCCCTGAGGTTCTAAAATTTAAAGGAGAGGGTGATCCCAACTCTCATATCAAGGCTTACATCATGGTAGTGCGAGAACTCCTTCCTTGGGATTAGGTGGTAGCAAATATTTTTCCAAATACTTTAGAGGGTATCGCTCTAGATTGGCACTATTGACTTCCAGAAGCATCTATTCACTCTTTTAGGCAACTCATGGATCAATTTGTGGCTTCCTTTGACATAAACAAATTGGTCAAAATAGGAATATAAGAATTTTTAACAATCAAACAAGAAGCTAACAAGTCGGTTGCACATTTTATCACATGATGGAGGAAGGTTCTCTATTCTTCAGCTAGCGCACCAAAAATGGATCATAGAGAACTTTGTGATATCTTCTTACACGCTCTCAACAATGACATACGAGAACAAGTTCAAAAAGTCCCTTACAAATCAAATGAAGAAGCACTCGAAAGTGCCCTTAGAATTGACCAAGCCACTATCAATAGTGAAAGAAGGGAGTATGATTCTAATGGAAGGTTGATAAACCATGATACAAATAACAAATCCTAGACAAATGATCAAGACATAGATGGGTCAACAAGCACTTCACCATCTAGAAACAACAATGGTGACTACGACAGTCATACAAATTTGGGGAACCAAAATGTCAACAAGTATCCCCCGAAAATGAACCAGCATTCGTACAACAATCGTCATATACCTCAAGATCACAATCATGATAAATATTGCTCATTTCACAAGAGAAGGGGGCATGATATCAATTCATGTTAGGGGTACGATCACTTCATATCAAACCTCTCAAAATGTCAACAAAAAGCATTCATGGACACATTCTCACAAGATGAAGAACTTAGTCCCAACACCTTTGATCAAAACACTTTAGGCCTTGTGGAATTAGATGAAGATCAAGAAATTTGTGTCATACAAGGACCAGAACAACTAGATGACACCAACAATTCAAATTTTTCTCACATGATAGAACTTATCAAGAGTTCTCCTACACACAAGAACGCTTTCCTCAAAGTCGTAGATCTAGGCCACCTAGCTCAAAACAGTCCAAGTGAAAAGTGTTCTTCTTTGACATTTAATTTCAAAAATTTACCCTTAAACAATGACATAGCTAAACAGGGTGATCTCCCCCTCCATTTGATAGTCCAAGTCAAGACTATTCCATTAAACGTGTAATGATCGATGATGGGTCTGCAATCAATATGGTCTCCTTTTCACTTCTTCAAAGAATGAGTTACGATGAAACACAAATCACAAAACAAACTTCCATCCTTAGAATTCATGATAACCTAAACACTCAAACCATGGGTAAGGTCAATCTTCAAATCACATTGGGTCCTAAAATCCTCCCAACTAAATTTTATGTCATCAATGAAGAAACCACTTACAACATGATCCTAGGATGACCTTGGATCCATAGGATGAGGGCTATTCCCTCCACATTATTTCAAGAATTACACTTCTTGTAGATGGGACAAATGCACGTCATCAAAGGAGACCCTGATCCTTTCAGCCTTTATAGAGTTGAACAATTCAAAAAGAAGGGAAAGTCCATGGAAACCACTAGTGACCCAAAAATCAACACTTTTGAAAAATGAGACATCAAAACAAATTGCAAACATAGCCAAGACCTCAAAATGTATAGGAAAGGGGGCAACAGGAGAATTCCCCTTTGATCCCCACTCAACAAAGTCTTATGCTCCATTCAACTTAGTGGCCATTCCAATTGAACCAGACATAAACATCCCTATGGTTGAAACCATGACTAAAGAAGAAGAACCAGAATCCACATAGAAACTAGGAGAGTCAACAACAACATCTTTTTCTCTTCAAAATTTCAAAACAAACATGGGAACTCAACAAGGCCAAAAAATGATAAAGCTAGGGTACAAATCATTAAACAATGAAACATGTGAGTACACGAAACTCCTGACTAAATACAAGGACATTTTTACACCAAGTCTTCAAGTGTCCTTGTATAGAATTTCAAGTGAAGTTTAGATCAAATCGGATAGGTCCACACATTGTTAAGGAAGATGTCAAAAATGACGCTACCTCTTGTGCATTATGGAAGGGGAAGAGTTCAACATCTCAAAATGTTGTAAACGCCTCTAAAAATACCAAGAAAATCATAAAACATAAAAACATAATTTTTTTTATAAAAATCAAAATGTCAAAAAGAATTTGTTTCTTGCATTTCAGTTTCATTATGTTCATCTTGCATTAATAGTCAATGACTTGCGCATGTACTATTTTCATTTCAGTAAGGAGTCTAGGGTTGCCTAGATATATGTCATCCTTTCAAGACCTAGAGATTCCCCATTTTTCACAATCACCATTATCCCTTTTTCATTCCTAGTGATTCTAATCAAATCCTTGCTCTTAGCTTTACACTAATCCCAGTCCTAATGAGTCAAGATGTTAGGTCTAAACAAAGTCAGTATTCAAACCTACAGTGTTCAAAGGAAGCTTGCAAGTAGACCTTCCCAATTCTTCCCTAGTATTAGAGAAGTCCAACCAGACCACAAAAAAATTAGGTGGCACTCAGCCCCTTATCTTTACTGGCCAAAAATGTTAGGAGGATCAAAACTCTAAAGGAAGCAATCTAAAATTAGAGTGAATAAAAAATGAATGGTCAAAATAAGAGTGTCAAAAAGTGAGAATTGAGAGATCAAAGTATTGCAAATCAAATGTGCACATATACCTCTATATGTCCATCTCTCCCCTTCTCTAGATTCCTCTCTGTCCTCCTCTCTTTATCTCTCTATCTCGCTACTCTCTCTCCCCCTTCTCTCTTCCTCTATCTCTCATTCTGTCTCCCTCCTATTCTCTCTTTGTTTCTTTCTATATCTCTATGTTTCTCTATCCTACTATCCATCTAAACTCTCTATCTATATCTATATCTTTATTGGTTCAATAAAGAGATCTTACCCTCTATTTTCTATATGGTTGGATCATTAGCATGAAAAGTACCATTTCATGAGGCTCTAGTCACATAACATAACACTTTTACATCCATCACATAATTAAACACTTTTTTCTAGTAGGGTTATGTAGTTACACTTAGTTTTGTAATCCCATGATTCCTAATGATATTGTGTTTTAGGAAATGTCTTTTCAATTGTCGTGGGTGGTAAAGGTAAAATATGGAAATAAGTTTTCATAGGAAGGTTATGCATGTAGGCACGTTCTCTACTTGAAACTAAAAGGTAGTTTGAATCTACAAATTTTAGTTCAACATCATACATAAATAAGGATATTGTTTGTCCATACACCCTATGGTATACTATACACATATTAAAAGTAAAAGTATGGTGGGATCTCCTCAAACTCTTTAGGCTTCCAGTACCAAGCCACAAGGTGACTAATGAAACTAATAACCCTAGGATTGTAATTGGCAACATTGAATCCTATAGTTAGTTTGATGTTGATTGTGCAAACAAATTTGCTCCATTAATCAAAATGATGTCCATAATTTTTTATACTTGTTTTTGCTAAGATCTTCAAATTGGGGGAACATAAGTATGAGAAAACCATAAATTATTAATCTATTTAAGTGTAGACAAGTACAAAATAAAGAATTTGTTACTAGAATACCATATGGGTCTAGAATTGGCAACATCCATACCTACAATTAGTCTCATGTTGATTATGCAAACAAATTTTCTACATAGAATCAAAATAATAATAATATCCATAGGTTTTCAATACATGTTTTGGTAGCCTCTTCAATTAAAAAAAATCCTTAAACATTTAGAACAAATAACTTTGGAAGTTACCAAAGATTATGAAAGGTACCAATTCTATATCACATGGGTGTTCTATTTTCTTATTATGCATTGCTTATGGCTTCCTAGAGTTAATTCTTGCACTTGATCATAGACACAGAGGATTTCTAGGGATGCATGTAAGCTCTTCAATGGGTAGCCCTTGAGAAGTTGTCAACTTATGATAGGCTCATAACTACTATCATGTTAAGTGTTACCTAAGAAGATGATGCAACACTTCACAAGGAACTATATGTTTGTAAGCACAACTTCAGTGAAAGATAGATGTTCATTAAACATTTATTCAAACTTGTAGAGAAAGACAATGAAAAGTGTATGCAGAATCTTAGAAACCACATTGACAGGTGAGATGACTCCCATCATCAAATTTATCATTTGGGGTTGCTCAACAATTTCAAGGCTAAAGAATTTTCTTCAATTATGATGTTAAAAGAGATTTATTCCAAACTAATTTGTCTTGTTTGATTTATCATTTCCAATTGTGGGTGGCTTTGTAGTGTGTGCAAAGTGTTTATTTGGATAATGAGTTGATGCTTTATGCTTATGATCGTGATCTTCAAATCTAACTCACCATTATATTCTAAATAAGTGGAAGGTGGTGAGCACATGTGTTGCACACATGTGGCTTTGCATATGGCCAGATCACTCTTGCTCACATGGCAGAAGAAAATAGAGTGGGGATGTGTTTGGAGGACTATCTTCTTCACATGGAAGAAGTGTCCTAAATGTGGCATCAACATTTCTAAGGGGGATTGTTGTGGTGATGATAGTGTGGAAGTTTGCTCTTGCAATTGTTTGTAGAGGTGTCCTAGTGAGCATTCTTGTGTGAGTGTTTGAAGTGGTGGTTCATATAGCATCAAGCGGTGGACATTATTATTAGTCTCACATGGAAACTTTAAAGTGTGGGTCCGATAGTGCATGAGAGAGCTAAGCCTTTGAAAGCTTGTTTGTTAAGCTTAACACACACGTTAATTGTCTTTTAGGTGGCAAATAGGACTTTTGTCTTAACTTCTACTTTCTTTAATCAAACCCATCCATGCACTATACACATTGTTGTCAGGGATTTGTAGAGCTCATCAATATTACCAAAGGCCAATTTGACAACTTACTCTCTTTATTGAAACAAGGTAAAATGAAGGCAAGGGAGTAGAATGAGGCAAGGGCTTGATCTGCTTTGATTTGTCACCAATAAAATGGTGTAGCCCCATATGCTTCTGATTCAAGTGTTTGTATAGGTCCACATTAATCCCATGATGCAACTTGCCTAGAAACTCATCTTTGATGGATTTCTTATCACATTCCTTAATAGTAACAATACTTTGCAACACATATTAGAAGCTATGTTACTAGAAATGTGCAACTGAAATCACAACGGCAACATAAACATGACAAGAAACATGGTATTCACATGTTGCATTTAAGAAATAGATCTTGTATACACATACATTTCTTGATTTGTTCAAGATTCACCTTGCAACCAATGTTCTTTATTTTGGTCTCCCTGTTAGTCTTTCTGTCAATTCCTTTTCACAAATTTGTTTTACAAAATTTGATCTTTCTCCAATCCTTTTTCCAAATTCTTTTAATAAAATTTATCATATAAAAAATAAAATAAAATAAAAAATATTAACTGTTGTCACATAGAATTGCACCCTGCTTGGAGAGAGTCCAAGCATTCTAATGACACAATGGGAATGATCTCAAAGTGAGGGACCTTGCGAATTGAGATCAGACCTCCGAAGTAGGCCGGCTTCCTTTAATTGATTATCACCTAAATTCTACTAGATTTGCAGAGGAAAAGGGAGAAGGAATGCTTTGAAAAATGAAAGATAAAACAAGAAAACTTGAAAGTAGGGGTGATTCACTAGGTTGAATAAAAGAACCCTCACAGAACTGAGAAAATGCACAAAATGACTAGATACCACTAATAAACATACACAGATCAAGCTGATTTCAACAGAGGCAAGGAGCAAGAGATAATTAGAAGGAATTAAATATTCACAAACACATCACTCTTAGATCACACAGAGTCAAAATAGCATGAAGAGGTAAAATAACCAGCATGTATTCAATTAGAAGGCAAGGTTACAGTAGAGGAATGCTCTGTTTGGAATCAGAAGCATATATCACTAAATTGTCCAACCCTTTTTACATCTCATGTTTATGCATATATAGCATTTTTACTTGACCTAAGTCGGTTACAATCAATTCATCCCATGGGCTCTATCAGAAAAATATCTGCCTTTGAAGGGACGTCCACCTGCAAGAAGTTATGGAATAAAAGATCTGGAATAGGGACAAATGGAAGATATTTTGAAACTTCAATGTGAGCTGCTGAATCATTGACCTGCACCCATAAATGCAACAAATATCTACATCTGCATATCCCAAAAAATGGTCGCTGAAATGTCCAGTCAATCGAGCATGCATATCCAGATCATATTTTGAAAGTGAGAAAATTCCCCTCAAGAGCCCGCCAGATGAAAGAGGAGGCAAAAATAAGCAATTTTACCTTTTGAAGCATGTGGAAATTTTTCAGAATGAGGGAGATACGGGCAGTCAAAGTTGTGGTCAACTGTATCTTGCAATTGTATATCGCTTTGCATCTGCAACTTGTATACTGTTGTATCTTGCAATTGTATATACAACTGCACCTGTATATTTAGGTTCACTTGGTGCAACATACAAAGTCTCCTTTGCTTTTTTGCATAGTCAAATCACTTTGCATGTCTTTGAATCTCCCTTTGTATATGCTTTTGTATATTCAATTGTATATACAATACAATGGCCAACATACAAAAGCGGGCCTTTACCTTTTGTACCATCTTTGATTTTCCGCTGCGCTGAAACTGAGACCCATCGCTGAACATTTACATGCTTTATCAGCCATCGAAAAAACCTTAAACTGAGCCACCGATGCACTAAGTCTCGCCGAAATCTTTTGTATGTGACCTTTTGTATATTTGATTGTATATGAGATACAATCGCATATACATACAATGCGGAACTCAAAGGAGACTATCAACCATAGTGGAACTTTAGAACAAGTACGACCTTGTATCTTTTCTTCTTTTGTATATCAGAATATACAAGCACCTCAACATACAACTGCGGATCCCACCACTGAGTTTGCCAAATTTGATTTCCCAGTCGGGTTCGCATTGTATATCCATGTTGTATCTAACCTTTGTATATCAGATATACAATGTGAAATATACAAACAAAATTGCATACAATCACTTGTACATACAAACATTGCATCTGACCTTTGCATGTGACTTTGTATATGACCTTGTATCTGCCTTTTGTATCTGCAAACATACAATGTGAACATACATACAAAGACGCATACAATCGCATCTGCCTTTATAAACCAAACTGCACATTTTTCCAGGTCTGGGATTGTATCTCAGAAATGTATATGCCATTGTATATGCGATTGTATGTGCAAAGATACAATCACATATACATACAATTGGTGGACCCCAACCTTTGTATCTCCCCCTTGTATATTGCCTTGTATATGCGCTTGTATATTGCATTACATATACAATTGTAACCTGATGCACATTTGTATCCCGCCTCGTATATTGAATCTTGCATCTTCCTTTGTATATACAATTGTATGTGCGATTGTATATGTGATACAACAGATATACATACAACGATACATACAATTGTATATGCATATAAAAATGACTAAGTATAAAACTGAGAATTATCTGCGATGGAAGGCACTTGAAGATAAAAGATTTCTGGGTTTTTCTGGGTTTTTGGCAAGGATTCTCTAAGCAAGATCTTGGGATTTTTGCAAGGCACAGCATGGGTATTTGAAGGATTTAAGACTTTCCTCTTTCTATTTAGGCTTTCTCTGATCGGATTTCTTTGATAGAAAGAGGGGAACATGAATATTTTGGGGCTAGGCAAAATATGACAACATTAATTTTAAATCAATTTTCTAAAATATTTAAAAAATTATATTTTAAAATTTAAATATTTATTATTTTTAAAAAAATAACTATCTTTTATTTTATAACTTTTAACTTTTAAAAATAAGACCCCGCTTGTATTGGGCAACCCGGATGACAAGGATCCGCCATCCACTGGCATTGCTTTGGCCACTTAATGACCTTTTTTATTACTATTTCTGTTATGTTTTTTGAATTTTGGGCATAGCCCATGACTTTATGACTTTCTAGGCTCCACCCATATGACTTTGGGGTGTGCCTTTTAACCACCTACCCTTCTTTGTGGATATGTGTACTATTGTTTTTAATTAATATAGATATGGTCGCCTATTCATATTTTTACCTCTCTCTATCTCTTTGTCTCCGCCTCTATCTAGTTCATCAAGCTTCTTGGTTGGTCTAGATATGGTTCAAAGGAGGATTATCTTGGATAGCCTAGGAGAACTATCTTTGAATTTACTTATTGGATCATTGAAGTGAAGGCATGGGAAAGGCAATGGGTGCAAAGTGGTAAATCTTAGACCCTTGGCTATAACCATAGATCGTAACGCAATTTAATTTGCATTGGCTATCTCTTCGACCTATTAAAAAACATAGCTATCTTCGTTTATCAATACAAATGCCAACTATTTAATGAATCACGTAGTTCATAGAAAATTTAAAAGTCAAGTTGTACATTTTTTATTTACTTTTAATATGGTGATGTGGAAATAAAATAATTACAATGAAGGAAGGGGAGGGTACCTTGGTGTGCAATAGGTATCCTAAAGAGTCATGGAAATTCAATTGCCATGTCTTTAAGTGAATGATGATTATCTTGTATCCCTATGGCCCATGTCTTTTTCTATTTTCTTGAGTGTTGTGATGTAATTTGCATAATCTTAATGGATTTCAAGATCCTTGTATTTTGCTTAGTAGCTACTTCAAATGTGTGAGATTCATTTTTGGTGTCTAGTCTCTATTTGCATGTATGCCCTTTGTAGATTCTTGTTCATTCATCGGACTTGGGTTCACTTAAATTCCATTAGTCATCACCTATGTTTAACAGGCATTGTCTTGGAAATATAAGCATGGCCACCACCTGTACATCATGTTCATTTGTCATCTAGCCTACTATCGTGCATCCTCTCATAGGGACATCACATGATACAAAGATCGATCAAATTTAGTGACCATCATTAGTTTTATAATAGCACACCCTTGCATAATTTGGAGGTCAAATGGCTTAAAATTAAATTTAGATAGGCTATAATTTCATATTGAGAATTCCTAATTACTTAAAAATATTTAATTTTGAGGGATCCTTTTTAATTTGTTTGAATTTGTAGATGATATGGGAATGATCTCAAGACCTAAAAAATGGTGTGCATTCTATGTCATGGGAGTCCGTTGTGTTAAATATCACTCAGAAAAACTTTTGTAAAAAGAACATGACATAGAATGCACATCATTAAGTATTTTTACTCAATATTGTTCCTCCCTTCACGCATAGATACATTTGCAAGAGAATCGGATTTATTTTATCATATTTTAGATTGAGTGAATAGGGATGCATGAAACGTTTCTTATAAATGAGAAATGAATACATATACCTCTATATGTCCATCTCTCCCCTTCTCTAGATTCCTCTCTCTCTCTCTCTCTCTCTCTCTCTCTCTCTCTCTCTCTCTCTCTCTCTCTCTCTCTCTCTCTCTCTCTCTCTCTCCTATTCTCTCTTTGTTTCTTTGTATATCTCTATGTTTCTCTATCCTCCTCTCCATCTAAACTCTCTATCTATATCTATATCTCTATGGGTTCAATAAAGAGGTCTTACCCTCTATTTTCTATATTGTTGGATCATTGGCATGAAAAGTACTATTTCATGAGGCTCTAGTCACATAACATAACACTTTTATATCCATCACATAATGGAAAACTTTTTTCTAGTAGGTTTATGTAGTTAAGCTTAGTTTTGTAATCCCATGATGCCTAATGATATTGTGTTTTAGGAAATGTCTTTTCAATTGTTGTGGGTGGTAAAGGTAAAATTTGGAAATAAGTTTTCATAGGAAGGTTATGCATGTAGGCATGTTCTCTACTTGAAACTAAAAGGTAGTTTGAATCTACAAATTTTAGTTCAACATCATACATAAATAAGGACATCGTTTGTCCATACACCCTATGGTATACTATACACATATTAAAAGTAAAAGTATGGTGCGACCTGCTCAAACTCTTTAAGCTTCCACTACCAAGCCACAAGGTGACTAATCAAACTAATAACCCTAGGGTTGTAATTGGCAACATTGAAGCCTGTAATAAGTTTGATGTTGATTGTGCAAACAAATTTACTCCATATAATCAAAATGATGTCCATAATTTTTTATACTTGTTTTTGCTAAGATCTTCAAATTGGGGGAACATAAGTATAAGAAAACCATAAATTACTAATCTATTTAAGTGCAGACAAGTACAAAATAAAGAATTTGTTACTAGAATACCATATGGATCTACAATTGGCAACATCCATACCTACAATTAGTCTCATGTTGATTATGCAAACAAATTTTCTACATAGATCAAAATAATAATAATATCCATATTTTTCAATACATGTTTTGGTAGCCTCTTCAATTTAAAAAAATCCTTAAACATTTAGAACAAATAACTTTGGAAGTTACCAAAGATTATGGAAGGTACCAATTCTATGGCACATGGGTGTTCCATTTTCTTATTATGCATTGCTTATGGCTTCCTAGAGTTAATTCTTGCACTTGATCATAGACAAAAAGGATTGCTAGGGATGCATGTAAGCTCTTCAATGGGTATCCCTTGAGAAGTTGTCAACTTATGATGGTCTCATAACTACTATCATGTCAAGTGTTACCTAAGAAGATGATGCAACACTTCATAAGGAACTATATGTTTGTAAGCCCAACTTCAATGAAGGATAGATGTTCGTTAAACATTTCTTCAAACTTGTAGAGAAAGACAATGAAAAGTGTATGTAGAATCTTAGAAACCACATTGACAAGTGAGATGACTCACATCATCAAATTTATCATTTGGGGTTGCTCAACAATTTCAAGACTGAAGAATTTTCTTCAATTATGATGTCAAAAGAGATTTATTCCAAACTAATTTGTCTTATTTGATTTATCATTTCCAATTGTGGGTGGTTTTGTAGTACGTGCAAAGTGTTAATCTAGATAATGAGTTGATGCTTTATGCTTATGATTGTGATCTCCAAATCTAACTCACCACTATTCTAAATAAGTGGAAGGTGGTGAGCACATGTGTTGCAAACATGTGGCTTTGCATATGGCTAGATCACTCTTGCTCACATGGCAAAAGCAAATAGAGTGGGGATGTGTCTGGAGGACTATCTTCTTCACATAGAAGAAGTGTCCTAAATGTGGCGACGACATTTCTAAGGGGGATTGTTGTGGTGATGATAGTGTGGAAGTTTGCTCTTACAATTGTTTGTAGAGGTGTCCTGGTGAGCATTCTTGTGTGAGTGTTTGGAGAGATGGTTCATATAGAATCAAGCGGTGGACATTATTATTAGTCTCACATGGAAACTTTAAAGTGTGGGCCTGTTAGTGCATGAGAGAGCTAAGCCTTTGCAAGCTTGTTCGTTAAGCTTAACACACACGTTAATTGTCTTTTAGGTGGAAAATAGGACTTTTGTCTTAGCTTCTACTTTCTTTAATCAAACCCATCCCTGCACTATACACATTGTTGTCAAGGATTTTTAGAGCTCATCAATATTACCAAAGGCCAATTTGACAACTTGCTCTCTTTGTTAAAACAAGGTAAAATGAAGGCAAGGGAGTAGAATGAGGCAAGGGCTTGATCTGCTTTGATTTGTCACCAATAAAATGGTGTAGCTCCATATGCTTATGATTCAAGTGCTTGTATAGGTCCACATTAATCCCATGATGCAACTTGCCTAGAAACTCATCTCTGATGGATTTCTTATCACATTCCTTAAAACTAACAATACTTTGCAGCACATATTAGAAGCTATGTTACTAGAAATGTGCAATTGAAATTACGACAACAGAAACATGACGAGAAACATGGTATTCACATCTTGCATATAAGAAATAGGTCTTGTATACACATATGTTTCAAATTTTTTGATTTGTTCAAGATTCACCTTGTAACCAATATTCTTTATTTTGCTCTCCCTGTTAGTCTTTCTATCAATTCCTCTTCACAAATTTGTTTTACAAAATTTGATCTTCCTCCAGTCTTTTTACCAAATTCTTTTAATAAAATTTATCATATAAAAAATAAAATAAAATAAAAAATATTAATTTTAAATCAATTTTCTAAAAGATTTAAAAATTAATTTTAAAAAATTATATTTTAAAATTTAAACATTTATTATTTTTAAAAAATTAACTATCTTTTATTTTATAACTTTTAACTTTTAAAAATAAGACCCCGCATATATGGGGCAACTTGGATGACAAGGATCCACCGTCTGCTGGCATTGCTCTAGCTGCTTAATGGCCTTTTTTATTACTGTTTCTGTTATGTTTTTTGAATTTTGGGCGTAGCCCATGACTTCATGACTTTCTGGGGGGCTTTGCCCATGTGACTTTGGGGTGTGTTTTTTAACCACCCACTCTTTTTGTGGATATGTGTGCTATTATTTTTAATTAATATAGATATGGTCGCCTATTCATTAAAAAAAAGAGATTGAACATTAAAAAACCTTTAACAATATATCATTTAAAAAACCAAGGCAATGAAAAAAGAATTTCAAAACAATTAAAAAACGTCAATGCCTATGCACATTTTTATTAAGGATTGCTTTTCCTTGCGTAAATTTCATGTCAGGGGTATTGTACGGGGCATTTCTTAGATGGCCTTCCCTTCATCAAGTCACAAGTGTAGGGAAACGTGAGTGACCTGTAGACACTGAAATCCCGACGTAAAGAACAGGGAACTGGTGATTGGGAAACCAGCGTATAAATCAGACGGCCAAAACCTTTTCAATCATCTTGCACTTTTGTGTTAGTTTGTCCATCGGCATACCTAGGTCATCCATTTGGATGTAAGGAATGCCTTCGATGTAATTAACATTGCACCAACATTTTATCATTATTTCAAAACTATTGAATCTATTATCTTAAAATCTTGACTAATTAATAAAAAATTTATATAATAATTCTATATTCCACACTACTTTTATAGGATTAACCAATAGGAAAATAGATAAATAGTATTTATCAAAATTTTAAATAAGAAAATTAATTATGAACTATAACATGTTTGTAAAATGAATTTAATACTCAATGTTGATTGGTTAATGGGCAAAAGATATTACATCACATGGATGCATAAGTAATCCTACCTATGAAGGAACTAATAATAAATTCTCAAACTGTTATTTTGCCGAGAAGGCAAACTATAGTCGCAGCGGGGGTGGAGATGAGAGCACTCATTTTTTGGTTGTAATTTTATACCAAAAAAATTTAAAAAAAAAAGAAAATAAGAATTAATCATTAGAATTTTTCAGACGGCTATAATTAATATTAGAAAATGGTAGGAGTGGTTTGCATTTAAAAATAGTGATTGTGTAACGCACCCAGTCTTTAAAGCACCTCTCTATTCACCCAATTCAAGTGCACGTCAATCATTCAGACTTTGTCTGTCTTTAATTTTGAACCAAATTTGTGCAAAATTTAGACTTTAGCTGTTGTCATTTTGTTATATTCATGCATGTAGGTATTTTAGGGTTTGAAATGTGTTTTGGGGGGTTATCTTTATAAGCTGGGCATCTAGGTTTGCCACGGAAGATGAAGAAATGGGGGAGCTTTTGATACCATGCAAAGCATGCAATCAGAAATGTTATAAAAATTATGGTAAATACCATGAGAAAGAGTGCTTTATTGGGTGTGTCTCCTTCTTCAAATTTTTGCTTGGAGACTTTGCAGAAAAATTGGTAAAGTTTTTACTACTACAATCTTTGTCCTTGATTATAATGATGAAAATTGTTCACCCCTCTCACAACAATTTCTATTTTTAGGTCCCACATTTCGATTTACTTGCCAACCCTCAATCGAATCCCTTCCTCTATGAAAATTTGTGTCCAGACCGTAACCTAGCCATCCTCTCCATAAAGGTTCCACTCAATCGTTTCCACTGAAACTTACAAACCATCAAGAATTTGGTCTTCTCGGTTATCTATTATTATCTGTTGTTATTATTGAATAGAATTGCATCTTAATCTTTCTTAAAAATCAAGTATTACTAAATATTAAGTGAAGTTGTGATGGCTTTTAACATGGACTTTGGTAAATTTGGACTGCATTCTTTCATGGGGTGATTGGTTGCTCCTGTAAACTGAAACGCAACCCAGATGTTGGGAATTATAGTAGATCCTAGATAAAGAAAAGCCAAAGTAGCCGTAGTCATAATAAAAAATCAGTTTCTGCTCACAGAAAGAGGTTTTGATCCCTTAAAGACTAGACAGTCCATTGTCTGCCGAAGCAAAAAATGGATCACAGGAAAAACAAGCACCAAATGGAGAATATATCCAACCCTGATAATGTTATCAAGGATAGAATTGAATGCAATCCCAAGTTCTTTATCAAAATTTGATAGGATGTCTGATTCTGTAGGCTCCCCAAACAAAAGATAACTTGAAATTGTTGTAGATGCATACACCAATATACATAGTAGTGTAGTAATCATCCCAACCCTATTCATTTTCGCTGGGGTTATGCCCTGCAACTCATTGTAAATAGAGTGCACATTAAAATGACAAATGGATGCATTGGTCATGATTGGGATGACCACAAGAAGATCCAGAATTGGTCATCTGGATCCAACATTGGGAAGCAGCTGAGGTATCTCAATCTTACCCTCTACAAGCTTGATAAGGGAAACAATTGAAGACAAAGCAACAAAAACAATTGCAAGGGCCATAGATGCAGCTGAAGTGAATTTCAAAGAGTCTATCTTCTTCAGAGAGTAGAGACGAGCCAAAATAGAGAGCATGGTGATTCAAACTATAAGTCTCTTGTTTCCCCACTAGCCTTGCTTACCCATCCATTCATCAAAAAACCCCTTGTGCTATGAGGACCCTGACATGACATCTCCCATGATAATCAAATACACAATCAATACCCTTGCATTGTTCACAATTATACAAATCTCTAATATCACTCTGGCAATGTGCCCACAAGTGGATATCTCTCGGCGTACTTTAGATATATTTTTTTAAAAGAAAATCACAAGGAAATAAAATCATGAGAAAAATAAATCATAAATGGTATGTTTTGTCTTAGTACATCAAAAAGTTACTGGTAATTGAAGTTGTAACCTTAATGATATTTGTATTGGTATTAATGGAAAGGCTTATTAATATTTATATAGTTGTATCATTTTAATTTTATAATTAATTAGTCATTATTGTCTATGCTCCCACATTTTGCATGGATGTTTACAAGGGAATTTACAACAACAACATTAAAAAAATTGTCTATGCATTATGCTTTGATGGATGTCCATATCCTATTCCAAAACCCCCATATTATTGTGTAAAAGTTTCTAAAGTCTTTTTGAACAAATCAATTTTGTGCATATCCTATAATCATTGTAGTCCATGACACTACATTTATTTGAGGCACTCTATAGAAACAAATCATGTGTCTTGTCTATAATTCCACAATTTATATACATGTCAAGCATGGTAATTGTAATAACACTATCTAATAAAATTTGTCTATGCATTTTTCTTTGATGGATGTCCATACCCTATTCCAGAGATCTCATTTTAGCACAAACAATGAGGATGTTGGCAAAGGTTGTGGAACTTGGCATTACACCTACCAATTGCATTTGCTTCAAATATATTCCTATAGCTTATTTAACACAAATTCATTTTGTGCATATCCCATAATCATTATACTTTATATGACTTTGAATGGAAATAGTGTTTTTAGCTTATAAATCATTATGTAGTAGTAGTTCAAACAATTATTTTACCCTCTATTGTATATCCTTTAGTGCACAAACTTACCAAAATTGCTAAAAAAAGATGAATATTACCATATGGATACTTGGTAAGGTTAAAGCAAACACATTTTCTTTTAATGTAGGAATTAATTAAGAGTTAAACATAAATTAACCCCAATAATAAATCTAATATTAACCCTAATAATTCTAAAGGAATCTAATATTAACCCTAAATTAACTTTAATAATTCTAACAATTCTAAGGAATTATAATGTTAACCTTAAATTCACCCTAATCTAAGGAATCTAATATTCCTTCTCAATCTTTTCATTGACTTGATAATATTAACAAAAATATTTATAGCAATACACACATATTTAATATTAACCAATAGAGTAGATGAGTACAAAGGCATACCCATATATCTCTAACTTTTATATTCTCACAACTTTTTATAACAAAAACAATTCCTCTTGAAGAGAATGCAACATGCATCATCCAAATCAAACATAATCAAATTTACAAATACAATAATCTTAGCCATACAATGATTGAATGGATTCAAACTCCATGATTTGCATTGAGTTACAACTTAGATAAAATGCAAGTTTGATTAACCTTAAAAGAAAAAAATTATAAAAATAATGGCACAATATAGGCAAGTCTCCATATAGCTTTAAACATAGCACCTATAAACACAATTTCTAGGGATTGAATACAAGCCCACCTCCCAGTTAGGAGACTTCCAAATAATTGGACTCACACGCAACAAGGGAATAGCACATGCATACAAAATATGTAGAAGAAAACCCTGTACCATGACTCGTGAATAATTAAAGTTAGGGTTAAGGCTTCAATTAGGATCCGACTTAGGGTTAGAATTGAGGTTAGGGTTAGAATTAGAATTAGGGTTGTTAAATTAGGGTAAGCATTAGAGCTACAATTATGGTTATGGTTAGGGCTAGAGTTAGGGTTACAATTACAATTACAATTACAAGTAGAGTTAGGGTTAGGGTTAGGGTTAGGGCTAGAGTTAGAGTTACAATTACAAGTAGAGTTAGGGTTAGGGTTATGATTAGGGTTATAATAAGGGTTAGGGTTGGAATTGCAGATAGAATTAGGGTTAGAATTATAATTAGAATTCATGTTATAGTTTAAAGAAGGGTGACAATTAGAATGAGAATTAGGGTCAAAACTAGGGTTAGGGTTATAATAAGGGTTAGGGTTAAGGCTAGGTTTGATTAGGGTTATAATTAGGGTTGGGGTTAGGGTTATGGTTAGAAATAGAATTAGTGTTACTAAATTAGGGTAAGCATTAGAGTTACAGTTAGGGTTAGGGTAAGGACTAGAGTTAGGGTTAGAATTTAGGTTAGGGATAGCGTTAAAATCATAGTTAGAATTAGGATTAAGGTAAGTGTTAGAATTAGGGTTATTGTTATATTTAAATTTAGGATAGAATTAGGGTTATGATTAGAATTAGGGTTAGGATTAGGGTTAGGATTAGGGTTCCTATTAGAATTAGGGTTAGAATTAAGGTGGAATACTATTAGAATTAGGGTACGAATTAGGGTTAATGTTAGACTTAGGTTAGGATTATAATTATGTTTAGGGTTGGAATTGAGTTTAGGGTTAGAGTTAAAATTAGGGTTACTAAATTAGGGTAAGCATTAGAGTTAGAGTTACAGTTAGGGTTAGGGTTAGGGTTCGCTTTAGGGCTAGAGTTAGGGTTAGAGTTAGGATTAGAATTAGAGTTAATGTTAGAATCAGGTTAAGGTTATGATTAGGGTTAGGGTTGGATTTGAGGTTAGGGTTAGAGTTAGAATTAGGGTTACTAAATTAGGGTTAACCCATTTGGGCTAGAGTTAGGTTTAAAATTTGGGTTAGGGTTAGGTTAAATTCATAGTTAGAATTAGGATTAGTGTTAGAATTAAAGTTAGGGTTAGGGTTACAATTAGGGTTAAGTTTTGTATTAAGGTTAGGGTTAGGGTTTCAATTAGGATTAGGCTTTGGGTTAGAATTGTGGTTAGGGTTAGAATTAAAATTAGGGTTATTAAATTATTGTAAGCATTGGAGCTACAATTAGGGTTAGGGTTAGAGCTAGATTTAGGGTTACAATTACAAGTAGAGTTAGGGTAAGGGTTAGGGTTATGATTAGGGTTATAATAATGGTTAGGGTTGGAATTGCATATAGAATTAGGGTTAGGATTAGAGTTAAAATTATAATTAGAATTCACGTTATAGTTTAAAGAAGGGTAACAATTAGAATGAGAATTACGATCAAAACTAGGGTTAGGGTTATAATAATGGTTAAGGTTAGGGTGACATTTACGGTTACAATTGTAATTAAGGTTAAATTTAGGGTTAAGGCTAGGTTTGATTAGGATTATAATTAGGGTTGGGGTTAGGGTTAGGGTTAGAAATATAATTAGGGTTACTAAATTAGGGTAAGCATTAGAGTCAGGGTTAGGGTAGGGGCTAGAGTTAGGGTTAGAATTTAGGTTAGGGATAGTGTTAAAATCATAGTTAGGATTAGGATTAAGGTAAGTGTTAGCATTAGGGTTATTGTTAGATTTAAAATTAGGATAGAATTAGGGTTATGATTAGAATTACGGTTAGGGTTAGAGTTAGGATTAGGGCTCCAATTAGAATTAAGGTTAGAATTAAGGTGGTATACTATTAGGATTAGGCTAAGAATTAGGGTTAATGTTAGAATCAGGGTAGGATTATAATTAGGTTTAGGGTTGGAATTGACATTAAGGTTAAAGTTAAAATTAGGGTTACTAAATTAGGGTAAGCATTAGAGTTACAGTTAGGGTTAGGGTTAGGGTTAGGGTTAGGTTTAGTGCTAGAGTTAGGGTTAGAGTTAGGATTAGAATTAGGGTTAATGTTAGAATTAGGTTAGGGTTATAATTAGGGTTAGGGTACGAGTTAGAATTAGGGTTACTAAATTATGGTTAGCCCATTTGGGCTATAGTGAGGTTTAAAATTTGGGTTAGGCTTAGGTTAAATTCATAGTTAGAATTAGGATTAGGGTTAGAATTAAAGTTAGGGTTAGGGTTACAATTAGTGTTAAGTTTATAAGGTTGGGGTTAAGGTTTCAATTAGGATCAGGCTTAGGGTTAGAATTGAGGTTATACTTTGAAAAAGGGTGACAATTAGAATTAGGGTTATAGTTTGAAAAAGGGTGACAATTAGAATTAGGGTTAGGGTTGGAATTGAGGTTAGGGTTATAATTAGGGTTAGGGTTAGAATTGAGGTTAGGGTTACTAAATTAGGGTAAGCATTAGAGTTACTGTTAGGGCTATGGTTAGGGCTAGAGTTAGAGTTAGAATTTGGTAAGGGTTAGGATTACAAATAGAAATAGGGTTAATGTAAGAATCAGGTTAGGGTTATAAGTAGGGTTAGGGTTGGAATTGAGGTTAGGGTTACTAAATAGGGTAAGCATTAGAGTTACAGTTAGGGTTAGGGTTAGAGTTAGGTTTAGAATTTGGGTTAGGGTTAGGGTTAAATCATAGTTAGAATTAGGAGTAGGGTTAGGATTAGGGTTATTGCTAGATTTAAAATTAGGATTATAGTTAGGGTAGAATCAGAGTTATGATTAGAATTTAGGTTACGGTTAGGGTTAGAGTTAGGATTAGGGTTCCTATTAGAATTAGGTTTAGAATTAGAATTAGAATTAGAGTTAGAATTAGAATCGAGGTTAGTATTAGGGTTTCGGTTATTGTTAGAATTAGGTTAGGGTTAGTATTAGGGTTACGATTATTGTTAGAATTAGGGTTCAACATTGAGATTAAAATATTCCTTTAAAATAGGTACACTAATTCGAAATATAACCCTAATCCTAACCCTAATTCAACCACATCCAAAAGATTACACTTATCATTGTTTTATAAACCCAAACAATCTAAACGTATTTCTAAATCTAACCCTATTTAACATAATTCTAACCATAGTTTTTGTTGTAACTCTACTAATAAAACTAACCCTAATGCTAACCATAATCCCAACCCTAATTATAACCTTAATTCTAAACTAAACAATAACCCTAACCCTAATTCTAACCCCTAACTCTAATCCTAAATATAATAAATAATATAATTAGAATTAGAGTTATTATATAATATATAAATAATTATAATTATTATATATTATGATTATAATTATTATATAATATAATATATAATTATAATTATTATATTTAATAATTATTATAAGATATTATAATATATCTAATCTATATTATATTATTATAATTTATATAATTATATAATATAGTTAGAATTAGGCTTGTCGTTCAATATGCTACTAGCATATTTATATTAAATATAATATATCTAAAGTATGCTTAGAGATATCCTTTTCGCGCCTATTTTTCGACATACTTTAGATATATTATATTTAATATAAATATGCTAGTATCTAAATTGATTTTTTTTTATTACTTTAATTAATCAAATAATTAATGAACATATATTTTATTAACTAAAAGATGTCTTATCCTTAAAGAGATTTAAAAGCTTAACAGTTACGTTAATTGAAAGAAAAGCTAGGGCTTCGATAATATTGCCCCTGTTGAAATTGCCTCCTAATGCACTCTTAAAACACATTGAACATTCAACAGAGAAGAGAGATGAAGATGGTGCTGCAGAAATGCCGCTTCAAACACACGCAGGTAATAACACACCCATTTTCACTCTTTCTTTTAAATGCCTTCCCTCTCTCTTTCTCTTTCTCTCTTAACACACTCGTATCCACAGACATTGAGAGGGTTATACACTTTAATAAATCCATCAATGCCCTCTGTAAATCGGGTAACACAAACAAGGCCTGGGACCTTTTACATTCAGCCATTACTAAACGCCTTCCTCTTAATGTCGTATCCTTTAATACGCTCTTGGGTTGCCTTGGGCATTCTGGTGATTTCTGTAGAATCTCCTCACTTCTTGCTGAAATGGAAGAGATGGATATTCATCCAGATGTTATCACTTATACTACCCTCATAAAGGCTTTGTGTAAGCGGGGTCAAATTGAGGAAGCACTTGAGCTCTTACACAGAATGAGGCATGCTCATTGTTTTCCTAATATTGTTACATACAGCACACTGATTGATGGAATCTGCAAAATAGGTAGCGTAGATGAAGCTCTTGTTTTATTGCGGAGATGATGCAAGCTAGCATTTCTCCTAATATTATTACATGCAATACCCTCATTAATGGTCTCTGCAAGGTGGGTAGGGTAGATGAAGCTCTTGTTTTATTTGCGGAGATGATGCAAGCTAGCATTTCTCCTAATATTATTACATGCAATACCCTCATTAATGGTCTCTGCAATGTGGGTAGGGTAGATGAAGCTCTCAGGTTAGTAGCTGGAATGAGACATGTTCTTTTGTCTCCAGATACTGTTACATACAACATCCTGATTGATGGTCTCTGCAAAATAGAAAGAGTAAATGAAGCTCTGGCATTTCTGTGTAAAATGATAAAACATGGTTATTTAACTGACATCTACACTTATACTTGCCTAATAAATGGCTTTCGCAAGGCTGGAAAAACAGATGAAGCCTACAATCTGTTTGTACAAATGATGGAGTCTGGTCCTTTTCCTACTGAAGTGACATTTAATTCAATTATTGACGGACTGTGCAAAGATGGTAGGATAGACAAGGCTTGGGATTGTTTTCATAACATGTCCACAAGGGGTTTGCAGCCAGATGTGATTACTTATCATTCTTTGATACACAGTCTATGTAAATTGCATGAGATGGAAAAGGCTCAAAAGTTGTTTAAAGAGATGTCAAGAAAAGGCTGCTCTCCAAATGTTATTACGTACAACCTTATGATTGCTGGTTTTTGTCAGAATAACAAGGCAAGGGAAGCATTCACACTTCTTTATGAAATGGAAGACAAGGGATGTCTTCCTAATATGAACACATATAATATTCTGATAGGTGCATTTTGTAAGACAGGGGAATTGAACAGGGTATGGGAAATGTTAGATGAAATGGAAAAAAGAGATTTCAAACCTAATGAAGTAACATTCAACGCAATCATTGACGGTCTGTGTAAAACAGGTGATCTTGCTAGCGCACATGTATTGATGAATAAGATACTCGATGAAGGCATGGCTCCTAATGTGTTTATTTACAATTGTTTGATCAATGCCCATTATAAAATTGGTGAAATGGATAAGGCTATAATGTTGTTAGAAAACATGAAAATGGTGGGCATTACTCCGGATGTTGTAACCTATAATATATTGATTGACGCACTTTGCAAAGAAGGCAAAGTTGTCATTGCTTTCTCATTGTTGGGTGAGATGAGAGCAAAGGGTTTGCTTCCAGATTGCATCTCATACAACACAATATTTTGCAGTGTCTGCAAAACACGTGACTTGGAAAAAACTTTTCTTTTGATAGATCAAATGAAGAAACAAGGCTGTGCTCCAAATCATACCACCGTTCAAATGCTTCAGTGGCTAGTTGATGTTGGCCAAATTGAAAAATTAGAAGACTTTGTAAATGATGGTGCTTTTTTAATGTCTAGGTGACCATAATTCGTATGTATTAATGAGTGCTTTTGTGACAGCAAGAAAATTCACAGAAGTAGTCATCTCAGTGTTGCTTATAAAGTTACATTATAAACCAAGCTTTTGTGAAGGAAGTTACCTAGAACATGTTTTTTTTGCTTTAACAAAGTCTAGTCATGTACGATAGATCGGTATTAAGCATAACTAGATGGTTCCTAGTATTGAAGATTGCTTTTTGTTGACAGGTTGACATTGCGTGCAATTTCTATATCGCACTTAATATTTTCAGTTTAGTATAACAAACATTACTCTTGTAGGGATACTTGTATAGGTGTCTATTACTTTCAGGTCGTCATTTTTCTGATAGTTAAAAATGAGTAATCTCTACTGTAGCCATAACTGAATGAGGAACTGTATTAAAGCAAAGGTATGAGCTATTGAGGCAAGATATTGACTTACTAAACATGGCTTTAGGACAGTAAAGATACTTGTAACTGGAAATAGTCTATCTTCAGAGAACCAACTGAAAATCAAATAACTGCAGGGGACTGATCTGGGTCATCTGACGATAGAAACCACATGACAACAGCCAATAATTTGTACTTCTTGCTAGGGCTGGATTCTTTTTTTACTGTTCTTTATCTAAACCCTGATTCATAGATCTGAGTGAATCTGGCATTGGCTATTTTTATCCTATCCAACAGCAAGCGTGTTTCTTCATAGTAATATTACATAATACCCAACCTGCTTGATCCTCTTTATTTGAAAAGAAATATATGAAATTGTAAACTCCCACATTTTCCTGATCTAACTAGGTTTGGCTTTGGGGGATCATAGTTTTACTAATATTACTATGGGGGGTCATAATTTTATGATGTTTCTGGCTCTGTGCTAGTCTCCAATACAGGAGCCAAAACACAGTTATTTAATCTTTTATAATATGACTTTTTTTAGTATGGCTTCTCATTAGGCTCAAAGGATTATCATAATAATTACTTCTCGGTTAACAACTGTAAAGCAGCCTTCTCATCAATCTTTTGCGTGGTGTGTCTTTTGCTGTTTTCAACAACAGTTGTGAAAAATTAGTAATATGAATTGACGGAGAAAGATGAATTGTAGACAATCATTTACATTCAAAATGATTGAATATTCCTTTTTGTTGACTCTTATCGAACATTTTCACACTTATATGTAGATGATTTAAGGCAACTTGACGAACTTAACCCAGAATACATGATAGCCTTGAGCATCTCTCACAAAAAACTTACACTCACGTTTTTTTTAAAATTTCATATAAGTGGCCTAAATTTCTATGTTGGTGTATTTTACACATTTAAGGAGAAATATCACCCATTTTCAACTTTTCTGGGTCAAACCGAGGAGTTTTAATCTCAGCCTTTTTATCTTCTACTTCAAAAGTCATGCTATGTATTTGTGCTTGTTAGATATATGTTTTCTATGTCAGATTGCAGTTAAGTTAGATCAATAGTAATACTTGTGATGACTCATTGACAGGTAATCCCACAGTCAATCGAAGTTTATAAATGCATTATTATTTCTTCAGATTAGAATTAAAAATTTTAAATATACCTATTATTAATATTTTTGTTTTAAGTTGATAGATATATATTAGAAGTGTTTTGGATCTGTGAGATTCAGAACATGCAATGTTATATAATCATAAGAAGTTGACCTATATTGTAGAATCTAAGACACCTCAATATATCTAAGCAAGATGTGTTTTTACTTCGTGAGTATTGGCCTAGATGTAGCAAGGCTGCCTACCATAGACAAAATCAAGTTTCAAATCTGGTGAGCTGGGCTGTTATGAAATTAAAAAGTAAAAAGGTAAGTTCCCTCTATAGATTAAAAGGGGTCCTAATAACCAATTTGATATAACAATGATGATGTGCATTACATTCAGAATAGTAAAGTGCTCTTCAATAAAAATGAGAGCTAGAAACATCACCGTGCCTGCAGGGCATGCAATAGTACAGTTCAGCTGAAGCTAAAAAGTTGAATTGAAATAATGGGCAACATCCTTCAGTTTAAATACTAACTTTAAGTAATGAGACATTTTACATATGTACAGCCAAACCTATGTGACAAATTCTTCAATGTACGGACAATCTATTTATATTTATTACATAAGGAGTGATGGAGTACTGTAACTAGTCCACTTGCAAGGTAGGATTTGAGTAAATGCCTCAGCCGAAACCTCGGCCATTATATCTACATTGTGTAGATAAGAAAAATTATTGCTTACTTTCTTTTAAATTCTAAGAATATAATGAAAAGCACAAATCTATCTTTTCTAGGAATGTGTAGAAATTGTCCTAACTTGATGCAGTATTAGACTACCTAACCTTGCAGGCTTAGCATATCATCCAACAAACACTCTGGCACACATATCAAAGACAATATATATATTGCAACAAATTTGAAACATATCTTTATTTACAACTTTCATATGTACATTCATACATCAAAACTCCTCAAGAACAATTATATATTGTGAGGAATTCAACAAGAAATAAAATTTAGAAATTTTCAACGGTTTTTAGGCACTTCATGCCTTAAAATCTTCAAACCCTCATGTCTTAATACTTTATTGGCTTCACTTCTTTCCAATCTGATATTTTTTCTTCATCCTACAGCTCTTTTCGCTGCCTTGAGTACCTGCAACTCACTCTTCTTCGTTGGTTCTTTTCTTCCTCTTTTCAGCAAGCTAAATTTATGCATCTCTTCATTCCATCCTCTTGAGCAACCTGCAATTTTTTTTCTTCAACCTTTTTGATACAAAGGCACTTTCCAACCTCTACAAGATGTAGACACACTCTCCTCTCATGCCAAAACAAAACCAAATACTCACACTCATGATCAAATCATCCACATACAGATTATCTCTGTTCATTAATCCAATAACATTATTAAGATTGCCAACAGCTAACCAATATATTCAGAATCCTTATTCTTATTCATATATCTGCAGACAATTATTTACAAAATTGGGCCTCAATGGCCTTTCTCATGTACATAGAACATTCAATTCTCCTTTCTCCATTCTCTATCAATTTCATCTGGACTTTCACTATTATTTTCCTTCCACGCTCTAGCCGTACCTTCACTCTATCTCTGGCAAGTCTCTAGTAATTCATTCTTTTTTTTTCTTGTTTTTTTGACAGTATATATCTTTACTTCTGATTTCTTCCTCCTCACCAAAGAGGACGCTCCCACTCAATTTTATCTCCTCTCCATTTCTGTTCTTCTCTTCCTATATTTCTGATCTTCTTCTGGCAGAGCGAACCCCCTCTAGTTTTACTTGGCAGCACTTCCCTTTTATATATTCTCTGTATTTTTCTTTTCTGTGGCCGATCCAAAAGAACCCCCCACGCTGAGTTTTTTGTTTTTTTCCTTTAGACTCCCAAAACAATAAACATTGAAAAGTCACCGTTATGAGTTGAATCAACAGATAAGTCAAGACATACGTTGGAAATCTCTTGATGTTCCAAGTAAAAATTCCTTCAACAAACTCCTTAATTTAGGTGACTACGTACAATCCCACACCTTCATTCCATGTATTCTAATCATCCCCTGTTACTTGATACATATTGACCAATGTATTTATGTTCTTTGCCATATTAGAGGTAACGTGGATCTCATCATCTCCAAATACACAATCATGCTCCACAAAACTTTACTAGCTGCCAGATTTGGAATAACACAGGGCCTTGGACAAAGGATATTATGCCATCAAAGTAGTATTGGTGCAAGATCATATTGTTCGCAAGGTGCTTGGACTTTGAGTTTGTTGGACAAGAGTAAAGATGACATTGCAATCTGGATTAAGGCCTTTGCAGTAGCAAACAATGTCATTTGTCAATTGACCAACAAGTTGAAACCGACTTTTGCGATTTTTACAAAAACTGACGTCACTCGTCTCGGGACTGAATTCAAGCAACACTGCCAAACTGCTTCCGTGATTGTGCCAAACACATAGTGTCGAGATGTAGTGCCCCTCCATTCTCATTGTGGATGTGATGGTAGTTGGCTTTGGAACTTGGAGGTGAAGGTAAAATAATAGGGATATTTAAAGACAGTTAAAATGGACTTCTAGGAGGAAGCCTAATCCTAGGGGGGGGAGAGTGTAAGACCTTGTCCCTTGTGGCCTTATTGATCTTGCTAGTCATCAATGGTTTGTCATATATTTTATGATCTTTTATGTTGAACAATATACATTAGTGATTAGTGTCCCTATACATCAAGTTGCTTATACTCTGATTGTTAACTAACTAACTAGTGGTTGTTGTGATTTCGTGTGATAGCTAGATGAGTTATATTCCTTATCTACGTAAGTATGCAATGATGGAGATGTTTCGTTGTTGGTAATACTATTATGTATATGAAATGGATTGCATCATGCTAGGTGACTTTATATTATGAATGAGTAAGCGTGAATATAAAGGTGCTAATTGATATTAAATATTTGTTTGTAGTAGTATTTGTTACAGGTTAATTAGATTATTGATAAGTGGTAATATTTTGATATTAAATAGTATGATCAATCATTGGTTGACTCTAAAAGATATTATGCAAGTACGGAGAGTTAAATTATACTTGTGTAGATTTAATTCTTTATTCAATTATTATTCTTGGAAGGTTATTTTTCATATGCCATTTGTTTCAATTACTATTAATTATGAGAAGTACTGACACTTTTGGTTGAGTATACAGGTAAAAAAAAATGGCCAATGTTGATAAAGGGTTCACATAGCCACTGTTGCAAATATGTGCCTAATCAATGTTGTCATTGATGTCAACATATCTTTGTTGCCATTAGTGTCAACTGTATCCTATTTTGTTGCATGTTTAGAATACTGAAATGTTGAGGATATTGAAAAAATTAATGAAGATCAATGTATGAAGACCATATGGTTGTGTAGAGGATTGTCTGAAGTAGCTCCAGTTAAGTTTTGAGAGGTCCGCATGAAGATTTGAAAAAGCTATGGCCATCTGAGTATAACCGGGTTTTGTTGTGTTCAGAAGAGACAGAGTGACAGTAAATTGCTCCGCATTGAAATATTATGATTTGCGGATCTAGGGGCATGTTTGAGAAGTCATTGTGTATCATCAACTCAAGTGGTTCGTGGTTTGGAGGCTTGCAAGCAATCTTTCTAGTGTGATAGTCATGACAGACAGTGTTCTTGAGGTTCCGGATGAAGATGCAAGTGATTCTGTTGATTTAAAGTAGTGCGGATGTTATTGTTGAATTCAATGTGCTTGTGGAGGTCTCTGGATCGTGTGCCTTCTGTGTTGGAGGTCCGCATTGAAGATTGAGCTCATTATTGAAGTTTTTTTCCTTGATGTTGTTTTTCCCAGTCTTGGCCAACCGGATGATTCAAGCGTGTTGCGGACGATCTTAGAGCAATTCTCTGGAGAGTGGCGTATTGTTTGAGGAAGATTTAAGCCCCAACCATGTTTGGCCAACGGTATAGTGATCCGCATTAAGTCAAGGCGACCTTGATGTTCATTCCAAGGATGATGAAGTGTATAAATACTTGTTGATGAGTAGTAGAAATTTATCCTTGTGCGAAAATGATAAAATCATAAGAAAGGTACAGAGGCAGAGTAGAAGAGAGAAGCAAAGGATGAAGAGATAGTGAAGAAGTGTTTTGGGGGCAGAGCAGAAGTTTTGTGAGCTTTCAATGAGATTGAACCAGGCATGATAAAGATGTTATTTCTCAGTTAAATCTTTCTGTATTAAACAAATTCCTGTAATCAGTGAGCCTCTTTAAGTAGTGAGCTCTGGGCAGTGCGCCCGAAGCCAAGTGTCTTCCCATTTCTTTCAAGTACGAATCTTGTGGGTTAACCCCCACTGTGGTTTTCCCTTAACTGGGTTTCCACATTAAAAATCTTGGTGTTAAGTGTGTTCATTTTGTTTATGCTCATGTGTTGTTGATTCATGTTTTAATGTTTACATCATTAATCTATTTGTAAGTTGTGAATAAAGATTAAAATAAAAAATTGTTTAAATTTCTGGGACAATTGATTCACCCCCACTCTTAGTTGTCCGGCCTAATTCCAATAGCTACTTCCCTTATGTTATTCTTGTGAATGTGTTTTAACCTTGTTTGTAAGGGTTGTGAATGTGTGGGAGGTTGTTTTATTAGACCCTTGAGTTACCTTTTTAAATGTGATTACTTATTGTATGTTTTATGAAGTCTTTATGTGGTTTTAATTGTATAAAAAGTTTCCTAGGTGGTAGGTCTATGGGTTAGGGGTCCTTTTATTCCATAAAATCCCTTAAATACAGTCTAAAACCCACTCTAATTACCCGCTTATGAAAAGTGGTGAAAATTGGAGTTGGTTGGGAGGTTGGGAAGTTATGAGGAGTTGGTTGCCTTTTTCCCATATATATATATTCCTTCTTTTTGAAAAGAGGGGGCTTTTCTCTTTTCGCCTTGGCTTCTCTCACTTGCTCTTGGTTGTTCTTTTTTTTCTTCATTTGGGAGGAAATTTTTTGATGGAAAGAAAAGGAAAGGATGGGTGAGGAAGAATGGAGGAAAGGGCTTGGAGAAAGTGAGGGTTTCCACCATATTTGGATTGTCAATTCTCTTGGTAAGATCTACCCTTTTGGATTTGAGTTTTGTTGATATGAAAATGAATGATTGGAGTTTTTGTTGGTCTATGTATATTTTGGTTGATCCTTGTTTAAATAGGTAGTTGGGATTGAAATCTATGTGAAGAGTTAATGTTGGATGTTGTGTGTGTTGGGGTTTGTGTGGGTGGGAGTTCCATCTTGTTGAGTTGAACATGAATAACCATTTTTGTGTGTTAAAGTTAAACTTGAGTTATGTGAATATTTGTGTCATGTTTGGAAATGTAAGCCATGTAAGTTTGAAAGAGCTATGTGACCCTTAGAGCTCGGGGGGGTGGATTGAGCATTAATCCTATGATTGGGAGGAGAGCTTGTGGCCATATTGTTGTTTTTGTTGTCCTCTTCTTTCAAAAGATTACTAATGACATTAATATTACATTTTTATATTAGGTTCTTTTCTACATGCTTTGGGATAATATGTCATTTACAAATTAAATTGATGCAGTTCAACTATAATACTTTGATGATGTAAAGAAAAGACTCAAACAAGACTAACTTGACACATTTCAAATAGGGTTTCAATACAAATGATGCAAATATGCATTTTTGTTCATTCTTAGACAACTCGCTCTTAAAGCCTAAAATATGGGTGCAACAATTTAGATCTTTTTGGTTGTAACTTTCAGTAGACTTGATATTCAGAATCTAAGACCTGTTTGGAATACCTTTTTGGCCCTTATTAAACATATGTCAAAATGGGATAGGGTTGTTTTGTATGGAATAGGGCAAAACAAGGTGTTCCAAACTAGGAACCTTAGGCAGGGTTCAGACCTATTGTTAGTAAAAATACCATAACTCACTCAAAACCTAATGAAATCACATGCAACAAAAATCATAGTAAACTAGAAACAAATATCTTTCCATCCATCTATTAAATTACCTGATATGAGTTCGTACCAGGCCGTACCATGCATGTTTTCATACTGTATTTTCAAAAAACTGAACTTTATAGACCTACCCTCAATAAAAATGCCATAACTTATTCAAATCTCCATGCAATTAGATGCAACAAAAAGAAATGGAAAGTAGATTCACTATAATTTCATCCCCAATTAGTCTCAAACCAGTACTGGATAGTACAGATCCGTACCATGCAAGATAACATCAGAAAATGTTTGGAAACTACAGAAAACGGGGTATTTTTATTGCTTCAACTTTCAAAATCCAACCACCAACCCTCCATTCGACTTGGAGACTCATATTTATGCTTGTACAATCAAGTTATGTCCCCCCAACCAACCTACAACTACCATTTAACAACTTTTAAAAAGTTGTCATTTGACAAGAAAAGTTGTTATGACGACACTTGACAACTTTTGACAATGTTTTCATTTTTTCAATTAAATAACACCAAACCTTCATCAATGACTCCAAATGACTTATATTGCCCTAAAATGACCTTATTAACATTGAAAAACATAAAATAAGACAAAAACTCAAACTTTGTCTCCTGTAGGCATCAGGTCCTGAGGGTGCTCCTGCACCAATTGATCTTCTTGTGTGTATGTCCGTAGCACAATGGATCTAAATATATGTAAGTAGCTTAATCATGTAGATGCTTTGCAAAATCCAGTATAATGGTAAGATGGTTCATTATTCAATAGGAGTGTTATGATCAAAATGGAGCTTTTGTTATGAATTTTGTAATGGATCTATCTCATTGGTTATGACTTTGGATAGGGTAGAACTATGTAGAAATGTATAATATATGTCTTGTGATTTATTCTAATCTTTATCCATGTGAGATATATGTTGGAAAGAGACACTGCTATGCATGACAGGTGTTGTCATTGATGGCAACTAAGTCTATTCTACACATTCGTATTACATGATTTGTTCATACCGGAAGTCAGAGTGAAGATTTGTCTAAGTCCGGATGTCAGAAACAGAGCATGTGACAGGGTCTGATATCTTAGTCCGGATCTCTCCAATGGTAATTCATAGTGTGCCACAGATCAGAAGAAGTGATAAGGATTGTTAGGACTATCTAAATCCAAAATCTTATCCTCCGGTGATGGAGTCAAAAGTTATAAGGATTTGAGTATTGAGTTCCAATTAGTCTGCACAATCAGAAGAAGAACAGGGCGACCTAGTATTTGATCTTGGTCTGGATGTAGAAAAGTTGTTAGATAAGCAATTAGTGATAATCAGTGGTATTGGCCGACATAATTGATGATTTGGGAACACAAGTTTTTGGTCTACATTGCTGATTATGCATGGATTCAGCCGACAGAGCAGAGGTCTTTATAAATGTTCTTTATAAATGTTCTAAGTTTTCTCTAAGCCGACTACAGTTGATAAAATTTCTTGATGCAGATTGTTGGCAAGAGACACTATATGGATTCATGGTTGTTGTCATTGATGGCAACAAAGGTCATCCCACATATCCGCAAGACATGATATGTCTCTACCGGAAGTCAGAATAAAGAATGTTGTGATCCGGTGAAGAAGAACAGAGCATGTGGCAAGGTCCGACAGATTGGTCCGGACCTCTCAGAGGAAGTGTCTTGGTGCAGTGCGGATTTGGGGAAGTCAAGAGGACTACCTTGAGTGGTATATTCCAAGGATTTAGCCTCCGGTGATGGACAAGGAAAAAGATATGAATGGTTGAGTACCGGATTCCTGAGAGACAGTGAAAACAGAGGAAGAACTGACTGGCAGAGTATCAGACTGCTTTCCGGATGGGTTACTGTTGATGACAGAGGTTGTGAAGGCATGAATCATGTTTGGCCGACATGATTAATGATATCTACAAGTATATGCTTGATCCGCATTGCTTGGTGAGGAAGGATTCAGCCGACAGAATGAGAGTTTGTAAGAAACTAGACTGTTCCGGATGCCGACTAGAAAGGTGATGAAATTACTTGTGCGGATATATATAGAGGATGGATTTAGTTGTGAAATGTGTGTTAGTGTGGAGATAAATGCGAATAAGTCCAGAGAAAGAGCAGAGATAGCAAAAAGGATCCGGTATGTGAAAGATAGCAGAATAAAGAACAGAGGAAAGATGAAGTGCAGCAGATCAGTGTACTGAGCCTAACCGGAACTGAACTCCAGCATATGCAGATGCTTCCAATCAGTTCAAGACTGTGATTCTCATCACTTTGTAGACAGTGTGTCTTCTTGTAGGCAGTGGGGCCTCTTGTGAGCAGTGTGCTCGGGCAGTGAGCCCTAATTGGCAAGTGCCATTTTTGTAATTTCCTATTCTTCTAACAGAGAATAATTCTTGGGTTAATCACCCCGTGGTTTTCTCCCTTAACAGGGTTTCCACGTCAAAAATACTGTGTCATGTGTTTCTTATTTCATGGTTAATGTTTTGTGTTTGATTTTATGCTGCTTCAATTAAAAGGAAAGTTCAATAAGGGAAATAATTAGGATAACTGATTCACCCCCCCCCCCTCTCAGTTATCAACAATTGGTATCAGAGCCAAGTTCCTCCTAATAGAGCCTAACAGCTTGAGGAAGATCTGGGATTTCAAATGGATGCATATGGTTTAAGGGAGCAACTCAAGACTGCCCTTGAGGATCTTGAACAGTCAAATTCTGAAGTCAGTGAATTAAAGGAAAGACTCAAACAGGCTGATGAATTCATGAGAGAATTAAAAGACAAATTAAGTCTCTCTATGAAAAAGAGAAAGGAGCTACTTCAACAGTTGGCAAGACAAAGTGAAGAAAGCAATACAAATGAAGAATTGACTGAGCAAACCAAGTTAAGTGAAAAGTTATCAAAAGAAGTCATTATGTTAAGACATGAAATGGAATCAGGAACTATAAAGTTTACTCAAGAGATTGAAGAAAAAAGAAAGGCTGAAGACAATCTAAGACAATCTCTTAAAGAAAAATCAGAAGAATGCCACCAGATGGACAGGATTATCAGACATCTTGAATCTGATCTTGAAGATGCCAAAGATAATGAAGGAAAACTTGAGGATCAAATTACCTCTCTCAAAAGAGACCTTCAAACAGCAAATGAATATAAAGAGAAATTCAAGATAAGTTCTGCTCAACTTGAAGTTCTTCTTGGAAGTCAAAAGAGGACAGATGACAAGTATGGCTTGGGATATGAGAAAGGAGAAAGCTCCGGATCCGGTCAGAAGAATCTTGGATCAGAAAATCCAAGGAGCAGGCCTAGAAGACCTCCGGTAAGACAGCCAAATGCTCAAAGATATCCATCCTTCAATGGATACTGCCACAGCTGCAACCACTTTGGTCACAAAGCTAATTAGTGCAGAATGAGAATGAATCAGAATAATTCATCCTTCTCCGGACAGTGCTTCAACTGCAAAAGGTATGGACACAAATCCCATGAATGTAGAATTATGCAAGTAAACAAATCATTCAAAGGTAGATGCTTCACATGCAATAGAATAGGTCATAGGGCTAATCAATGCAGATCAAGAGGATATCAGTCAAATATGCAAAGGAATGTTATTTGCCAAATCTGCAATAGGTCCGGTCATAATGCTAAAGTCTGCAGAAACAAGAATCAGGACAAGAGAGGTCCGGTGTATAATCAGAATCAAGACAAGGGTAAACAAAAGATGAATGCGGATGAGGTTAGGAATCAGATGAGCAAGATTTGGGTAAAGAAAAGTTCAGAGAATGTAGAGGTTGGATCCGCACCAGACTCTGGTGCTGATATTTCTTCCGGAAATTAAAAAGTAAGCTCAGGCTCAGGGGGAGACTCAAAGAAAATCTTGTTCCCCCAGCCAAACAAGTGGTGCCGGATGTGGCACAAGATGCGGATCAAAGGGTTTGTAGATATGAGTCTTGAGATACTTCAGTCAAGTTTTCAGAGGTCCGCATGGAGTTATGAAGAAGCTATGATCGATCAAATAAGACCTGTTCAGGGAGATGCTCCGGTATGATAAAGGATTACAAAAAGATCCGGAAAGATCCGGAAATGCACTACCTTGTTCTGCGGATTGGACAGAGTGTTTGAGATGATCTTGTAATATGCTACCTCGATTTATTCATGATTGAAAGATTCGGATGATATCCACAGATCAGGACTAATCCGGGATACTCCAAGCTATTCAGACAAGGCAAACCGGAATGATGTAGGTGAAGCATTTATTGCAGACAGGTATTAGGGTTCGCGGAGCAATTTAAGGGATTTCTCAAAGGTCATTTGCTCATTCTGCACTCGAGAAGAAGCGAAAAGTGGAGCTCTGCAACAAGGTTCCTCAAGCACACCAAGGATCTCCTGCCAAAGCTATTGGATAAAGAAATCAATCCAACCACTCCGTGCAAACCGAAGGCGCATAAGGTATTCTCCGTTTTTCATTACCTCACTGCAAATCCTTGAAGAATGGCTACTCCAAACATAGTTAAGATCTCTGATAGACCTCGCCCCTCATTCAAGAAACATCCCTACAAATCATTGGAGGTAGACCCACTAGGAGCCTTCTCTAGTGTTCCTCACGGAGTTTTACACACCGAAGACATTAGGGTTTACATACATGCAAACATTGAGGAATTTGGGGAATTCAAATTAAGAGACCTCTATCACAAGCAGCTGATTGACAATGCTTTTGAGCTTAAACCAGAGTATAAGGATATTCAGAAGAAACAATTTGAGCAATTTATTCATTTCCCCTGCTTTGAAGAAGATGAATGGGTCCGGTATGTGCTGAGCAGGATGCATGACAACTTTCTATGGCTAGATAGACCCTGCAAGATCACAAAAGAGGCAATTAGAGCAGTAACTGGCCTATACTCTTCCGGAGGAGTACCTATCCTCAAATCTGTCAAGAACAACATTGTAACTGAGGCCACCGGATCAAAATTTGACAAAAGGGCAATGACCATTGAAGACATCTCCGATCCGGATATCAAATATGCATCAATGATAATAGGATACAAGATCTACCACTCCAGCAGGGAGAATTCTATATCCGGAACTGCAGTATACACTGCCTATGAGATGCTAAGAAAGAATGCAGAGTATGATCTCTGCGAACTACTGCTAAGCCAATTAATGGAAAATATACAGAAAATCAAGAAGGATAAGAAGAATTCCTTTAAGTATGGTACTCTGATTGTATGTCTATTCTTCTACTTCATGAATGAGCTACCCGGAACAAGTGGATGGGTATGGCAGAATGACAAACCTGTTGCAGTCCAGATAAGAGACTACTTGCATGGACTTGGGGATGCAAAAGCGAGAAATTCAGCTCTATGGGGATATTTCAAAAACTTTCAGAGCATGATGCAAGCAAGAGAGAGAATTCCCCAGTCTCTCATTGAGAAATACAAGGACTCAGTATGCTTTATGGTTGACACTGATCAGTGCCTAATGGAGGCAGTAGAGCCAAGGACTGTCTGGATCATGCCCATGGGGTATGAAGTTGATGAACAGATAGTGGAGCTGCATGTTCAACACATGCTAAGTCAGCCCAAAGATCCTAAGGCAGAAAGGTTTGGAACCTTTGAGGAGCTGAGTGTAAAAATACATGTAGAACTCAGGGAACCTGAGATTAAAAGAAAGGTAAGAAAAGAAGTAGAGCACATTGCTCAAGGCCTAGGTATCTCAAAGGAGGCACTTGATGCCAGCCGGGAAAAGAGGAGGAAGGCCGAGGAAGAAGAGAAAAGCAAAGAAAGTGCTCCGGTTGGAGCTCCCACCCGGACCAGATCAACAAAGAGATCTGCACCTCCCTCAACCAAAAGTTCAAAACCGGAAGTCCAGGCATCCGGTAAGAGATCAAAGGCAAAAGCCACAAGGGCTTATGGAAGCCAAAAGGATGAAGAGGAAACAGAATCAGATGAAGGAGTAAGAGAAGTAAAGAAACAGAAAAAGAAAGGATCCGGTAAGCCCTCCACAGGCCAAGACAAGGAGGAAATGGCAGAGGTAACTGTTGAAAAGCCCACTCTGTCACTAGAGAGCATAATCAAGTCGGTCACGGTAGATGGAAACCTTCAACCAATGACTGAATCATATGATGACTTCAGTGAGGCCGACCAAAAGACTCTGCAGGAGGCCACAGTGAAATATCTTAACATATATAATAAGGCTTTCATTGAAATAATATCTCTTATTCCTAAAAGCCTAGAAAAGGAAATGGAAGTAAGAAAGAATAATGCTCATGCTAAAGATCTTGAGATCCGGGAGCAGATAGCTATTCAGCTATATCCTCAAATTGATCCCAAGACAATGAACATTATCTTCAAGGACTGTAAAGATGAGTTCAGAAGCAAAGCCAGGATGAATCAACTCATGCTTGGTGAGACTGACAAAGTGGCCCAAGAAACAGAAGAGATCCTCCGGAAGGCCTTCAAAAGGTTCAATCTTCCTGTTGTAGAGGACTTAGGTGCAGAAACAGCTGCTGATTTGGAATCTTCTGTTCCGGAAGAAGTGAGCCCTGAACAGACAAGTGAGGACTTGGGACCCTCTGCTCAAGAAGAAGTGGCCCATGAACAAGTTAGCATCTCTCCTCCGGTTTCCCCTACAGTCTCCGGATCCAAAGAAGAAGAGCAACTACAGGAGAAGGAAGCAGTGGTGAAAGACAAAGAGGTTGACAGTTCTAAGACTGCAGAAGAAAAGAAACATCTGTCTCCGGCAAGAGACACTGCACAAACTGTTCAACAATTTTTGAGTAAAGAAACTCTAGAGATTGATGAACCGGAGCTTCTCAAAGGTCCATTTGATTTTGACTCTCTCTCTCCGGTACAAACAATGAAGATAGCTTCATTTGCAAATGCCAAGGCAAATGAAAAGCTCCTGAAGTCTCATATGGAAGACTGTGAGTTGATAGAGGCTGCTTCCGGAATACTTGTAAAGATCATGCCATCAATCCAGATAGATCCGACAGCCTGCACTTCCGGTAATCTAAAAACCTTAGTCAGCAGTGTTGATACACATTTTGATTCTTTAGAAAAATCAGCTGAAGAAAAGGTCCGGAAGGAATTTTTGGATAAGAGATTTTCAGAAATATTAGAATTAATCTCTAAGGATAGGAAGATTGTAAGCATTGGAATAAGGAGCTTAGAGAATGCTCTTAAGGATGGCGGTGATATCTATAAATTTTGTATATCCTGGTCAAAGGCAACAGCAGCATTTGACAAGAAAATAAAAGAGGAACAGGATAAGCTACAAAGCTTATCTCAAAGTTTTGATCCTCTCTCTTCCTCTATAATAAATCAAGAATGTCAGACTATTGCAGTCTTGAACGAAATAAAGAATCTTGAGAAGGAAAGGAAGAACATCACCAACCGGATGGGAGAACTTAGAAGGATTATAATCCCTAAGTTGGAAACCATGCATGAGGCCATCAGTGATGCTAGGACCACCGCCCAAACAAAAGATCCGACAGATCTCAAGCGGGCAGAAGCGTTTGCATTTTTGTTAAGTGGTCACATTTCAATTTTGGACAGAATGAAGCAAAGTTGGGCTACCGAAATGATTCAATTACAGACATCCTTTGCAGACATTCTTCAATATATGTGAGTATGTAAATATGCGGCTAAGTATAAGAAATTTTTGAAAATTTTGATATGCGGACCCTACCCTTTGCCATTGATGTCAAAGGGGGAGTGAGGAGCAGTGAAAAATGAGGGATCCAACTAAGGGGGAGTTCCGGAAATTGTATATAAAGACAGAGCATCAGCAAAGGGGGAGCATAGTGAAAACACTTAGTCATTTTTCACTAAGTGTTGCCATCAATGCCAAAGGGGGAGATTGTTGGCAAGAGACACTATATGGATTCATGGTTGTTGTCATTGATGGCAACAAAGGTCATCCCACATATCCGCAAGACATGATATGTCTCTACCGGAAGTCAGAATAAAGAATGTTGTGATCCGGTGAAGAAGAACAGAGCATGTGGCAAGGTCCGACAGATTGGTCCGGACCTCTCAGAGGAAGTGTCTTGGTGCAGTGCGGATTTGGGGAAGTCAAGAGGACTACCTTGAGTGGTATATTCCAAGGATTTAGCCTCCGGTGATGGACAAGGAAAAAGATATGAATGGTTGAGTACCGGATTCCTGAGAGACAGTGAAAACAGAGGAAGAACTGACTGGCAGAGTATCAGACTGCTTTCCGGATGGGTTACTGTTGATGACAGAGGTTGTGAAGGCATGAATCATGTTTGGCCGACATGATTAATGATATCTACAAGTATATGCTTGATCCGCATTGCTTGGTGAGGAAGGATTCAGCCGACAGAATGAGAGTTTGTAAGAAACTAGACTGTTCCGGATGCCGACTAGAAAGGTGATGAAATTACTTGTGCGGATATATATAGAGGATGGATTTAGTTGTGAAATGTGTGTTAGTGTGGAGATAAATGCGAATAAGTCCAGAGAAAGAGCAGAGATAGCAAAAAGGATCCGGTATGTGAAAGATAGCAGAATAAAGAACAGAGGAAAGATGAAGTGCAGCAGATCAGTGTACTGAGCCTAACCGGAACTGAACTCCAGCATATGCAGATGCTTCCAATCAGTTCAAGACTGTGATTCTCATCACTTTGTAGACAGTGTGTCTTCTTGTAGGCAGTGGGCCTCTTGTGAGCAGTGTGCTCGGGCAGTGAGCCCTAATTGGCAAGTGCCATTTTTGTAATTTCCTATTCTTCTAACAGAGAATAATTCTTGGGTTAATCACCCCGTGGTTTTCTCCCTTAACAGGGTTTCCATGTCAAAAATACTGTGTCATGTGTTTCTTATTTCATGGTTAATGTTTTGTGTTTGATTTTATGCTGCTTCAATTAAAAGGAAAGTTCAATAAGGGAAATAATTAGGATAACTGATTCACCCCCCCCTCTCAGTTATCAACAGCAGATATATATAGCCGATGGATTCAAGTCTTGTGGAGAAGAAGCAAGATGTGGTGATGGAGTAAGTGCGAAAAATAGCAGAAGAAGTGCGAAGGAAAAGATCTAAGCCCAGATTATGGCAAAAAAGTGAAACGGGGTAGAATAAGGATGAAGTGTGTAAGATCAGTATTCTGTGCTTAACCGAAATTGAATTTCTGCATTGGTAGATGCTATTCATCAGTTCAAACATTCTGTTATCTTCTTGTAATCATTTTTGTAGGCAATGAGCCCTGAAGGCATGTGCCTTCCCCATTTGTAATACTTTTAACAGAGTATAATTTCTTGTGGGTTAACCCCCACCGTGGTTTTTCCCTTAACCGGGTTTCCATGTCAAAAATCTTGGTGTCAAGTGTGTTAATTGTACTTCTGTTTGTGTCTTTGATTCATGCTTTCATGGTTACATCTTTAATCTGTTAAAGAAGAATTAATTGCAACAAGTGTTAAAGTTTTTGTAACAACTGATTCACCCCCCCCCCTCTCAGTTGTCAGCCTTTATTTCAACAATATATGTCCTTGTAGAGAGGAAACAATACTATCCATGATATGTGAGATGTATTATCTAATGGTTGTATTGTGACATCCATTTGGGACTAAGTTTATTTGATTTGTATTTCTTCTAAAACATAGTAAATTGTATTAGATGCATGTGGAAACAATACTTTGAGATGATAAAAACTCATTTAATGCACGATCATTGTTCACTTTAAGCATGTGAAAGGGAATGGTATGGTTGAGTTTATGTCTAAATAAGGAATTAGTTTCTAACTCATTCATGTATGAAAAATGAGATTATGCAATTAATGGTAAGTAGCTTTGAATATAGACATTGTGGTTGCTTCATGGATAAGCATAGTTGATGGTGATAATTGGTGAGTTGCTAGTTTGAGTTAGACCTCTTGATTTTGTTATGTGAAACCTTAAGAGAACTAATGAAAATTATATAACGTAGATAGTTCTTGTTTTCTATCTCATTCTAATGAGTATATTGATTTGTTAAAGACTCTAGAGTGAGATGTAATCCTTTTATGAGTATATTACATCTTAGTTAATCATAAAGTTGTAAGTTCATGTCCCGAACTACGAAGTCTCTGTGCTATGCTACGTAGACAAGGCCATCATGGATGAGCCCCTGAGAGATTAGGTCAGCCCCTTAGGGCCTTAGGCTAGTATATAGTTCTCTTTTATGTTTATTGATAATTATTGTGGAACTAATGTTCACTTTTAGATGCACAGATACAAGCTTGTTAACTGAGCATATTACTGGAGAAAAGAATATATTTTTCCACTATGCTAAGGATGATCGTATGGTTCTTACTATAATCATTTGTAAATGCATGAGAGATGTCTTGTTCCTATTTGAAAAGATCTCTTATCATGTATTTGTAAATTGGGATGTATCTCTTTATGTAACCTTTGTTTCTTGTAATCTTGATTTGTGAGTAATGTAGTCGAGGAACCTTAGAGGACCTAGGTTTAGATTATTATGTTATGTTATGCATCCTATTGTTATTTGTTTTTTAAAAAAATTCCATCAATTTGACCAAGTTTAGTGTTGTCCTCTGGGGTTTCTTAGCGGGGCATTACACGAGAAAAGTCATTAAAACTCAACAAACCAAACAAATTTGAAAATTAAACCTGCAATTGTTTTTGGTTGATGCAGATTGCCAATTCACACAGGATGCTCTGCATGACTTTTTGTTGTTGATTAATGACTTTTAACATCATTGACGACTGCATTTTATAGAGGTTAAAACCCCTATGAGACACCAAAATGTGGCGCCCGAATTTGCTCCTTCATTTCCATCAAATTATCTTTTGAAATTACTCTGTACAGGTTGAAAATTCATCATCATCAAATGCTCCTAAATGTGGCACCCAAGTTTGTTGCACCATATCCAATGCCTTGCTACTGTAGATGCCTCTAAAAATGGAGAAAATCAATTAAACAAGATGTTTTCATTCATCCCTTCCAAGTGCTTCAACTTGGCAACTAAAGAGTCACTATTTGAGTTGTAAAAATCACTAGTTTTTTTCTCCATTTTAGGTGCCCAAATTGAAAGAATAAAACAAGTGATGGAATGTTAGGAGTCATATTTTCTTTACACACTTTTCTAGGCATCCAACATAAGAGAATTACTTAAGTTTAAGTTTTAATTTTTTTACAAGTCCCTTTTACCATGGTAAATGGACCCCATCAACCCAGGACTTTGAAATTGTGCAATATAATAATTTTACAAATCACATCGAACACCCCAATTGCCTTTGATGTTTGAAATGGAAGCCAAGTCTTAACAAATGAAGATTTATATCTTTATAATACTTCACAAGATGCTCTTGAAGCCCAAGCTTACAACAAAAATGCAAAAAATTGAACATGAAAATAAAATATTTTTTTAGTGATGCAAGATTATCTGTGGACTCAAATGCTCCTGCATCATAACTATGTGTATATTCACCTAACAAAATGCTACATTCATTCCCTAAACAACATACTGAGAGTTGGGTTTTAGATGTAGATAGATTTGCTTATAAAATAATTTACTAAGAAATAAGAGGAAATTTTTTAGAAACTAGAAAGTTTGGTTCTGTTTGTGGGATTAGCCTAGGATGCTCTGTGCAAGGCCAATAAACATATATTTTAAAATCTATAAAATCTACAATGATTTCTAAATTGTGCATTCTATGTTCTTTGCAGAGGATTTCAAGAATTGGAAGCACAAAGTTGTGCCAAGGGTAGAAAAATAAATAAGGATTTCAAGGTTGCAGAGAGGAACTAATGATCGCCACAAAAGTATTATTGAGTTTGCAGAGGGAAAAATGGAAATAGAGGAAAGAAAATAAAAGGTCTGATAATTGATTGGTTGTTTGAATGGCTAAGACATCAACTTTTATAAAAGATTTGAATAGGTCATTGGCAAAACACAAAAAAGCCACAGAAGTTGAATTTTATCCATTGCAAGGTGCAAACTTTGGATTTTGGTCATTGTATGGTGGGCTTGAATATCAGGGATGCTATCGTGATTGTGGATGATGCTAATCTCTATCATGATTGCATTAGCATCCAAGTAGGAACAAATTGAAATTGAAGCTTAAGTTAGGCAGAAGGTGTCTTCTTGAATTTTGGTGAGGGTAATAGGTTCAAGGAATACGTCGAATGAGTCCTAGAACATGGGAATGGATGCTAAATTAAGTGCACAACATAGAGGAGAAATGACAAAATAGGAAATTTCCAGCTCTACACATTGATACCTTTGTTATAGATATTTACTATAGCATGAATGTGTTTCATTATGTACTTGGAATGTGGCCAAATTAGGATTCAAATGTGTACATTTAGATACAAGCAACATTACTTGTAATTAGAAGTATTTGCATAGACTTGTATAGCATGGTATATTTTGTAACACTTTGCAAGTGTTTAAAGTTTATTGTAACATTCAAACTTTAATAGGTAGGGGGGTATGAAATGAAAATATCTTTACTAATTATAATCCCCTTGTTCATCAATTATTTTAATATTTATAACATCGGGGTGGGAGCTACATTTGATTTAGGCCAAAGAAACATCTAAGAATAAAGGAAATCACAAGCATTGACCAAAGGTTGTCATTGTGTTTATGCAACATTCGACACGGAAGTGTGCATTTTTTGTCCAACTTTTCAACAAGTTTTATGCTTTTATCCAAATAGAGATGATGTATGGTGAATTTTTATGCTTTTATCCAAATAGAGATGATGTATAGTGAATTTAAATTGTACTTATACTAACTCTCAACCTTGGAACGTTTATATTAGAAGCGAAGTAATACCAACTTCTATATATGAAAACACATTGTAACAATAAGAAATACTCCACCAATGTTCTTTTTATAAGAAATGATGAAAATGGTGACCCTGTCTTTTTTTCTTAAAAGGATGTTAAATTGAATGTTTAGAAAAAAAAAGATGGTCACATCTATGGCTATTTGAAAAACACATTGTCTACCTTAAATTTAACATGTGAATATGGGTATGAAACATTGTTTGATGTCATTTCATTCACCTATTATTTTTTGTGGTGTATAAATAATGATAAACATTCTAGAGCGAATATAGATTTCTTGAAATAAATAAAGAGATGAAGTTGCTAATAAATTTTTTTCTTCCAATTACTATGAAAATTCAATGAATATACTACATACAATAGAGGATGTCTTGTATATTTATTCTAGTATATATTACTTATTAAATGTGCAAATTCAATTGGCTTTATTTGGAGATGCTCATAGATATTTTGAAGGAAAACATTGAAGTGAGAAATGCTTGGTGTACAAAATAATGTATTGTAACATTGTAGATTCATTCCAATTAGTTTAAAAATAATTTACATTGTTCCATATATTTGCCAATTTAGGTGATTCCTATGTTGGAATGGTAAGGACAAACACATGAAGTTCATTGTTAAATGCTTTCATTTCCCAATCAAAAGAAACTTGAGCATAACATTTTGTACCATAATCTATATCTAGGTAAAGCATCTCTGGAGTTGGAAATAGTGGGAGAATTTACAAATCCATAACCATTAGACCAAACCTAGATATTCACAAATGATTTTAAATGACAAAAATTGTAATGATTACTCTTTCTATTATAACACATACAAATGTTAGTACCACATTGTCTTAAGTTGGGATATACTTAGCACTTCAATTCATTAATTTAAGGTTCTCTTCCTATTGTAGTGCAATTGGTTGCAAAAAAAGTTTTGATTTGCAAGTTCCTAGAAAGATTCTTTCATTGCACTTCATGCAAGCTAGTACAACAAACATGTTATCTAAGCCATATTGTAAAAATTGTCAAGATAGCTATCATTTTATAGAAGGATGGATCTAGAGAGATATGTTCTACTACTTTGTTGTACATTTGATATTTAATATTATTGTGTACACCAAGTTACATTGTAGATTTCAAAGTTAGAAGTTAATATTTAAACTAGATGGATACACCATACCTTAGCTTGTCAATTGCAGATTTAAAAAGATGAATTGAAGTATTACAAATTTTAAATAATCAACTAAAAAGGAAGGAACAAGAGCAAGCTACAAAAGAATGTAGGACACAAGGATTTACATTGGAGAACTCAAATTCTAGAAGAAAACTCGAGCAAAAGTAAGGACTAATGGCCTCCTTGTTCATTATTTCCAATCAAAATACATTATTAGGCCTCTTGGGCACACAACAAATAAGAAGATTCAATATTTTGTGCCTAAGATTAGTCATTGAATCTCATACTTCCCTCTTTGTTTTGTTGCAACCTACTTATATTCATAGTTGCACAATCTATAATTGAAAATTCAACTTATGCACCACTTGGATGCTTCCTCTAATTGCTTATTCCTAGTTACAATGGTTATTTATGCTTGTACAATCTTGAATAAAAGTTGAAAAGACAGTAGAAAGATGAAAACACATTATTGGAATGACATACGATGTTTACTTAAAATGCCATATGAAACCATCTCTTTCATTAGGCCAATAGTTTTGTAACCACCTTGACAATTGTGAAACTTCCCCAATGGTTATGAAACGACAACCTTTTGGAATTAGTGGTTGCATACATCACTCTCTATTAGGACTAACTTTTTGGTACAAAATCTCAAATCACCTCTATTTTCTACCTTGAAATATTTTTTTGTTAATCAAAAGTGGACCTCAAGTTGTGACCCTCTTTGTCATGGACTCATAGTGCGAATATCTTATTTTTAGGTCTATTTATGGATCACACCTCCTTAGAATGGAGGATTTTTGTTTTCAAGAGCTAGGTAGACTCCGAAAATGAGGGAAGACCCCCCCAATGGATGACATGGTTGCCATTGAACTTTGCACCACCAAGAGTCTAGAAATCTTGATTTTCAATTGTCAAATGATGTTTGAATTGTCATAGTACTTGAGCTAGATGGACTAGCTATACCAACACCACTTTTCCTCCACTCAAGGGGAACAATTTCAGTGCTTTCACTGAGCATCCTCTTTGCTTGAAGATTATGGACCTAAAATTGCTTAGACTTGCCCTTGTGGGCATGCAAAATAAAAATCTGACCATCCTTGATCAAGTGTTATTTTTTTTCCTATCTATAATAAGAAATACTTTTTTTTACATGTAGGGACTACCAAAAGAAATTCCACACACATCCAATGGGTCAACATCTAGAAACACTTCATGAATATAAACTTTTGATTAACACTAACTTAAATTTCATTGATCAACACCCTTCTTTCATCCAATCTAAAGCATATGAGTTGTGGAGTTGAATAGTTTCTAAACCAAGATTTTCAATCAACTCTTGAGAAATGAGGCTAGGTTGGGAACAAGATTTTAAATTTAACATTATTGATCTAAACCTTAATGCTAAATAACTTTGTATGCTCCTTTTGCTCTTGTACTTGAATATGGAAACTAACCTTCTTTGTAGTGTGAGAGACTTTGAATTGACCTTTGAATTACTATGAATTTCTTTTCCACTAAAGGTGGTTTTTTACCTTTCTTACCCTTCTAATTGACACTTTTCTGGATGTAGCTTCTAATAGGTTTCACCTATATGACTTTGGACATCGCATTAGTTGTAATGCCTCACAAGTTTTTAACTTGTGGCTTTTACCTTCTTTGCCTTGGTTGCTCCTTGTGCCTTTGGAGAGGAAGGTGGACCACCCACTTTGAGGCAATGAGCATGTGAGAATGCCTCAACAACATTTCAAGGTTTTGAAAACAATGGAAACCTCTAAAGATGGATATGAAAGACTCTAATGAACTTCATCAAAACCTCCTTGTTGTACACATCTTTGTCCATTTGGAGAACCCTTCTTCAAAAGTCATTAGTATATTCTTGCACACTTTGTCCTTACTATTTCAAAAATTGTCACTCCATGAAATTTTCCTCTTTATAACATAATGGATGAAATTGTTTCTTAGTCAATTTTTTAAATTGTTCTCATGGACTAATTGGATCTTGTTTTCTGAAAACTAACTTGGAATGAAAGAGACTTTCAAACCAAGTTAAAGCATACTTTAGAATACTTAATATAGCAAAGGAAATTGAGTGTGTTCTACACTAAGAGTATGAATGTTGAAATATATGTCCAATTGTAAGAACAAATGATCAAGCTTTTCCACACCTGCCTCTTCTTGAAATAGTAGAATTTTAATCTTTTCTTTATCCTTAAATAAAGGTGTGTTTGCTAGACTTGTTTTTCCATGGGATTGCTCTTCTTCTTCGAAGTGGGCTTTACCCTTGCTCTTGGTGTCTTCCAATGATCACAACTTCTCCACAAGAGCCTCCACACTCGTCTTCAATGTCTCCATTGACTCAAATATGTTTGCTAATCAAGTTCTAACTTGAGGAATATTTCTTCCTCGTCGAGAGGGTCATCTCTTTCCATGCTTCTTATCTTTTCTTTCAACTACGAGATTTGGTGTCATTTTGAAAAGGTAACAAATCTTCCTCACTTGCTGTTAGCATCAACCTACAATATTAGACACAACAACTTTCCACCAATGGATCCAATTGATTTGATACCATGTGATGTATAAACTAGGATGGATATTTCATAACATTGCTTGTCAATTACAAATTTTAAAAAGGGGAATTAAGTACTATAGCATTTGAATAATCAACTAAACATGAAGGAGCAAGAGCGTGCCATCAAATAATAGAAGACAAGGATTTGCCTTAGAGAAATTGAAATTTGGAAGAAAAGTCTAGAAAGAGAAAATTCTAATGGCCTTCTCATTTGCTATCTCTAATTTGAACATCTACTATCTCTAATTTTAATACAATCTTAGGATTCTTAAGAATACATCAAGATTATAATCAATGTATCAATATTATCATCATTGGATGACTTCTTAGTAGAGGAATTATTGAAGTTTTTCTTTTTGTTTATGCATTACTTCTTTACATGGCCCTACTCGCTACTATTCCAACATCTTATTCTACTCTTTCTAGGGGTTTTGGATCTTCCTTTGGACATGGATCTATATATATATTTCTTCCAATCCCCTTTTGTATTGCCTTTTTCTTTAGGCCTTCCTTGAAGATGCAAAGCATCCTTGGAATCATTGTCCATGGATTTTCTCCCAATATCTTCACTAAGCAAAGTTACAACAAGGCTATATCTCTTTGGATTTGTAGTAAAGCCACTCAACTCAATGATAAAACCCAACCAACTCAAGATTAAATTGAATGGAATGTGTTGGTGCTCAAAGTTGTATATTTTGAAATCCCTAAAGTTAGGTTGTTTCTGAGTTTGTGGGGTGCCAAACCTAGGGAAAATGACCTTCAACTTTTGATTAGTTAGGGACAACAATGGACCGATTTGATAAGGATGTGTAATTATTTCTTCTACTTTAGGCTTTGCTAGGCCAAGGGGGTATTCCCCGAGGTGGTTCTTTAGAGATAATCATTGAAAATGACATGCAAATAGACCTTGAAACAATCCATACTCATTTCATAGGGAACTCCAATTTAATTGGACCACTAAGTGCTTGTATGCTAGTTTGATATTATAAGGGTTTTACACTTTCATTAAGCAAATATGAAACCTTGCAAGGAATTTGATGATACTACTTCAATAACCCCTAATGATATTCACCTTTCAGTACACACTTATGCATGGATGAAAAGAAAACAACAAATCACACCTCCTCTTTGAGATAAAGCTCATATAGATTGCAAAGATTTAGCAATGTTGGTGGAGGTCTTTGGATATTTTTGCACTAATTGGTTTCATCAGGGTAATAATTTTTTTCCCCTCTTAAAAATCTTCACAACACCTTTTTATTGGCCTCTTGTATTGAAAATTTGGTGAAAAACTACACATTTTTACTATTTTTGCCCTAGGGTTTGGCCTAGTTTGCACTCCAAGTGTGTTGTGACAAATTTTATGGATTGAGGTGACTGATATAATTGTTATTATTTGCTTCACCTCCTAAAATTCATTACAACACATCTTTGGCTAGGTCTTAGAAGTGAAAACCTGTGAAAATTGTCTATTTTAGCTACATTTTCACTAGGGCTTGACCTTAAGTGGCACTAAAAGTGTGTTGTGATGGATATTTTGAAATTAAGTGGCTGTTATTACTAATATAATTTTTTTTACATCATCATTTTCCTCACAACACCCTTTGTCATGCTCTTTTGCATCGAGATTTGTTGGAAAAATTGCAAATTTTGACATATTTTCGCTATATTTTGACTTATCGTCATCTGAGATTTGCATTAAGAGTGTGTTGTAAAGGATCTTATTGATGTTTTGGAATGATATCAGACATATAATTATCTTTCCCTAATCAAAATCCTTACAATACCCTTTGTTTCATTCATTTGCATTGAAAAAAATACAAAAATCAAGCATTTACAACATATCTTGCGCCTCAAACTTGTGCATATTGCTGCATGAGTCTAATAACTCACTGCCCTAAGACAAATATTCCTTTAAGAAGAAGCATAAGGCACATGGGATCTAGTGCTCTTAAAGAAGTTGGTACATTGACCACCTTCTTTACAAAAGGAGAGACTCAAATATTACAAGACATTACACCCATTACAAGTACAATGGAAGAACAAACTTTTCATGATGTTGATGATACTTTTGAGGTGACAGGATATGTATCTGATGAGAAAATGGAAAAATTGGATAAAGAGCTAGCCCAATTTCAATCATTTATAAAAAATGAGAGAATAGCTGAAGAAGTTGTTCCTACAATTCATAACATAAGAGAATTTATAAAAGAAGGACAAGATGGAATTAATGTCATTCATGGTTTAACACATATTGTGCAAACTAATGTAATGCTGGTGAGTGAATGTGCAAAATTTATTAACAACATGCCATCACGGTTGCATACACGAGTATCAGCACCTATACCGACTACAGGAATATCTACTTTCACATCAACGATCTTAACAACTGATGTAAATACTTGTAGTAATGCTACCACTAGTATTGGAGTATCTAATGGCACCAATTACAAAGCTGTAGGATTTGATTATCAAAACTTGGTCCATAATCTGACTGTTCCTATGAATACATATTCTCAACCTCCCATCACACATAGTTATTCCCAACCATCTTCCACCTACTAGTATGTCCAACTACCATTGACCTATTCCTAGCCTCCACCTGTCACATCTCAATTTCAATCGCCTCCTCACTTCAGTTCCAATTCCTCACAACAAACCGCATCTCCTAATGATGCCATCATAAACCAACTTTTATAGGGCATGACTGCTTTACAACAAAAGGTAACAAACTTGACAAATTCTTCGCAGCCTAGTCTACCAACATATCATGCCCGTAATCCCCTTTCCTATGCAAACTTGAGAACTCCTATGCCTGAGAGGTTTGAGACTCCCCTCTTTGAAAAATATGGTGGAAAAGGTGATCCTAATATTCATGTGGCAGCATTTACAGCTATGTGTAGCAATTTCTATTTTGAAGAGGATTTGTTGGCTAAACGTTTCCCGCGATCTCTCAAAGATACTGCTTTAGAATGGTTTTGCTCTTTGCCTCTGAATTCAATACACTCCTTTTCGTAGTTGATTGATCATTTTTACAACATTTCCAAGCAAATATCGGTCCCCAAGTCACTCTTATTGACTTGGTTCAATTCAAACAAGGTCTGAAAGAAAAGTTGTCTAAATTCATTAGTCGGTATCAAGGGCTTTATGCACAAATTCAATATCAGATGAAAGATGATGATGTTCAGAAGATATTTATTACAAATCTACAACCTAATGTCCATGATAATATCCTCTTGATGAAGTATAACTCCTTTCAACATTTATGCACCGCCCTTCGTGATTATCAACTTTTGTCTAGTTAGTATTGAAACCAAAACTCGTCGGCTCAAGTTGGTCAATCCACGGGTGGATTATCACAAAACAACTTTAAGAGGAATAATAATAACATGAGCTTCATCAAGGTTAATGGACCGAATATGAACAACTTTTCAAATGTTTCAACTATCACCAATCCAAAGAAAGCATCATATCAACCAAGAAAATTTACCTGATATCTGAGTCTTATCATTCCATCATGAACCAAGATGTGAGTAATAACATTCTGAAGCTTCCCCTGATCAAGCCTATTGATCCTAGTAAACAAGGACCTTACTTCGATGCTAATTCCTTTTGTCATTATCATTGAACACAAGGACATGACACTGAACGATGTATGCATCTTAAACATGAGATACAGGACCTTATTGATTCAAATGTCATCCAGGTATCAGGTGTGAATGATAATGGAAACAAGTCTGTTGCTCCGCCGAATTAGAACTTACAAATCTTCACTAATCCTTTCCCTAAGCATACTGAAACCAATATGTTGGAACATGGTTTAGTGGAAGTAGACGAGGATGATTACTTGGACTATGATAACATCGCAGGAATGATTGAAGTAGATAAGAAACAAGTGGATAATCCACCTCGTCCACGAAGAAACAAAATTTATGCTAAGGTTCCTCCTCTGTTATCCTTATACGGATTGGGAGATAATCAAAATGCATTAGAAAAGTAAGAACAACAATTGATACAGATGAGTGAGATGGTACAAGATGATTCTCGTTGCTGTGCTAGAAAGATTCAACAACGAAAATTCAATAAAAATTGGAAAAGAGTTAGACGACTATCAGCAGTTAGAAATAATATTGGTTCTCCCCCTCATAAGCAATAAAAAGTCTCATTTCAACAAGAAATTACAAAACAAGCATCATATGATACTAAACAAGACTTTCATAAGAACTACTCAAACTTTGCACTCAACATGATCGAGTACCTCTCCAAGAGGTTCGCGAGTTCCAAAATCTAATATAAAGAGCCTCTAGGTAAGTATCTCTAACCCTTTATCTCTCTCGTGATGTGCTTCCCTCGTGATGTGTTATGTGTTGTTTAGGCCTCCTGGGATGACCCCTGATTCTCTTGTAAGGTCTGGGATACCAGGAGACCGCCTCTATTGTGACCTTCTTCTATGTGTATCATCATTCTTCTATTGCCTCTTTCTCTGATTTCATTGTTGTGTGTTGTGTCTTACGGACATAGTGTTGCGGTTGGTGACTTGGGGGCACCCTCCTACATGAATGTCCCTAAGACACTTGTTTCTCCTCTCTTATTTATTGTTTCCCTTCCTCTGGTGTTTCTATCTAGCGGGCAGATGATGACAAACATTTATACTAATGCGGACCTAGTCTCCCTTTCTAGAGCAATCAAAAAATGGACTTAGTTCCTAATATGACGATGGGGTTGTATATCTTATCTGACGCTTGGCTAGTGGAAGCACTCATGCTTTCTGCGTAGTGAATTTGATGCTACTTTATCTCATTAACAAACCTTAACAATATTGTTGCTCTGTGCACCTTTGTTTGTTTTTGAATCTAGCTCTGGCGGTACTCAATTCAGAGAGCTTCGTGATATAGCCCCATGGTTATCGTCAAACTCTGAATTTGTTGTATAACCTTGGCTCTTTATGTGGTTACTCATATGCATTGATGTTGTTGTTTATCATGATTTTGTAGACACTAACATGTTTCTTGTAGGGATGTGTTTGTGGGAACATTTGGTGATCATGAAGTACATGTCACCTCCGAGGGGCATGGGCTTTGTGAAAGTCTATGTTCCCTTGTGTGTTTCTTTCCTACCTTAACGTGATTGATATCGATGCATGATATCAACCACCTTAAGGTGGGGGCATATAAGGCAAGCTGTCTGTTGTAGATGTTAGCTATGTGCTTGTCCTCAAGTGCAATTTAAAGACCAGCACGATGAGTGCTTCTTGCATCCTGAGTTTGTTTGCAATCAATCAATCAACTATGTAAGCCCTCTACGGAGGCATGATATCAAGCGTATCCTTTTTCTTTAGCCCCTTGTGGAGGCAGGGATGGTGTATTTCTTGGAGCAGATTGCATCATCCTGTCATTTTCAAAAAGTCCTCTACAGAGGCGGGGAGCGGTTCTGTGACTAACTCAACTCTTAAACGTGTCTTCAATGATTGTTGTGGTGAAGCCCAATCATCAGTGTGTGCTTGTAATGTGCCTGAGATGGTGTTGGACCTAGAAATAGGAACACTCCATCGCTTGTCTGCCGTATTTTCTCTGTGTCTTCAAGTGTGTGTGTTTGGTGTGCTTGCTTTGTTTGGCATGTTTGTTACCCCATATGCAGTCTAAAGACTAGCACAATGAGTGCTTCCTGCATTTTGGGAGGTTTTGCGTGTCTTGCGTGTGTGTTGCCCCATATATGCAGTCTAAAGACCAGCGTGATGAGTGCTTCCTGCATTATGGGAGGTTTATTTACTTTCTAGTACTTGCATCTGCATTTCATATATATGAGAAAAAGAAAAGAAAAGGAATCATGCCTATCTTTCATGCATTAATGTGTCTTCTATGCATTTGTTGTCTTCTCTGTGTTCTGCATGATTATAACTATCTTCTCCGTGTTTTGCGTGCCTGTTACTGTTTTCTATGTGATTGGCGTGTCTTATTTGTGCTTGGTGTGTTTATTGTGTTTGTTGACCGTACTTTAATGCATGTATTGGCCTTGCGTTTATACATACATTAAAGTGGGGGCTAAATGTAACATTGAAAAATGTCCCCTTGGGAGATTTTCCCTCTTTAGGTTTAGCTCCTGGGTCTCTTGTGTGCATTTAGGACATTTTACATCATATTTCAACACCTTGATGAGAAAACCCTTAAGTGTCTTGGCAAATAGGACCTGGGGGTCTACTTGAGATGACCTCTGCCCAAAATAGGGGGGGAGGACTTGGGCACCCACGCCCTAGTCCTACCCTATTTTGGGGCAGTCCCAATTTTTGGGTGTCAGCTTGTGACCGTTATTTGGGTCCTATGCCGACACGGTAAGTTTGAATTATGAAAATCTTGGCGGGAGTGTTTGTAGTTGCATATAAAAGCATGTTTAGGCATTCATTTGTAAACTAGATGAATACTAGCAAGCTATTGTGTTCTCAAGGTGATTCAAGGATTTCATTGTGTTGCAAGAGCAAATTTGTGTGGTCTATGTGTTTGTGTTTGCAGATTTGAGCATCTATTTCCTCATGGAATGAAGAGCATCTTCCTCCCATGGGATCTTCACTACAAGGTGACATATTATTGTGTTTGTGATCATTATTCATTTGGTTTTTGCCTCTTCCTCCCTAGGCACACACTCTCTATCTGACAAAGGCGTTTGGAAGACTTAAGTGTCCTTCCGGGGCTTGACTAAGGCAAGCTCCTAAACACCACAACCCCCTCCCAAAGTTTTATGATTGATGGTTACAGGTTGATGATGCAAACAAAGTGAAGTTGCCGGAGGGCATATTAGAGTGTTGGAATTGCAGATCAGTGAAGAAAATGGCACCTTGGACTAGGGCGCCTGCTCCCTAGTCCCCAAAGTTCTATGATGAGAAAACCTCCAAAACAGCAAAAACAAGTTACAGACTGAGTTTCCAGATCCCGACAAAAAGTAGGGCCTTGGACTTGGATGCCCGCTCCTTTGTCCCTGACTTTTCCACCTCGGAACCTTGAAAATAGGTACACAGTATTTTATAATTTTACATCTTTCTGCAGAAGCATTTTCTGTTATTCATCAATTTATTACCGTATTTGCATAATTAGGGTTTTGATGGATAATTAAGTATAAGAGAAGGAAAATTGATAATCAAATACCCTAATCCAAATTTCCCTACATTTGTAAGTGACCAAGGACTTGATAGTGCTCTACCACTCGATCTGAAGGCCCTTGAATGTAATAGGGTGAAAGGAGGATTCAAACTCTAAACTAAACAATGCAAAATTTACCCTAAACACATACGATTTAGAAAATTGCATTCCCATATTAACAAGGAAAAATATGTCTCATCTCTTATTTCCTCTAATTACCAAACATGCAAAGTACAATTCTCCATGGAGTCCTCCCTTGAACATACTATCAGAGGTTCGAAATGAACATGATAGAAACAACACTTAACGTGAAACAAGGCCAAAAAAAATAAACATTCAAAACAACCACTATAGAAATGTAAAAAAAATGCAAGCCCAAGTGGGGAAATAATCAAATCCAATCTTAAATCACAAAATGCCAACAATTTTCAACAATAAATCAAGTATAAAGAAAAGAGTTTTGGTGACCACTCCTATCATAAGAAAGTTCAAAGAAAGCAAATTCATTGTTAACCCCCAACAACACATGAAACAACTATCAAAAATTCTAAAACATCCAAATTACAAAACAAATCCACATCATGATGTGACTAATTTTAGCCACAAAAAGGAAGTATCTGCTACACTACACCCAAGAACACAAGGTCCAAAATGCGTTAGAGAATGTACACCATACGTGCACAAACAATCAAGTTATCTACATCCTCATATCTACGCAACTCTTATACAAGGATTTAAGGCAACACAGTCTCTACTTATTTACAAACAATTTCTATCTTTAATGCAGTACAATTTCTTTTTACCAAGCTATGAACATACGCAATTACTTCCTTATGCAAGAAGATATTTACAGAGGGAATGTATGATATAACACACAATAATAATTCCAAAACTCTAATTGACTTACAGTATCACATTCATGATCTCATGGGTCCAACACAAGCTCCAATTTGATCTCCTGCACACAGTTCTTACACAGGCATACACAATGATAACTTTCATAAACCATAACAGAACTTCCACATGAGGTCATAGCCAGCTAGAAGATAGATATCAGATTATCAAGCAACCACTTTAAGATACCCCACACACAACAACACCACATAACCACATGACTTGCGAGGCATAATGCCACCGAATGGTTAAATCACTCCAATACTTACACATATACAAAAATAATGCAATTAACATAAAGGTGGTATAGTGCTTCCACACCCATAGCTAAACATAACCCCCAAGTATGATTACTTCACCAAACTAGGGAACACAAAACACCATTGGCCCATCACAATACCCCACACAGAATGGGTACGGGACATTCAAACCACTAGAGGAACAAATACCACACTCCTAATTACATGCACTAATAGTAACCCTACTTCTTTCTTCTAAGGCACTAGAGACCACATGAGGAACTCAAGGCCTATACAAATCAGCAAGCACTAACATTCAAGAAACTCATTGTAGATATATCATCACATTTTCAGATAAGAAGGAGAGAGAATCACATAGAAGACACATAAGTAAAACAAGGCATAAAGAATTTATTTCTTCCAGAATCAAAGAACAAGTCCGTAAATTTATCAACCTTCTAATGTCATACTAAGGCACATAAGTGAGAGGTACTATTCCAACTCGCCACAAGGAGAAAAATGCTTAACCTAGAGCAACAACAACAATCCAGAGATCCCAGTGTTGCAACTTGGGCTCTGATACCAGGTGTAATACCCCACCTAGGAACCTCAAAGAACAACACAACTATGCTATAGAAATAGGACAATTTTTTTTTAAATGATAGAAATAACAAGTAATGTTAAACATATCTATACATATCATTAAATAGAGCATTATTCTCTAGGGTTCCACGATTGCATTACTTAACAAACTATTAACAAGATCTAACCAACATCATGATTTAACTAACAACCTTAATTCATTTTGAATCTATTGCATTAAATGGATAAACACATACATTTCCATATCTTAACATCAAATAAATAATCATCAAGATCATATAAATAGAACTACAAGTACATATGCAATTTTCCTTACACACGAGTACATCATTACATTGTTTACACTATCATCTTCCTAATTACATCGGAATACATACATTATGTCTTAATTGATACATAAGGCTAGTACATGAGCATAAATGACTATCTCCTCAAACTGGTACAAGATCTGGAATCTGTCACACGAGATACATCCTTCTCGCACATGAACAATGGCAAGGGAAAACCAATGGAGATAAAGCACATCCACCCGACCATGTGGAACCCTGAGGTCCAACCCCCATGCTAAGAGATAACATAAGGTCCCACTACAACAAATAGTCAGGTAGACAGTAGACTATAAGGAGCAAGGACTACACATGACAACAACAACACAGATCAATAACACAAGCAACTCAATTATCACTTCCAAAGGCAATCACATAACGAATGGAAAGATCTCAACTAGGGAATGCTAGGCTACAGTAGGGGTGAGTGTCATCACATGGTCCTAACATGGATTATCCTGACAGTCTCTCACTAAATGTTGGCCCCCATCTATGGTTATCCTGACAGTCTCTCACTAGACGTCGTCCCCATAGGGTGACACATGCGGAACTGACATTCCTTTCGTGAGGACAAGGAAGTTGATTTGCCAACCACGGCCTTCTCATCTCATCCTTAGCTTGAACAAGCACTACAGGCATTGGTGAGGCATCCAATTATCTTATTTAGTGTGAAAACTACCCAACCTCTAAATTTATTATTAAGTTATCACTGGATTAACAACTTCCAATGGGTTATCCTAACAAGCCACTTTGGGCGCTAGCCCCACATTGAAAGCCACTTCCCCTTCACTGCATCTAGAAGACCCTATCCATCAAGCAAGACAATTACCATCATAATGATAAGTACACATATACAATGCAAGGCATTTACCTTCTTACATACAAATCATAACCACATGAATAGGTAAGATGAGCAAGGCATTATCCATCTTTCACATGTATCATACCAACATGAATAGGTACACTAAGCAAGGTATTATCCATCTTGCACATTCATCATAACCACATGAATCCATAAACAAAGGGGAGTCAACTTTACATATAACCAATACATATTCAACCATTAGCAAGATTACATAATCATAAGAGTCATACACACGACTACTCCTCTTGGCCTCTGGAATCAACTTCCCAATGACACAGACACTTGACACCACTACAACGCAATAATCTCAAATTGAATTTCTCTCTCAAATGCACATCATCATCTAATAGACCAAACTAATATCCTTCATCAATAATTCAATTACAACACCACAATTGTAACATATAATATAATGCACTAATTATGAGTCTTGACTAACTTAATCGTTACCCAATTAGGTTAGGAAAGAGATAAAGATTATCATTGGAGAAGTATTATATATAAGATCTGGACAAGGACATGTGTGTCATTTGAACAATACACCATTATCTCTATAAGTAAATAATTTAATTATCCATACAAAATTAGTTAACAATCAATCTTAGATGTGATAGTTCACATTTACACATATTTTACAATTAGACATTAGTAACTCTAACCTTTTACTTAAATAATGATTAACTAATAAATATAGTTTCATCCAATTATCAACATGGATTTCATCTAAAAGACCTATAATATTGATAATTTAGGAGATAATAAATATGAGATAATCTTCTCCATATATATTCTTCTTAAAAGAAACAAAACTATATCTCTAACTTGACAAAATAGAATGACCATCCAATCCAAAACAATGACATGGTTTATAATTCATTATATCGAACTCCAAATCATTTTACATCTAATGACCATAAATAGTATTATCTTACACTAATTATATCATTGTAGAATTTAGGCAATCATATCACAAACCTTTATTAAACTAACCTCACGATTTACAATTTAGTAATAAAAATCAATGGTCTAGCCATTCTAAATGTTATCAAAGTCATCCTTAGAGTCATAAAGTCATTCAAAAACTCATCCACTCTACTATAATGGGCTAACTAGTCTGAACCATGGTGATCCTTACCAATCTTGGGGATATTCATAATATTGTTCCCATCCCTAAATATGCTTATTTTATGCTTAAATCAAGATGTAGCACTATCCCTGCTTGCTTATGAAATCAGAATTCTAAAACCAAGAAAAGTTTGAGTCAATTTCCCCTTTTCTTGATGGTATACAATTACTTGTTGTTTCTTTTATGTTTATCACATAACTTTTGATTATGAGCCCTACAATGTTTTATGCTAGTCACACATTGAAGTACCCTCTCATTGCCAGTAACCATGGCATCTCTTTGGATATGCATAGATTTTGAATGCATGAAGTGTCAATGTGGTTTTGCATATACATATTTGAATCGCTAAATATAGGATTGCAGGAATGAGCCCTTGTGGATCACCAGAAACCCCATGGTCTCCTAAAAGTAATTTCATTACTCTTGTTATAGTGAAAAGAGTAGCTCAGAAGCACTGAGACATAACCTCACAGGTCTATAATGTCAACTTTAACCGTGTAGAAACAATCCATCTTAAATGTCAACTTTAGTTGTGCATGCCATAGTATAATCAATCTTTTTAAGTTGACATGTCATTGTCCATCAACAAGCAAATTATAAGAAAGGTTGTTTGATAAGTTCTCAATAAAATTGTTAAAACAACTTATAATACTACAATTAGAAGCATTTCTACTACAACTATAAACATCGAGGCCTAATATGTGATGGTAGCTGGAAACAAAAATTAGATAAAAAGAACTACGAGTGAGAGCAACTTTGACAACTTCTACAGCAGGTTTGTTTCTCCAGTTTTTGTAAAATCCAATTCTATATATATGCAAGTGTGTAAACACTATATAGAATTGATTCTATTTAGGTGACATCTATTCAGTGGTGGAGAAGAATCCATTGAGGTGTCAAGTAAGGCTGTTCTAAATTATGGAAAAGAATGACAGAGCAAAAATATCATAGAAATATCAGAAATCTCACTCTATGCCAATTTGCTGCTTGCAAATCTGTATATCATAGATGGCCAATGCTTTATTAGATACAGAGATTTAGTTGGTCATGTATTTGGTGAGTACTTAAACACTCACCCTTGTAATATAGATTATATACAGAACTATGTGGTTTTATAAATCGTTGGTTTAAGCTCAGCCAAATGAGACTTGGTAAATTTATGATTCCAATGCAGTTGAGTATCATGTGAATTATCTATCTTAACTATTTAACATTTGAAAACATAATAGAGGCTATTTTAATTTCATAAGATGAACTTCATATTTAACCCACTTCCTTCAATGATTTTGGAACACTTAGAACTGTATATTATTTTCTGCAAAACTGGTAGTGGTGGGATTGTATATTGTTTACCATGAAGGGAAGAAAATGTAATATATAACTTGGGCTATATAGTTTGCATGAAATGGATTCGTTTATATAGCCTTTGAAGCTTTTAACATACACAATTGACAGGTGTAAGATTAGATCCGCAAACCTTCCCTGCATTGTATCCAGCTGGGGGCACGTGGCCATAGAGGTTTGGTGAATGAGAGTTGTATATGCTTCAGTTGCATTTGAAACCCATATTTGCATTACACCTACGGTGATCATATGTGTGCATGGTTGACCATCCTACCTAGGTGATCTAGTAGACTGCTAGACTTAGGCCACACAACTGAGAGGGGGGGTGAATCAGTTGTGCAAAACTTTCTTTTAATTAAACACTTAATTCCACTTTGCAATTCAGCAGTATAGTAATAAATCAATCATGGAAACACAATGCAACAAATTAAGAGCAGAAACATATCAACACATAAGACACCAAGATTTTGACGTGGAAAACTTAGTTAAGGGAAAAACCACGGGGTGATTAACCCAAGATTGTATTCTCTATTAGAAGAATAGAAAGAACAAAATGGCACATGTCAATTAGGGCTCACTGCCTAAGCACACTGCTCACAAGAGGCTCACTACCTACAAGAGACACACTGTCTACAAAGAAATAAGTATCACCTACGTGAACTAGAAAATAGCATCTTCACCATGCTTGAATCAGTTCCATTTAAGCCCAACACTTCAGCTCTACCTTTCGCTCTCCTCCTTACTACCACACACTCATCTCCACACGAACAACTTTGAAATGACTTCGCAATCCCTTATTTATACAAGACATCAACTTAGGAATGATCATCTAAGTCGGCAAACATCAACAAGAACATCTGCAAGATGTGTAACTCATCCGGTCGGCCAATCTCCATAAGAACACTATCATCCGGAAGTTAATCTTCAATTGCGAGCTCCAACTCCAATGCGGATCACCAACATGAACTGGACACGATCCAAAGACCTCCACAAGCTTTCCTAAATCACTAAGAACATCCACACTTCATCTGCTTACTGAAATCCATCTCCTCTTCATCCGAAACCTCAAGAACACAGTCTGTCATTACTGTCACAAAGGAATAGATGCTTGCGGACCTTCAAACCACAAACCAATCTAGTTGACACTGCATAAAGACTTCCTCAACACTCCCTCAAATCCGCAGAACAGGAAAATGCAATTCCGGATCTCACCAGACCTATCTGTAATACTCTGTCACCATTGAACATCTGCCAGAACCGGTTTTACTTGAGTGGCAACAACTTCTTCAGATCTTCATGCGGACCTCTGAAATCTCTATTGAACCATCTTAAGACACATATCTACAAACCCTTTAAACCGCATCCTTTGATCCTCATCCTATCTGGGACTTTTACCTTACTGTCTTCATTGTTCTTCTCTGTTCCTAATTAGGACTAATTTTCTCAATATCCTCAGCACTCAGTTCATCCAATCCCTTTCATCAATGCAACAGGAGTATGTTGACATCAATGACAACACTTGTTTGTCCCATACTTGCAACAATCTCCCCCTTTGTCATTGATGGCAACATATGATTTGAAAAATTGTTTTGACCATCAAGACAAGAACTTCTCTTTACTGTTACAACTCCCCTTATCAGCAACATCCATTCACATGTCCTTTCTCCCTTTACTACTCCCCCTTTGATCAGCAACCACTTGTTTTTCACATGTCTTCTCTCCCCCTTTGACATCAATGGAAAAGGGCTCATACTTGCAACTTCAACTCTTCCAAAACATACCAGCTGCTCCCCCTGAGTGGCAGCTCCCCATCATCAATCCGGATCACAATATATGACTGTGATATCCACCGGACTGATGCACATCAGTGCACCTTAGTTCATCACCAAAGGGGCAATAACCCCTAACTTCTCACTGAGATACTCAAAAGAGTCCTTAGGTAGAGGTTTAGTAAAGATATATGCAATCTAATCCTTGGAAGGCACAAACTCCAATCTAACTTCATTCTTGTGCACTTGCTCTCTTAGAAAATGAAACTTGATAGATATATACTTAGTCTTTGAATGCAACACTGGATTCTTAGATATATTTATTGCACTTGAATTATCACAGAAGATTGTGATAGGCTCCTCATACTCCACTCTTATATCTCTTAGCATTTGCTTCATCCACAATACTTGAGTGCAACTACCTGTTGCTGCAATATATTCTGCTTCAATTGTGGACAGAGATATTGCCTCTTGTTTCTTGCTTAGCCAAGAAACCAATCTCTTTCCCAAAAAGAATGCTCCACCACTGGTACTCTTCCGGTCATCCACATCTCCTTCCCAATCAGCATCTGTATATGCATGAAGAGTGAAATCATGATCTCTAGGATACCATAGACCATACTCAACTGTCCCTTTTAGATATCTAAAAATCCTCTTGATTGCCATGACATGAGATTCTCTAGGATCAGCCTGAAATCTAGCAACAAGACCAACAGCCTGCATAATGTCTGGTCTAGTTTGAGTGAGATACAACAGTCCTCCAATCATTAACCTATACTTTGTCTGATCAGCCTTAGGAGAATCATCATCTTTACTCAATTTACATCCGGTTGCCATTGGAGTATTCATTGGTTTTGATTCTTCCATCCCAAATTTTTTTAACAATTCTTTCACATATTTGGTCTGAGAAATGAAGATTTCTTTCTTTGTTTGAGTGATTTGTAGACCCAAGAAGAAATTCATTTCACCAAGCATGGACATCTCAAACTCACTTTTCATTTGATTTGCAAAAGTTTTACACATACTATCTCTTCCTCCAAAAATGATATCATCAATAAACACTTCAACAATCAAGATGTTTTCATGATCAATTTTGAAATATAAATTACTGTCAGCAGTACCTTTGTTGAAACCAATCTTCAAAAGATGTTTATCCAATCTTTCATACCAAGCTCTTGGGGTTTGCTTCAGTCCATACAGTGCTTTCTTCAACTTGCAGACCATATTACCATGATCAAACAATTGAAATCCATCTGGTTGCTCAATGTACACTTCTTCTTCCAAGTCACCATTTAGGAAGGCAGACTTGACATCCATCTGATATACTTTGAAATCCTTGAAGGTAGCAAATGCAATAAATAATCTAACTGCTTCAATTCTTGCCACCAGAGCAAAAGTTTCTTCAAAATCAACTCCTTCTATTTGAGAATAGCCCTTGTAGACCAATCTGACTTTATTTCTGATTACTTCACCAATTTCATTTAATTTGTTCCGGAAGACCCATTTGGTTCCAATCACATTCTTGTTTCTAGGTCTGGGAACAATATCCCAAGTGTGATTTTTCTCAATTTGCATCAACTCTTCCTCCATTACTTTGGTCCAATTTTCATCATTGCAGGCTTCATTTATTGTCTTAGGTTCAATCTTTGAAATCAGACAATACTCATCTAAATTTTGAGCAATTCTCCTTCTAGTTTGCACACCTTTGCTTTTGTCACCTATGATCTGATCTTTAGAGTGGTTTAGTCTTACATACCTTGGAACTTTGGGAGTTTCTTGCACTTCTGCTTCTTGATCAAGCTCATTTAGACTTATCTCTTCTTCCTGATTTACCAGATCAGTTTGAATCTGATTTTCAGAAGAGGTTTGGGCTCCTTGAATCAGAACACCATTCTGATCATCTTCATCATATTCATAAAACCTTGAGGGTTTCTCAATTCCCTCATCAACCTTCACATTTGTACTTTCTATTATCTTTCTTAGTCTCTTGTTATAACACCGGTATGTTTTGCTTTGAGTAGAGTAACCCAAGAATATTCCTTCATCACTTCTAGCATCAAACTTTCCTAGACCTTCATCTCTTTTAATGTAACATTTGCTACCAAAAACTCTAAAATACCTCATAGTAGGAGTGATGCCAAACCAAAGTTCATAAGGAGTCTTACCGGTATTGTTTCTAATTTGAACTCTATTGAGAGTATAGACTGCAGTGCTGATAGCTTCTCTCCAATAGATCTGAGGAACATTTGCTTCCATCATCATGGTCCTAGAAGCTTCCTGGATGGTCTAGTTCTTTCTTTCCACTACTCCATTCTGCTATGGAGTCCTAAGAGCAGATAACTGTCTCTTTATTCCATGTTTCTCACAAAACTCTAAGAACTCACTGGATGTGAATTCCCCACCTCTATAAGACCTCAGACATTTCAGTTTTAATCCGGTTTCATTCTCTACCATAGCTTTGAATATTTTGAATTTCTCAAGAGCTTCTGATTTCTCTTTTAGAAAGGTTACCCACATCATCCGAGAATAGTCGTCAATTAGTAACATGAAGTATCTATCACCTTGCACACTCCTGGTTCTTACTGGGCCACAAAGATCAGTATGAACTAAGTCCAATAATCCAGTAGAGGATAGTTCCTTACTCTTGAATGTGACTCTGCTCAGCTTACCCAACTGACATTCTTTACACAAGCTATTTGTAGGTTTCACCAATTTTGGAAGATCTCTTACAGCTTGAGTATTGCTTATCTTGATGATATTATAAAAATTCACATGACACATTCTCCTATGCCATAACCAACTTTGATCAACTTGAGAAAATAAGCAACTCTTACCAGCACCAACCAAGTGGAAGATATTACCTTTAGTTTGGGTACCGAATGCAATCTATGTTCTGTAACTTTCAAAGATCTTGCATTTTCCATTCTTGAACTGGAGATCATAGCCTTTGTCCACCAACTGTCCAACACTGAGAAAATTGTGCTTCAAACCTTCAACATGTAGTACATTACCGGTTTTGTTCCTTCCATCAAAAGAAATAGTTCCTCTTCCTCTGATTCTACCAGTAGAATTATCACCAAACTTTACCACTCCTCCTTCATACCTTTCCAAATATATGAACTTATTTTTGTCACCTGTCATATGGTGAGAGCAACCACTGTCAATGACCCAATCATCCTTTTCTTCAATTTGAGCAGCCAGAGCTCTTTCTACAACTTTATGATTGACAGATTCAGAGGATAATGGTTCTTCTTCCTTGATGGCAATAAACACCCAATCACTTCTGGATTTTTTTCCTGTCTCTGATTCATCATCTGTCACTCCTTCATTATCATCTTCTTCATGAACATAGTAGCAATTCTTTTGGAACCTTGATCTGTTAGGATTTGGCCTTGAAAATCTTTCCGGACACTTTGAAGCAAAATGACCAATCTTATTGCAGTTAAAGCACTTAAAAGGCAATTTTCCTTCATACTTACCGGATCCTCTTGGTAGTCTCTTAGCAATAAGGGCTTCAAGCTGAGTAGTTTCTACTTCTTCTTCCAGATCTTTTCTTGCTTTTTCATACCATGACAGCTTCCTTGATGAATTCACTCCCAGATCAAACCTTTGTTTACCTTTAACAGAGGCACTGGCTTTGAATGCAGATTCAGTCTTGGGGGGG